>OU343223.1:226112693-226217807 GCA_910596185.1 Chrysanthemum makinoi | reverse complement strand
TTTTTGAGGGAGAAAATAAAGTGATAAGAAATATGTTGTGTTTTGCTATATGAACTCTCGTGTAAAAAGACTTCAACCCAAGAATTGACGAGATCTTAACTGTTAGTAACTCGAAAAGACTTATCCGGGATGGGTAATAATTTCAAGCTAGTTCGCTAGTGATGTAAACGTGTCTCGCAAAGGACTTGTCCGAGTAGAATGTACCATTCGAGAAACTCTTAGTAGACATGAACCATGACGGGTGTGACAACCTTTCGGGGTTGTCCAAATCTTCAAGATAGTTATTAGATCTAGTTGTCACCTAAAAGTTGACAATGCAACTCTTTAACTATGCCACGTAACCGTGTCTCACGGGGGAATGTCTATTCTGAGTCGATCAATTCAAAAGTCGCGGCTCTCCTCCTTTTGCTGATTTACGTCTAAACTCTAAAGCATGTGGAGGGTATTTCGCTAAAAGATAAAACTCTCACTGTGGTTCAAACATGTTTTCATTTACAAACCCTTTGAGAGATTTTCTTGAAAATGGTTTTATGGCAATGGAGTTATAAGGTGATTAAGGTTAGGAATAATTGTCCTATGATCCGCCCGAGCGGAGGGATCTACCCAATGACACTACCAATAGTTAGAATTTAGAAGTCCTTAGGTATGATTATAAAAAGGAGAAAATGAGAATCGGAGAAAGAAGGAGTTGAAGAATTAAAAAGAAATGCAAAGAAAAGGGTGAAAATAAATAGCCCTCCAGTTATTCAACTTATGGCGGACACGGGTTCAATTCATATACTCTTGATTGTCACTAGATGACACGGTATTGAAGATTAAAAGTCGTCATGGACCCGGTGGCGCATGCACTAAACCTTCTTAGCCACTCAAGTTTCTCTCCACGAAGCTTGTTTCATTCTCACAGGGAACCCTACGTAAACTATCGGCTTTCTCTTAGAGATTGCTGTAATTGAAGAAGGAGACCCTCTCCCTAGTCTCCTTCGGGGAAACCAAAACACACTATTGAGTCTAGAGCCACGCGATTCATCAAAAGATCTCTTAGGTACACTTGACATTTCATCACTTGGTGTTCAACAATAAGAACATCGGTGGTACGTTATCGAGTCCTTCCGAGATCTTAGCGTCTGTCAAGAACATTATGAGAGGTTCACAATTGTGATCCTCGGTGATTGAATGGAAACTCTGCCGGGTCAACATCAACGTACGGCGGAGGTCGCCTTCGATAACTCCGGTGGATTATGCTTAGTGGTTTCAAGCGGTCTACGGTCGTGAGGTGATACTGGTGTACCTCGGCGACTCATCCGAACCGTAGATGTACTTTGGTACATCGCGTTATCTCACTTGTGGGACTCGGTTGAGGCGGCCTGTGAGAATTAGAGTTGTGTTTTCATACTATGCTATTAACACTCTCGAAGTTCAAACTTGTAAGTCCGGAATCGCTTATTACTAACCGTTTCATGTTTTCTTCTTATGGAATCTCACGGAGCGGAATGATCGTGCAGATTCTTTGCATGCTCATACCAACATCATCACTAATGGAAGCTCTATCTAAAAGCAACACAAAAGTCAGAATGATTCTTCGTCAAACCAAAGAATCTAGAAAGTTAAAGACTTAAAGAACTTCATCAGTACTGAAATCCAACGTCAAAGAGCGTATGAGCATGTTGAAGAATGACGAGGAGACACTGGAGCAGTGAAGCAGACCTGAGGCAGATTTGATGCAGACAACTACAACATACTATTGATGCGTGCCAAACAGTCAAGCTAAATCACACAAGCCCGCCACTTGTGAATGGCGGACCGTAACCAGCTTAAAACTGCTCAAGTACGAAATCAATGAAGATCGAGGAGTATAGTGTTTCCCCGGGTCGTTATGTCCCAGCGAGCTATGCAATGGATCAATCAACGAGTAGTGATCGAGAAGTTTGAACGAAAAGGGAATATGATTTGATTATTATAACTACAGAAATATCAAACAAACACAAAGGCTAAAATGCAATTGAGAGGAAATTAAAAGATAAAATCTATTAAATAAACGCTATCACTATAATTAAAATGATGTTTTTGTTTTTATATTTTTATAAAGCTGAATTTAAAAACTACATTGACGTCTGACTAAAAACGTGAAACTAAATCAATATTAACCCTAAAAATATGAAAATGATGTTTTTACAAACCTAATGATATAAGAAAATATTTAGAAAAAGAAAATTATTTTTAAAACTAATTATCTAATTAAAAACTTTTTTTAACTATTAAATAATTACCTAAAATACAAGAAAATGTGAAATAAAGCTAGAAAAATAAAATTAAGACTTAGAAAAATCTAAAATATCAAAATAGAATTTTCAAAACTATTTTTGTATTTTTCTGATTATTTTTCTATTTTCTAGGAATTTTAAACTATTAAAAACTAATTAAATTACTAAAAATTACAAAATGAACTATGAAAAATATGGAAAATTACCTTTTCTACTTTTTATATTTATCTAAGCCTAAGAAAAATGAAAACTTATTTTTTGAACCTTTTCTGAATTTTTGTATTAAAAGCTAATTAAAAATGCTTAAAAACTAATTAAAATCAAGAAAAATAGCAAAACAGCTTATAAAAATCTGAAAATTTCAGGAAAAGTCTAAATTAATATTAGGAATCTGAGAAAATTAGAAAAACAAGTGCTTATATGGAGAAATATAGAGCTACTTTGTGGAAGTGCTACTTGAAATAAGCACTTGATAAAAACTCACCAAAAGCTACCACACTGATAAAGAAGCTATAATAAGCTAAATTAACCCAAATGCTATGAGTTCCAACAAACTAATACCACTGATATGCAAGATACAACAGAATTGATGTTTTGATGATAAGCTAAAAGCAGTTTGCTAGGTGTGACTTTAGACACTAGCACAAGCTTAGAAATAAGCTCAAAATGAAAACTACTGGTTGGAACTTGGAAAAGACACGGGTGAGACCAAGTGTACCAAAATCATGCCATGAGCTCTTTTTGAGCCACATTGCACAAATTGCACAAACTGAGAAAATCTCAGTTAATGCTGAGACAGGGGAGCAGGGGAATAAAGACCTAAAGTACAAGCTTGTTTAGAGCTTATACAATATTTGCAAAAATTCACAAAAATGCTAATAAGATAGAGAACCAGTTGAAGTTTTTGAAACACCAAACCTCACTAAATTTGACCCACAAATGAATCAAGGAAAAATCCTTGTAGTTGGCTCAAAAGACTTTGCCAATTTTGACTTTTGAAGAAACTTGAACAGTTGACTAAACTGAACTTTAGATCCAATTTTATGATTGATTATGATTTGTTATGATGTAATGAAGCTATTACAACCTTTGTTTATGACTTTTAATCACAAAATGAGTGATTAGCTCTTCAAATATCCAACAGTGAACCTGTTGGATTCAAATGATATGGATGTTGACTTTCTTGGATTGCAGGCACACAAGTAAGACAGATATGAGTCTTTAATGACTAAACAAACTTGAAACAATAAAGATTAACCACTTAATATTACTTTAAGACAGAATGATTGATCTGTGCTGAACCGTCAAGTTATCTCACGCAAGCTAGCCACTTGTGAATGACCAACTGTAAGAAACTTAAAACAGCTCAGAGCACAAATACAATGAAGATCAGAGGAATATAGGGAATTCCTGGTCGCGTTAAGTCCCACGGAGGATGAATTGGTGTAATAAACACTTGATCAGATGATAGAATGATCACTAAGGATAGTGATCAATAAGGATATTGATGGAAAATTACCTAAAGAAAAGATCTACAAATTAAAGCGACTTAAATGCAAATTAAAAAAAATAAAAGATAAAAGATATTAAATAAACGCTATCACTATCTTTAAAGTCGATGAACGTTTAAAACCTAAAACGTAAAACTTACGTTTAAAATAAAATTACGTCTACGTACAAAATAAAACGTGAGTTTTAAAGAAATAAAAGACCTATAAATATGAAAATGATATTTTTATAATCCTAATAATAAAAGAAAATTATTAAAAGAAAAGAAATTATTTTCAACTTATTATTTAATTATTATTAATTAAAAACTATTTATTAAATATTAAAAATGCACTAAAATACAAGAAAATACAAAATTAACCTAGAAAAATGAAATTATAACTTGGAAAAATCTAAAATATGATAAAACTTATTTTAAAACTAAAAATATATTTTTTAGACTTATTATGTATTTATTATTAATTTAAAACTATTTAAAACTAATTAAAATGCTAAAAAATACTTTTTAAACTAAGAAAATTATGGAAAAATACTTTTTATTACTTTTATATTTATCTTAACCTAATAAAATTGAAAAATTATTTTTTTGAACTTTTTATAATTTATTTGTATTAAATGCTATTTAATAATACCTAAAAACTGTTTTTAATTAAGAAAAATAGCAAACAGTTATGAAAAATTATGAAAATTTCAGGAAAAGTTAATTTTAATATGTATAATCTAGGAAAAATAGAAAAACATGGTCTTGTGTGGAGAAATAAGCAACTGCAGTGGCAACTGCTTATTTATAAGTACTTGAAAAAGCCAAATGATAACCAAAGACCACCAAACTTACACAGAAGCTATATTAAGCTAAAAGAACTTAAATGGAACAAGTTTTAACAAGCTTAAACCTCTGAAATACCAATGAGCACAGATTTGAGGTTTTGACTTAATGAGCAAAACAGATTTTAGAGGGTTACTTTAAGCTTATGCACAGAACACCAATTAAGCTAAAACTGAAAAGCAAAGAATGGAACTTGTACTAGACCTGGTTGAGACCAAATATACCAAAACTCAGACAATGAAAAGCTCTTATGAGCTTGTGAGAAGCTTTCTCAAAATCTGACAAATCACTGAGTAAAACTCAGTGAATGCTGAGTAATATGGGACAAAATAATAAGCACTTGCAGCCCTGGTGAATAAGCTCCAAATGGAATTTTAAAACTTGGAGCTTGAAAAGGACCAGGTTGTCGTCCAAAAGAAACAAAAATCACAGGTAAAGGTCAACTAATAAGCTCTATAGGAGCTTTTGATTTGGCTATCAAAACTGATGCACAGGGCAAGTTTGACTTTTTGATTGAAATGAAAAGTTGACTAAACTGAACTTGTAACTTGATTTGTTAACTGATATTGATGTATTAAGGTGTAATAAAGTTATATTAAGCTATGTTAACTACTTTTGAGCTAATATGATGATTCTTGCAAATCAAAATCCCAAGGTGGGTGATTCAAGACCAAAAAGAAAGATTTTGACTTTTAGGCTAATAAGGACTTGTTTTAATGACTTGTATGAGTTATTAAGACCTATTTAGACATGAGACAAGCAAGCAATTGATTGCACAACCTTTAGCACAATGAACGCACAAATCCAAACAACCCTTTATGTGGCTGATTTGGTGTTTTTCAAAAGATAAAATTGAGACCATGAACATGATTATAAACCTTATAATTTCATTAAAGAAGACTGAATAAACATAAAACCACATTAATAACAACATAAGATTGAGAAATTACAACTATGCTAACTTAACTGTGAAAATGAAATTTTAGTTAACTACAAACTTTAAAGAACAAGTAAGCTTGTTTTTATAGTTTAATTATGTTTAACTACAACTACTGAACATGTAAACACAAAGATATAAACTTATAAGCTTTTACACAGTTAAATACCAAAATGAGATCAAGAGGCACAAGTAGCTTGAGGCGAACAGGACCAAGTACAGAATCCTATAGCACCAATAAGCACTACAGAAGACCATCCATTATATATCGCTCAGCATTTTTGAACCTTGCATCATGAATTTTTTATTTTTAAGTTATTTATTTGATATTTTTGTGAATTTTGATTTTGCTAATGGCTGCTTTTAAGAGTATCTAAAAGCTTGCATAAGCTTTATATGGAGCTTATATGTGCTTCTCAGTCCAAAGTAACAACTTCTAACATCATTTCAACATATTGAAATTTTTGAATAATAAGAAAAGCGCATAACTTGATATAAAGCTTGAAACTGAAATTGATTGCTTACAAAGTTTTTATATTACGAAAACATGAAATACAAGATTTAAAAGCTTTAAAATACACTGATATTAAAGTTTAAGCTAAAACGACAATGAAAATTAAAATTACTCTAGATATCTTCTCTCTTGCTTCATTCTTGATATTTATTGACTTCCATCTTCCTTGTCGACACTCTTAGTATTTCCCACCACAATCAACCGTTGGATTAAACCGATCACCAGTTTTGACATTTGTCACTTTGGTAATTTTTCAAGAGTTGGTTTCTTAATTAATGGGCTTTGGTTTGATGTAGGTGGAATTGGAGAGGGTAACAGTGTAAGGTGGAAAGGATGAGGTGGAAAGGTTGAAAACCAGCCTTGGGTTTTGCTAAACGATTAATGGTAGAGACAGTGAACTTGATGAAGCCTTGGTTTATTTGATTTTAAAATCTCAGTAGGGTCATGTGTTTGAGCTTGGATTTGGACTTAGTTAATAATAGGGTCCGGATTGGTTTATTTCAACAAGGACCAATCATGTAATTTAGCCAAAGTTAAGGGCTGATCTTGAACATGTTCCAAAGCTCTCATAAGGACTAAAACTGCCAAGTAAGATTAGTACAAGGACCTTTGTTGATAATTTCCATTTTACAAATCCGGGGACCAAAACTGTCAATTTAGAAACTTGAGGGACCAATATTGTAATTTCTCAAAAAGTTTATCATAAGGACCATTTTTTTCATTTATAAATAGAACAAGGTTAAAAGTTGATAATTTTCACTTTTTAAATTAACCAGGAATTTTTGACATTTTCCAGTTGAAGGACTAAAGTTGTCATTTTGTGATTTTTAAACTTTAAAGGGTTTGTTTTGACAACTTTTGAATCTCAAGGACCTTAAATGACTTTTTACAAGATTTTGAATTACCAGGGGTGATTTTGACAACTTTTGTAACTTGGGGACTAAAAGCGCAATTATGCAAACTTGATTCGTTTTTCACCAGATTTTGATGTTTTTGCATTTAAAACATATAAAACACTTGTTTGTGATATTTTTTTCATTTTGATGTGTTCGAGTGTTTTGAGATGTTTTGGCATTTTAATAGTATAAAAATGATGAGTATTTAGACAACTCGTCAATCCCAGCACTAAGATATTGCTAGTCCCTAGCAATGTTTTATGAAAATTTAATGGATTTCATCTCTTTACCAAAATCCATTACTTCTGGAGTAGCCAAATTTTGATTCAAGTAAGAACCATGGTACTACGATAACCATGTGATTTTGAGCAAATCACCAGACTTCAACGATTTGATTAGTCTTTCTGAAGCTAGTTTATACGGACTAGCCAACTCTTAGATAAATTATCAACCTTATCTTTGGTGAGCTGAATACCAATTATGGATTTTTCCCTTTGCCTTTACCACAAGTTCATTAGCACTAGACCAAATTTTGAAATTTGCTTGAGGAGGACTGTAAGCGTGTTTTAAACATTTCGGATCCATTCTTGCACATATACCACAGTTTGTAAAAGTTTTCTCTGTAAAGTTTATATAAAAATCAAAAGTTCATTAACACTTTTCCTAAAGTGTTAAAACATAAAACAATATAAAACAACAAAACAATCAGACGTTTCTATTTTGTATTTTCTTTTAAGGTGATTCTTAAAGAATACGATTTGGTTAACGAGACGATACCAAAAATATTGGCCAAAAGTTTTTGAACCCATCTGCACAAATCTTACCTACGTCTTTTTGATTGGTACTTAAAAATATACATAAAATCAACCACTTAAATCAAAGGGTGCACTACCTAACGGGGAGTGCGACCATAATAAGTTCCGAACACGAATTTAAACTTGCCTTTGTGTCACTTGTGATTTGGTGTACCTTTTCAAAGCCATTTCATTTGTGATTATTGGTTAAGTTCACTTGTGTTTTGCCTCATTTGTTTTAAAACTTGATTTTATACTTAGTGCATTTTTCGTTCTTCGATTCTAAGTCCACTTTAGAACTAGGAAAGATTCCTAAGTAGACATGAGGGCATCCTTGTGAAGTGGTAGAGAACGTCTACCACCACCACCACTGTCGAAATGGCGGAAGACAAACCTATGAATGAGCTGCTCCAAGCACCCATCGAGGGTTACGGAGATGCCATTATTGTCCCACCATTGTGGCGATACCTTCGAGCTCAAAACGGGTTGCTCTCGGTAACCCCAAAACCAAAATTTGATCGTCTTTGAACAGTCAAGTTATCTCACATGCTAACCACTTGTGAATACCAACGTAAGAAACTTAAGCATTTCGAGCACAAATACAATGAAGATCAGAGGAATATAGGGAATTCTGGGTCGTTAAGTCCTGGAGGATGAATTGGTGTAATAAACACTTGATAATGATAGAATGATCACTTGGGATAGTGATCAATAAGGATATTGATGGAAAATTACAAGAAAAAGATCTACAAATTAAAGCTTAAATGCAAATTAAAAAAATAAAAGATAAAGATATTAAATAAACGCTATCACTATTTTTAAAGTCGATGAACGTTTAAAACCTAAAACGTAAAACTTACGTTTAAAATAAAATACGTCTACGTACAAAATAACGTGAGTTTAAAAATAAAAGACCTATAAATATGAAAATGATATTTTTATAATCCTAATAAAAAGAAATTATTAGAAAAATTATTTTACAACTTATTATTTAATTATTATTAATTAAAACTATTTATTAAATATTAAATGCACTAAAATACAAGAAAATACAAAATTAACCTAGAAAAATGAAATTATAACTTGGAAAAATCTAAAATATGATAAAAGTTATTTTAAAACTAAAAAGTATTTTTTAGACTTATTATGTATTTATTATTAATTTAAAACTATTTAAAACTAATTAAAATGCTAAAAAATACTTTTTAAACTAAGAAAATTATGGAAAAAATACTTTTTATTACTTTTATATTTATCTTAACCTAATAAAATTGAAAAAATTATTTTTGAACTTTTATAATTTATTTGTATTAAATGCTATTTAATAATACCTAAAAACTGTTTTTAATTAAGAAAAATAGCAAACAGTTATGAAAAATTATGAAAATTTCAGGAAAAGTTAATTTTAATATGTATAATCTAGGAAAAATAGAAAAACATGGTCTTGTGTGGAGAAATAAGCAAGCTGCGTGTAACTGCTTATTTATAAGTACTTGAAAAAGCCAAATGACCAAGACCACCAAACTTACACAGAAGCTATATTAAGCTAAAAGAACTTAAATGGAACAAGTTTTAACAAGCTTAAACCTCTGAAATACCAATGAAACAGATTTGAGGTTTTGACTTAATGGCAAGCAGTTTTAGGGTTACTTTAAACATGCCGCAGAACACAATTAAGCTAAAACTGAAAAACAAAAGAATGGAACTTGTACTAGACCTGTTTGAGACCAAATATACCAAAACTTCGGAACAATGAAAGCTCTTATGAGCTTGTGAGAAGCTTTCTCAAAATAAATGAAATCTGAGTAAAACTCGGTGAATCTTAGTAATATGGGACAAAATAATAAGCACTTGCAGCCACTGTGAATAAGCTCCAATGGAATTTTTAAAACTTGGAGCTTGAAAAGGACCAGGTTAATACGTCCAAAGAAACAAAAATCACGAGGTAAAGGTCAACTAATAAGCTCTGTAGGAGCTTTTTGATTTGGTATCAAGCTGATCTACAGGGCAAGTTTTTTATTTGATTGAAATGAAAGGTTGACTAAACTGAACTTGTGATTGATCTAAAACCGATATTATTTGATGTATTAAGGTGTAATAAAGTTATATTAAGCTATGTTAACTACTTTTGAGCTAATATGATGATTCTTGCAAATCAAAATCCCAACAGTGGACTGATTCAAGACCAAAAAGAAAGATTTTGACTTTTAGGCTAATAAGGACTTGTTTTAATGACTTGTATTTCTTTGTCTTTTGTTTGTAGATCAAAGAGTTCTCATAAGCTTGATCACGAAGTTCATTTAGTTCATTCATTTGAACTTTTCTGTGATCACCAGCTGTCTGTATATCGAAGTTTGCATGTTTTAAGGCCCAGTAAGCCTTGTGCTCTAGTTCAATCGGAAGATGACATGCTTTTCCGTACACTAGTTTGTATGGAGTACACCCAATGGGTGTTTTGTAAGCTGTACGAAAAGCCCGAGTGCGTCATCCGTTTATCCACCGAGGATGCACGATTTTCACCTACTGTCCTTTCAAGGATTCTTTTAATACCACGGTTTGAAACTTCCACCTGTCCACTTGTTTGGGGGTGGTATGCACGATGATAGGCGGTGGGTAACAACATACTTTTGCATGACACGATCAAATTGGTCATTACAAAAATGTGTACCACGATCACTAATTATAGCACGAGGAGTTCCAAACCTGGCAAAGAGAGCTTTCAAAAATTTCACAACAACTCGGGCATCATTGGTGGGTAAAGCTTTTGCTTCAACCCATTTTTGACAAATAGTCAACGACCCGAGTATGTACTTGTTACCACGAGAAGATGGAAATGGCCCCATAAAATCAATACCCCATATGTCAAATATCTCACAAACTTGAATGGCATTTTGTGGCATTTCATTTCTTTGAGATATGTTTCCGTGACGTTGACAAGCGTCACAGGCTTTGACAAATTCGTGGGCATCCTTATAGATCGTGGGCCAATAGAACCCGGAATCAAACACCCTTTTGGCGGTGTAGTTTGGACTATGATGGCCCCCGGTGGGTCCAGCATGGCAAGTGTGAAATTTCAATAGCTTCGTCCATAATAACACGTCCGGATGACTTGATCCGCACAGATTTTGAACAAGAAAGGGTCGTCCCAGAAATAATGTTTAACATCTTTGAAGAATTTGTTCTTCTGTTGGGTCGACATCCCTTTCACAATGAAGTTACCCGCATGGTAATTTGCAAAGTCAGCAAACCATGGGGTAGAAGAGTTTCCACGAAAAGAAACCGCATTGAGTGTCTCGAGAGGAAATGTTTCATTTATATCCTTCTTCTTGAAAACATCTTAGTGAGGGTTTTCTAATCGGAAAGATGATCGGCAGGGTTCTCGGCTCCTTTTTTATCACGTATGATGATATCAAATTATTGGAGGAGGAGAACCCAACGGAGCAATCTCGGCTTTGCATCTTGTTTTGCAAAGAGATATTTAAGAGCCGAGTGATCCGTATACACTACACATTTGGTCAAGATAAGATACGGCCGAAACTTCTCAAAAGCATACACCACGGCTAATAGCTCTTTTTCTGTGGTGGTGTAATGAGTTTGAGCCTCAGTCATAGTTTTGCTTGCGTAGTGATAGGTGAAAATGCTTATTTCTTCGTTGCCCTAAGACTGCACCGATAGCAAAATCACTTGCATCGCACATGAGCTCAAAGGCAAGTCCGTCGAGAACGAGAATGGGTGCTTCAGTAAGCTTTTTCTTCAATGTTTCAAAAGCTTCTATGCACGTAGGGGAGAAGATAAAAGGAGCATCCTTTTCAAGAAGATGGGTCATAGGCCGGGCGATTTTGGAAAAATCTTGTATGAATCTACGATAGAAACCGGCATGACCTAAAAAACTCCTAATACCTTTGGCGGTAGTAGGATGAGGTAATTTAGCAATAACATCGACTTTTGCTCTATCTACCTCAATCCCATTCTTTGAAATCTTATGGCCAAGGACTATGCCTTCTTTGACCATAAAGTGGCTCTTCTCCCAGTTTAGACATAGATTGGTGTCTTCACACCGTTTGAGCATTTTATCTAAGTGGGAGAGACATGTTTGAAACGAATCCCCAATGACAGAGAAGTCATCCATAAACACCTCCATTGTTTCCCCGATCATGTCGTGGAAAATGGCCATCATACATCGTTGGAACGTGCCAGGAGCATTACATAAGCCAAAAGGCATACGTCTATAGGCAAAAGTTCCGTATGGGCAGGTGAATGTGGTTTTATCTTGATCCTTTGGATCAATGGGGATCTGAAAGTAACCCGAGACCATCAAGGAAACAATAGTATTCATTCCCTGCTAATCTCTCAAGCATTTGGTCCATAAAGGGGAGAGGAAAATGGTCTTTACGGGTGGCGTCATTCAACTTACGATAGTCAATGCAAACACGCCATCCTGTCACCAATCGAGTTGGAATTAACTCGTTATCTTCATTGTGATAACATAATGCCACCCTTTTTCGGACACAATGAATTGGGCTACCCAAGGACTATCGAGATCGGGTAAATCAATCCGCATCAAGAAGTTTGATAACCTCTTGTTTGATAACATCATGGATTTTTGGATTTACTCTTCTCTGATGTTGAACTGCTGGCTTAAAGTCATCCTCCATCAAGATTTTGTGAGTACAAAATTCAGGGTTGATACCCCTAATGTCGGAGAGTTTCCAAGCAATTGCTTGCTTGTGTGACTTCAAGATTTTATGAGCAGCTTTTTCATCTTTATTCAAATCTCGAGCAATAATGACTGGTAATTTATCATCACCTTCAAGGAATGCATACTCGAGATGAGGTGGTAAGTCCTTAAGCTCAACCTCAGGAAATTCTTCAGTTTTCTCAACTGATTTGACTTCCTTGTTATGAAGTTTGATGGAAGGGAGAGTAGGAGAAGTATCCAGATTTGACAACTTCTCAAGAAGAATATCTCCCTCCAGATTAATCTCATTTTGATTAATCTCAGCAGGAATTGAATCACTAGTGTGAGGGGCTGATGATGGATCATCATTAAGCAACTTCTCAATGAGAAGTATGTCTCCCTCAATGTCAATTGGAGCGTGATCAATTTCCCACGGCACAGAATCACTAGCCAAGTATACCTCAATCTCTTCCGAGATGGAGTCATTTCCCTCAAAAGGAGTAAGAGAAGGAGTAGAATTGGCGATGATAGGTTGAGATGAATGAGTGAGATTATCACTCGAAGAATTATGATCATAACCAAGAACTTCTTGCGAGTACTCTTCAGAAGCAACATCAATGATATCTATTCGGTTAACCGATTCAGAATCATAGTTTGCAGAGTACCTCGAAGTTTGATCAAGGTTAAAAGTGACAGCTTCATTACCAACACGTAATGTGATTTCTTGCTCAAATACATCAATGTGAGCACGGCCCGTTCGAGAATCCTCGACCAACAATGAGAGGAACCCGATGATCGACATCAAAATCAACAACCACGAAGTCAGCTGGAAAATGGAACTTTCCTACTTTCACAAATACGTCCGCAGCAATGCCAAGAGGCGGGATATATGCGATCTGCAAGCTCGAGAGTCATGCATGTAGGAGTGAGTTCGGAAGAAAGTTTCTTCCAACTGAATAAGGCATAAGGTTTATGCTTGCACCAAGATCTGCTAGGGCAAAGCATTCAACCATTCCTGGAAATACACAAGGTAAGAGGAACTTTCCGGATCTCCAGCTTTCGGGAAGCTTCTTCAAGATAACTGCAGAGCGTTCGTTCGAAGGAGTTTAGCCATTTCAAACAGCTTTTCCTTGTTGCTTAACATGTGTTTGAGAGTTGATGCAAACTTGGGCATCAACATGATAGCATTCGTAAAGCTTATGTCAAAATGTAGTTCTTGGAAAATTTGAAAAATTTTCCATTTGATGACTAGGCTTTTCACGAGAGCTTTTGCTCATTCAAACGTGATGGATAAGGAATAGAAGATTTGGATTTGGTATTTTCAAGGGAGCTACGGTGGTTCAAAACAACTCCTAGATTAGACTTGGGTTTCTGGACAACTTGAGGTTGGACTACCAAAGGTTGGACATGTGCGGTACTTCGTGGGCTAGAATAATGCACCTTGTCCGTTGTTTCCTTGGTAACTTGACTCATTGCCACTGGAGGAGGGGGCATTGGAGTCGTAGGTCCATTGTGTGTCGGAAGTTCACTGTCCACTACCTTTGGGAGAGACGAAGAAGAAGAGGTAGTAGGAACAGCGGGTCCATGTATGAAACACCACTTCTGGTTGTGATCGCCTTAGCATCGCCCCTCGGGTTAGCGATCGTGTTGCTCGGTAAAGTACCTGAGCTCGAGGGTCGATCATTTAAAGACTTCTTTAGATCAGCGATCTGACTGACCAACAACCTGTTCATTTCATCTTGGGATCTCATGAACTGCTTCAGTAACTCATCAGATGATGGTCCTGGAGGAGTAATGACGGGAGGAGTTGGAGGGACAATTTGAGTCCGTATGTTTTGATTATAGCCAAAATTCCCTTGATTAGGATTCATATTCCCATGAAATTGATTCCCTCGATTGAAATTGTTTTGATGAAGGTTTCCTTGATGTTGGAAACCTTGATTGGGTCCAAGATAGAAATTACCTTGGTTTTGATAACCTTGGTTCATTCTTGGTTGGTTTTGATTTCGGTTTTGAATGTTGTGATTCTGGTTAAAACCGGGTGGTGCCTGATTAGTGTTAGCACGGTAGTGTAGTTCATCTTGAGGACGGTATTGATTACCTCCTTGCTGTGAACTACCGGCTAAAGCATTTGCTTCAAAAGGACTACCATCGGTGGCAGTACAATTGTAGTAGGCATGAGGACCACCACAAGTGACACAACTTTCAACTTTCTTCACTTCAGCATGTGTTGGTGCAGTGAAGGAAACTTTCTTCTGGTTAGCAAGAACCAAAGCCTGAACAATGTCCGTGAGTTTATCAATCTTAGCATCGGTGCTAGATGTACTCACTGGGGATGAAGAAGAAGAAGGTCCAGCATTAGACTGATATGTCTTTGCTCTGAAAGGACGGACCTGAGATTTGTTCTCAATGATCTGCAAGGCCTCTTTTGTGGTCTTGCTCAAGAAATTTCCTCCCGCGGAGGCATTCAAAGAGTCTTGATTTGTCTGATTGAGACCATTGTAGAAAGTATCCATTTGCATTAACTTCGAACCGTGATGTGCGGACACTTGCGAAGCAATTCTTTGTAACGATCCCATGCCTCCCCGAATGATTCATCAAATCTCTGAGAAAATTTCATTATCTCATTCTTAAGTCTTGTAGTTCGGGATGGAGGATAGATTCGTTAACGAATTTGGTGACAAGATCTTCCCATGTCTCTATAGAACGAGGGTTGTTTCTCAAGCCAATTCCGGGCTTGTCCCTCTAGAGAAAATGGGAACAGAAGAAGCTTGATAGCTTCACGTGGGACATTCTTGTACTTGATGGTAGATGCAATCTTGTTAAACCATCGAATGTGTGCATGAGGATCATCCCAAAACCATAGAATTGGCTTTGGGTTACAGATTGAAACAACGGGTTTTGAGCTCGAAGGTATAGCCAATGGTGGGACAATAATGGCATCTCCGTAACCCTCGATGGGTGCTTGGAGAAGCTCATTCATAGGTTTGTCTTCTGCCATTTCGACAAGTGGTGGTGGTGGTAGCGTTCCTCATCCGCGGAAAGGCTGAACGTCCTCTCGTCTGAGGAATCTTTCCTAGTTGAAAG
Organism: Chrysanthemum makinoi; assembly: GCA_910596185.1. Lineage (NCBI taxonomy): Eukaryota > Viridiplantae > Streptophyta > Magnoliopsida > Asterales > Asteraceae > Chrysanthemum > Chrysanthemum makinoi. The sequence continues at coordinate 226,202,305 of OU343223.1, read as the reverse complement.
TGGACTTGTAGAACTGGAAGAACGAGTGCGCATGCACTAAGTATAAAAATCAAGTTTTCAAAACAAATGAGGCAAAACACAAGTGAACTTTTAACCAATAATCACAAATGAAATGGCTTCTTTGAAAAAGGTACACCAAATCACAAGTGACACAAAGGCAAGTTTTAAATCTGTGGTTCGGGAACTTATTATGGTCGCACCCCCAGTTAGGTAGTGCACTGCCTTGATTTGCGGTGGTTGATTTTTATGTATATTTTAAGTACCACTGAAAAGACGTAGGTATGATTTGTGCAGATGGGTTCAAAAACTTTTGGACAATATTTTTGGTATCGTCTCGTTTAACCAAATCGTATCTCTTTAAGAATCACCTTAAAAGAAAATACAAAATAGAAAACGTTCCGATTGTTTTGTTGTTTTATATTGTTTTTGGTGTTTTTAACACTTTAGGAAAAGTGTTAATGAACTTTTTGATTTATATAAACTTTACAGAAAACTATTTACAAACTGTGGTATATGTGCAAGAATGGATGCAAAATGCTTAAAACAACTTACAGCCTCCGTGGCGTAAAATTTGATCTGTCTTTGAACAGTCAAGTTATCTCACGACTAGCCACTTGTGAATGACCAAGTAAGAAACTTAAAACATTTCGAGCACAAATACAATGAAGATCAGAGGAATATAGGGAATTCCTGGGTCGTTAAGTCCCACGGAGGATGAATTGGTGTAATAAACACTTGATCAGATGATAGAATGATCACTAAGGATAGTGATCAATAAGGATATTGATGGAAAATTACCTAAAGAAAAGATCTACAAATTAAAGCGACTTAAATGCAAATTAAAAAAAATAAAAGATAAAAGATATTAAATAAACGCTATCACTATCTTTAAAGTCGATGAACGTTTAAAACCTAAAACGTAAAACTTACGTTTAAAATAAAATTACATCTACGTACAAAATAAAACGTGAGTTTTAAAGAAATAAAAGACCTATAAATATGAAAATGATATTTTTATAATCCTAATAATTAAAGAAAATTATTAGAAAAGAAAATTATTTTTACAACTTATTATTTAATTATTATTAATTAAAAACTATTTATTAAATATTAAAATGCACTAAAATACAAGAAAATACAAAATTAACCTAGAAAAATGAAATTATAACTTGGAAAAATCTAAAATATGATAAAACTTATTTTAAAACTAAAAATATATTTTTAGACTTATTATGTATTTATTATTAATTTAAAACTATTTAAAACTAATTAAAATTCTAAAAAATACCTTTTAAACTAAGAAAATTATGGAAAAATACTTTTTATTACTTTTATATTTATCTTAACCTAATAAAATTGAAAAATTATTTTTTTTGAACTTTTATAATTTATTTGTATTAAATGCTATTTAATAATACCTAAAAACTATTTTTAATTAAGAAAAATAGCAAACAGTTATGAAAAATTATGAAAATTTCAGGAAAAGTTAATTTTAATATGTATAATCTAGGAAAAATAGAAAAACATGGTCTTGTGTGGAGAAATAAGCAACTGCAGTGGCAACTGCTTATTTATAAGTACTTGAAAAAACCAAATGATAACCAAAGACCACCAAACTTACACAGAAGCTATATTAAGCTAAAAGAACTTAAATGGAACAAGTTTTAACAAGCTTAAACCTCTGAAATACCAATGAGCACAGATTTGAGGTTTTGACTTAATGAGCAAAACAGATTTTAGAGGGTTACTTTAAGCTTATGCACAGAACACCAATTAAGCTAAAACTGAAAAGCAAAGAATGGAACTTGTACTAGACCTGGTTGAGACCAAATATACCAAAACTCAGACAATGAAAAGCTCTTATGAGCTTGTGAGAAGCTTTCTCAAATCGACAAATCACGAGTAAAACTCAGTGAATCTTGATAATATGGGACAAAATAATAAGCACTTGCAGCCTACGGTGAATAAGCTCCAAATGGAATTTTAAAACTTGGAGCTTGAAAAGGACCAGGTTAATCGTCCAAAGAAACAAAATCACAGGTAAAGGTCAACTAATAAGCTCAGTGGAGCTTTTGATTTAATATATCAAGCTGATGCACAGGCAAGTTTTGACTTTTGATTGAAATGAAAGGTTGACTAAACTGAACTTGTGATTGATCTAAAACACTGATATTGATGTATTAAGGTGTAATAAAGTTATATTAAGCTATGTTAACTACTTTTGAGCTAATATGATGATTCTTGCAAATCAAAATCCCAACAGTGGACTGATTCAAGACCAAAAAGAAAGATTTTGACTTTTAGGCTAATAAGGACTTGTTTTAATGACTTGTATGAGTTATTAAGACCTATTTAGACATGAGACAAGCAAAAGCAATTGGTGCACAACCTTTAGCACAATGAACTGCACAAATCCAAACAGCCCTTTATGTGACTGATTTGGTGTTTTAGATAACAAAAATTGAGACCATGAACATGATTATAAACCTTATAATTTCATTAAAGAAGACTGAATAAACATAAAACCACATTAATAACAACATAAGATTGAGAAATTACAACTATGCTAACTTAACTGTGAAAATGAAATTTTAGTTAACTACAAACTTTAAAGAACAAGTAACTGTTTTTATAGTTTAATTATGTTTAACTACAACTACTGAACATGTAAACACAAAGATATAAACTTATAACTGTTTTACGGTTAAATACCAAAATGAGATCAAGAGGCTTACAAGTAGCTGAGACTTAGGACCAAATACAGATCCTATAGCTTACCAATAAGCACTACACCCAAGACCATCCATTATATATCCTGCTCCAGCATTTTTGAACCTTGCATCATGAATTTTTTATTTTTAAGTTATTTATTTGATATTTTGTGAATTTTGTTTTTGCTAATGAACTGCTTTTAAGAGTATCTAAAAGCTTGCATAAGCTTTATATGGAGCTTATATGTGCTTCTCAGTCCAAAGTAACAACTTCTAACATCATTTCAACATATTGAAATTTTTGAATAATAAGAAAACTGCATAACTTGATATAAAGCTTGAAACTGAAATTGATTGCACAAAGTTTTATATTACACTGAAAACATGAAATACAAGATTTAAAAGCTTTAAAATACATTGATATTAAAGTTTAAGCTAAAACGACAATGAAAATTAAAATTACTCTAGATATATCTTCTCTTGCTTCATTCTTGATATTTATTGACTTTCATCTTCCTGTCGACCTCTTGAGTATTTCCCACCACAATCAACCGTTGGATTAAACAGATCACCGATTTTGACATTTGTCACTTTGGCGCCAATTTTTCAAAGAGTTGGTTTTCTTAATTAATGGGCTTTGGTTTGATGTGGAGGTGGAATTGGAGAGGGTAACAGGTGTAAAGGTGGAAAGGATGAGGTGGAAAGGTTGAAAACCAGCACTGGTTTTGGCTAAACCAGTGTGGTAGAGACAGTGAACAGTAGACGCGGTTTATTTGATTTTAAAATCTGGGCCGGGTCATGTGTTTGGGCTTGGATTTGGACTTAGTTAATAATAGGGTCCGGATTGGTTTATTTCAACAAGGACCAATCATGTAATTTAGCCAAAGTTAAGGGCTGATCTTGAACATGTTCCAAAGCTCTCATAAGGACTAAAACTGCCAAGTAAGATTAGTACAAGGACCTTTGTTGATAATTTCCATTTTTACAAATCCAGGGACCAAAACTGTCAATTTAGAAACTTGAGGGACCAATATTGTAATTTCTCAAAAAGTTTATCATAAGGACCATTTTTTTCATTTATAAATAGAACAAGGTTAAAAGTTGATAATTTTCACTTTTTAAATTAACCAAGGACTATTTTTGACATTTTTCCAAAGTTGAAGGACTAAAGTTGTCATTTTGTGATTTTTAAACTTTAAAGGGTTTGTTTTGACAACTTTTGAATCTCAAGGACCTTAAATGACTTTTTACAAGTTTTTGAATTACCAGGGACTGATTTTGACAACTTTTGTAACTTGGGGGACTAAAACTGCCTATTATGCAAACTTGATCGTTTTCACAGATTTTGATGTTTTTGCATTTAAAACATATAAAACAGTTGTTTGTGATATTTTTATCATTTTGATGTGTTTCTGAGTGTTTTCAGATGTTTTTGGCATTTTAATAGTATAAAAATGATGAGTATTTAGACACTCGTCAATGATCAGCAGAACCAAACACTCCTTTTGTAAACTGTTATGAGCTCAAACTGACCCAAACTCTTAACCAACTTGTAATTATGATCAAACTAGTTTTACTTAACCTAAACACTCTTGTAAAGACAGATTGGAACCAGTTTTAACTACAAAATCAAACAATGCAAAGAAACTTGGATTTTACTTACAAAGGGTCCAAAGCTGCTATAGCTTGCAAACCAGTGAACCAAGATCTCTAACCTATTTAAATCAACCTACTAGACTTAAATCAACCCATCCAGCTCGCTTCACCCATTGACTAATTCCATTACCAAATTGCCCCGTTTTGACTTTTGTTGACCAAGAACCACAATCACTTAAACCTTGAATATAAGCATATAAAGCTATAATAAGCTTATATAAACCTTTTAAGCTTAAAAATCGATTAACAACAGCTTGTACACAAGGTTTGACTTAGAAATTTTCAACAGTATACAAATGAGAATTGTAAACACACCGATATTAATACTTGAATTGAGTTTCAATACACTTAAAAACTTTAACTTGATACAAAATGACAAAAGATTACAAGTTTTCTGCTAAATTAAACATTTTAAGATAAAAACGACATGTTTTTAAAATAAAAAACTAGAAGACTATGTTTCTTGCTTCCTTTTGCCTTTCTTTTATATCCACTCATCTTTCTCCTTACGAATGTATCCACACCTCCTTAGCCATTGGATGGCTTCAATTGATCCTAGCCGTTTAAATGAGATTTTGGCGCCAATTTGGATTTTAACAGTTGGGACAGGACTGAGATGGTTGGAGGGTACATTTATTGCATTTGGAGTTTGGTGAGGTGAAGGGGGGACATGGGAAGGATATTGTGAGCTAGGTGGGTGCAATGGTGGGCGAGCAGGGGGGAGGAAAAAGGAAGGGGATGGCGGGTATAGGGGTGGTTTGACTTATCATTATTTGACCAGATATTATATCAAGGGGGTCCAAAATTGATTATGACAGGGGGTCACATGGTGTCAAGGGTCCAAAATGGTTTGACAAGGGATTAAATGACAAGGACCTTTGTGTAATTTTCTGAAATTGAGGGACTTAATCTGCCATATTCACAAAGATGTTTCAAGGGACCAAAAGTGACACTCTCAAAAAGTATAAGGACTAAACTTGCCATTTTGCAATTTTCCGGGGGCCATTTCTGCCAAATTTCAAACTTAAAGGACCATTCTTGTAATTTTCTCAAACTTTTGACATTTTTCACCAAAGGACTAAATTTGACAAGTTATGATTTAAAAAGGACCTTTGGTGATTTTTCTTTTGAAATTATGGCTCAGGGACTATTTTTGACAATTTTATAAACTTGGGGGACTAAAACTGCAATTTTTGCAAATTTGATATGTTTTTCATCTGATTTTGATATTTTTGCATTTAAAACACATAAAACACTGATTTGTGATATTTTAATCATTTTGATGTGTTTAAAGTGTTTTAGATGATTTTGCAGTTTAGATTGTACAAAAATGATGAGTATTAAGACACTCATCAATCCCCACACTTGAGATATGCTAGTCCTAGCAATGATTTGAAAAACATAATGGATTTGAAACTCTTTACCAAAAGCCATTACTTCGGAGAGTAGCAAATGTTTGATTCAAGCAAGAACCATGGTACAGATAACCATCGATTTATTGGCAAATCATAAACCATATAACGGTTTGATGTGTCTTTACCGCCAGTACCCTTACGGACTAGCCAACTCTTAGATAAATTATCGAATTATCTTTGGTGAGTGAATACCAATTATGGTTTTCCACTTGCTACCACAAGCCATAACCTTGCGGCTAGCCAACTTCACTTTTTAGGATATGGTGAGTTGAGAACCATACAATTTTGGGCAAATTGCAAGCCATATAACGGATTTGAGAAATCTTTACCAAGAGCCGTTTTCTGGATTAGCCAATCTTTTTGTCTTACTGACAAGCGGTGATAACCAAATGAGTAAGAAGTGCAAACACTCCAAAAAAATTGGCCAAAAGCGGAATTGGGTAGATAATATATGAAATTCGTGAGAATTCCCCCACACAAATGAATATTGCCCTCAATATTCAAAGTACAAGCCAGTTATGCCGAAACAAAGAACGGAAAAGGGAAATACTACGGCCATTATTTAGAAAGAAGATTTTTATTTTATTTTATTTTTTTTTTTTATTTTTTTTTTTGAGACTTATCTACAAAACATGTGGGGCAACCCCCCCACACTAGGGTGGTAGAAAATAGAAAGAAGTCAGAAATATGGGTGAAAACCCATACAAGGTGCTATTGTTTTTGATTCGTCGTAGCTTTCGACCCGCATTCATTGGTTCATGGGGAAAGTGACGTGGAAAACCAATCTCGATCGGACTTTCGTTCACAATGTTAATAAACATATGAACATCGGAAAGTTCCACACACGTGAATACAACCGCGTATTGTTAATAGAAGAATCTATAAAGGATGATACGGGTCAAAGATGGTATCCTCATTCGAAAGAGAAAAGGAAAAACAACCACACCATGAAGAATGGAATAAAGACGTACATGAGAATGCATGTCCATTCCTCATCAGAGAGAAGCAAATCACCAGTTTTGACATCTTTAAGCTTAAACTTGAAGCTTAGATGGTGATTGTCAAGAAGATGTCCGGGAGGGAGGTTGGGAAACGGTTCTTCAATCAACAGACTTTCCAGAAAAAGGATGTCTCCCTCCGGATCCAAGTAAGTGTTATCAATTCCCGTAGGAATTGACTCATCACTAAGAAATGCATCGACTTCATTCCAAAAGTTGTCATCTTCCTCATCAGGAGTGAGAGAAGGGATGGAAGAGTCGGGAATAAGACTAGAAGATGATGGATCATTTTTTAGCAATTCATCAATGGGAAGAATGTCTCCCATTGGATCACAATCATCATCCAATTCAGATGAAACTGAAGAGAGTTTGGTTTCATCCACAGACTTAACAAACTCGATCCGACAAACGATGCGGAGGTGGGACAAGTGGTGTGCTCTTAGAGCTAGCAGTTTCCACCACTTCCGATGAAGTCTCTGAATCTAGATCATCATCATCATCAAGAATACTCTTGACTTCCCGGTACACTTTCAAACCATTTTTTGAACCAGGGGTAATTTTTAAAGCTTTGAGCTCAAACACGTTTTCATGACTCCTCTTAACCGTGAAGTTTGAGAGTGTTGCATTGAATCTTTCAGATCTTTGATCAATTGTGGCAACACTCTGTTTGGATAGAGGTTTGGAGTTCTGGTTGATATTTAACGTGAGCTCTTCGTTGTAATCAACCCGTATGGTCAACTCTTGACAAACACATCAATCGAGCACGACTCGTTCTTAAGAAAGCTCTCCCTAAGATAAGGGGAACTCTAGGATCTGCATCGAAGTCTACTACAACAAATTCTGTAGGAAAGTGAAACTTTCCCACTTTCATCACGACATCCTCGGCTATCCCAAGTGGGCGGTGCAGTGTACGGATACCTTTAGCAGTGTCATACGGATGAAAGTTCAGGAAGAGTTTCTTCCATCTTGAGTGGCATGAGGTTAATGCTAGCGCCAAGATCGGCCAGGAACATGCAAACATCCCAAGAATCACACGGGATTAAAACCGGCCAGGGTCTTCAAGCTTTTCGGGAAGCTTATTAAGAATGGCTGCTGAGCATTGCTCATTTAGAGGGGTTTTAAGCCATCTCGGACAACTTATCTTTGTTGGTGAGTAAGCCTTTAAGTGTGGATGCAAATTTAGGCATTAGAACGAGAGCATCAACGAAGCTTATATCAAAGTGAAGCTCATTGAAGATTTGGAAAAAATTTTCCATTTGCTCTTTGTTTTTGTCTTTGAGCTTCTCATCATTCATTCTTGATGGGTAGGGAAGCTGACTAGACTTTTGAGCCGGGATGGAAGTGTTTCCTGACTCAGGATTTTTCCTCGGAACATCGGGTTCCGGACTTAAAGCTTGGACTACCGAAGGTGGGACGTGTGCGGTACTTCATGGGCTTGAGAATTGCACCTTGTCCGTTGTATCCTTGGTAACTTGACTAAATGCCACAGGAGGAGGGGGCATAGGAGTCGAAGGTCCATTGTGCGTCTTACCACTACGAGTGGTGACGGCTTTCAACTCGGCATTAGGATTGGGAATAGTATTGCTTGGGAGTCCTCGAGAAGATGGCGAAGCTTTGTTCATATTCATGTTCATGAAACTGCTCATCATATTCTTTAACTCATTTGTTTGCCGAGATAATGTGGTATCAATTTCCCTTTTTAGCTCACCTCTCATGTTATTGATCCGAGTTTGCATTGAACGCATGTTTGACTCAGTCATTTTCATGAAGTCATTTGGCATGAGAGCTTGAGGAGGTTGTTGATAACTTTGATGATTAGGAGCTTGATAAGGTTGGTTGAAATTGTTCCCGTTTTGATTGAAATTTTGAGAGTTATTGAAGTTGTGTCCTTGATTGAACAAAGATTTTGATTGCCATGGTTTTGATTGCCATGGTTTTGATTGCCATGGTTTTGCACGGGAGGAAAACGGTGGTGTCATACCGCTAGGTGCACGGTAGTGAGGATCAGCTTGTGGTCGGTATTGATTGTGGTTTACCAAAGCTACGGGAGCTTGGTAAAAGGAAGCATCGGTTGCTTGACAATCATATACGCGTGTGGACCACTACAAATTTCACACACCTTGTTTATGGCTTTGATTGGTTTCGGCTTATGAATTTCGCTTTTGATTTCCTTTACCTCTTTTATCATACAATGGATCATGTCCGTTAGAGTGGCTAACGGAGCGCTAACTCGAAGAGTTCTGGATGAAGAAGCGGGAGTGTTCGAACATTGACTTTGTTTCTAGAAATAGGAACTTTTGATTTACTCTCGCAAATTTCAAGCACATCTTTAGGTTTACGAGTCAAGATATTGCCACCGCGGATGCGTTCAAAGAATCTTGATCGTTACAGTTCAACCCATTATAAAAGATATTGACTTGTTGAAGCTCCGTGAATTCATGATGGGGGCATTTCCTGATGAGATCTTTGAATCTCTCCCATGCCTCTCCAAAATTTTCATCGAAATTTTGACGAAATTCAGAAATTTCATTTTTTAGATTAGTCGTCTTTGATGGAGGGAAGAAGTAATTAACAAACTTTTGAACAAGATCCTCCCAAGTTTCGATGGATCGAGGGGTTCTTTTTCGGCCAAATCGGGTTGTCCCCTCAAGTGAGAACGGGAAAAGCATCAACTTGATTACTTTTGTGGCACATCCTTGAAATTGATAGTTGAAGTCAACTTGTTAAACCAACGGATGTGTGCATACGGGTCTTCTCGGTCAGACCCGCGGAATTGATTTGTAGACACAAGTTGGATCAAATGTGTCTTCAATTCGAAGTGATCGAGTTGATTACTTGGTAAACGATGGCATCTCCATAACCCTCGGTGGGTGCCGGAGCATTTCGCCATATATGCGTTCGTCGCCATATTGTTGTTTGAAATAGTACGAATCTCGGGTTCGACTATTTGGGCGGCACGCCTACGAGCGTCGTCTAGGAATTTCGCTAGATCACGCAAGGACTCAATGATCTAGAAGAACGAGTGCGCATGCACTAGAGTTAACTCTAAGGGATCTCAGAGCTAAGGAGAGGAATAGAATTATGAAGATATTTCAGATGAGAATGAGAATTATGAAGACGTTTTATAAAAGCGGGAGAAGAATCTTTATGGGTTTTACGGTTTCGGCGTCGATATCACAACAAAATCAATTAACACAAATTCGAGACAAAACAACAGTGAACTTAACCAATAATCCAAGATGAATGGCTTCTTTGAAAAAGGTACACCAATCACAAGGACACAAAGGCAAGTTTTAAATCTTTAGTTCGGAAACTTATTATGGTCGGTTAGGTAGTGCACTGCCTTGGTTTGCGGTGGTAATCTTTTAAGTTGTTTATTATTAAAGAAAACGACGAATCTTTTTGTATTTTTATTATTTGATACATATATAGAAACAAAAGGAAAAATATTTTGTGTTTTATACGTTTTGGTTGTTTTGGGTTTTGGATTTTTAGAAGAAAATATGGATATATATATATACAGAGATGGATGATATAAACAAAGAGTGAGGATTCAAACAAATAATCTGCTAAAACGGAAGATAGATCAAATACAGCTCCCGGCAGCGGCGCCAAAAATTTGATGCGTGCCAAACAGTCAAGCTAAATCACACAAGCCTGCCACTTGTGAATGGCGGACCGTAACCACTTAAAAACTGCTCAAGCAGAAATCAATGAAGATCTGAGGAGTATAGTGTTTCCCCGGGTCGTTATGTCCCAGCGAGCTATGCAATGGATCAATCAACGAGTAGTGATCGAGAAGTTTGAACGAAAAGGGAATATGATTTGATTATTATAACTACAGAAATATCAAACAAACACAAAGGCTAAAATGCAAATGAGAGGAAATTAAAATGATAAAATCTATTAAATAAACGCTATCACTATAATTAAAATGATGTTTTTGTTTTTATATTTTTATAAAACTGAATTTAAAAACTACGTGACGTACAACTAAAAACGTGAAACTAAATCAATATTAACCCTAAAAATATGAAAATGATGTTTTTACAAACCTAATGATAAAAGAAAATATTTAGAAAAAGAAAATTATTTTTAAAACTAATTATCTAATTAAAAACTATTTTTTACTATTAAATAATTACCTAAAATACAAGAAAATGTGAAATAAAGCTAGAAAAATAAAATTAAGACTTAGAAAAATCTAAAATATCAAAATAGAATTTTCAAAACTATTTTTGTATTTTTCTGATTATTTTTCTATTTTCTAGGAATTTTAAACTATTAAAAACTAATTAAATTACTAAAAATTACAAAATGAACTATGAAAAATATGGAAAATTACTTTTTCTACTTTTTATATTTATCTAAGCCTAAGAAAAATGAAAACTTATTTTTTTGAACCTTTTCTTAATTTTTTGTATTAAAAGCTAATTAAAAATGCTTAAAAACTAATTAAAATCAAGAAAAATAGCAAAACAGCTTATAAAAATCTGAAAATTTCAGGAAAAGTCTAAATTAATATTAGGAATCTGAGAAAATTAGAAAAACAAGTGCTTATATGGAGAAATATAGAACTGCTGTGGAAGTGCTACTTGAAATAAGCACTTGATAAGCCAAAAGCTCACCAAAAGCTACCACATGCGATAAAGAAGCTATAATAAGCTAAATTAACCAAAATGCTATGAGTTCCAACAAACTAATACCACTGATATGCAAGATACAACAGAATTGATGTTTTGATGATAAGCTAAAAACAGTTGCTAGGTCTGCGACTTTAGACACTAGCACAAGCTTAGAAATAAGCTCAAAATGAAAACTATTGGTTGGAACTTGGAAAAGACCTGGGTGAGACCAAGTGTACCAAAAATCATGCCATGAGAAGCTCTTTTGAGCCCAGTACAGCTGCACAAAGCTGAGAAAATCTCAGTTAATCTTTGAGAACAGAGGGAGCGGGGAATAAGACCTAAAGTACAAGCTTGTTTAGAGCTTATACACTATTTGCAAAAATTCACAAAAATGCTAATAAGATAGAGAACCAGTTGAAGTTTTTGAAACACCAAACCTCACTAAATTTGACCCACAAATGAATCAAGGAAAAATCCTTGTAGTTGGCTCAAAAACAGACTTTTGCCAATTTTTGACTTTTGAAGAAACTTGAACAGTTGACTAAACTGAACTTTAGATCCAATTTTATGATTGATTATGATTTGTTATGATGTAATGAAGCTATTACAACCTTTGTTTATGACTTTTAATCACAAAATGAGTGATTAGCTCTTCAAAAATCCAACAGTGAACCTGTTGGATTCAAATGATATGGATGTTGACTTTCTTGGATTGCAGACACACAAGTAAGACAGATATGAGTCTTTAATGACTAAACAAACTTGAAACAATAAAGATTAACCACTTAATATTACTTTAAGACAGAATGATCAGCAGAACCAAACACTCCTTTTGTAAACTGTTATGAGCTCAAACTGACCCAAACTCTTAACCAACTTGTAATTATGATCAAACTAGGTTTACTTAACCTAAACACTACTGTAAAGACAGATTGGAACCAGTTTTAACTACAAAATCAAACAATGCAAAGAAACTTGGATTTTACTTACAAAGGGTCCAAAGCTGCTATAGCTTGCAAACCAGTGAACCAAGATCTCTAACCTATTTAAATCAACCCACTAGACTTAAATCAACCCACATCATTTCTGCTTCACCCATTGACTAATTCCATTACCAAATTGCCCCGTTTTGACTTTTGTTGACCAAGAACCACAATCACTTAAACCTTGAATATAAGCTTATATAAAGCTATAATAAGCTTATATAAACCTTTTTAAGCTTAAAAATCAGTTAACAACAGCTTGTACACAAGGGTTTGACTTAGAAATTTTCAACAGTATACATAAAATGAGAATTGTAAACACAAACTGATATTAATACTTGAATTGAGTTTCAATACACTTAAAAACTTTAACTTGATACAAAATGACAAAAGATTACAAGTTTTCTGCTAAATTAAACATTTTAAGATAAAAACGACATGTTTTTAAAATAAAAAAAAAAACTAGAAGACTATGTTTCTTGCTTCCTTTTGCCTTTCTTTTATATCCAAACTCATCTTCTCTCACTTCTGAATGTATCCCACCACTCCTTAGCCATTGGATGGCTTCAATTGATCCTAGCCGTTTAAATGAGATTTTGGCGCCAATTTGGATTTAACAGTTGGGACAGGACTGAGATGGTTGGAGGGGTACATTTATTGCATTTGGAGTTTGGTGAGGTGGGGGGGGGGACATGGGAAGGATATTGTGAGCTAGGTGGCTGCAATGGTGGGCAGACAGGGGGAGGGAAAAAGGGGAAAGGGGATGGCGGGTATAGGGGTGGTTTGACTTATCTGTTATTTGACCAGATATTATATCAAGGGGGTCCAAAATTGATTATGACAGGGGGTCACATGGTGTCAAGGGTCCAAAATGGTTTGACAAGGGATTAAATGACAAGGACCTTTGTGTAATTTTCTGAAATTGAGGGACTTAATCTGCCATATTCACAAAGATGTTTCAAGGGACCAAAAGTGACACTCTCAAAAAGTATAAGGACTAAACTTGCCATTTTGCAATTTTCCGGGGGCCATTTCTGCCAAATTTCAAACTTGAAGGACCATTCTTGTAATTTTCTCAAACTTTTGACATTTTTCACCAAAGGACTAAATTTGACAAGTTATGATTTAAAAAGGACCTTTGGTGATTTTTCTTTTGAAATTATGGCTCAGGGACTATTTTTGACAATTTTATAAACTTGGGGGACTAAAGCTGCAATTTTTGCAAATTTGATATGTTTTTCATCTGATTTTGATATTTTTGCATTTAAAACACATAAAACACTGATTTGTGATATTTTGATCATTTTGATGTGTTTCTGAGTGTTTTCAGATGATTTTGCAGTTTATTTTGTACAAAAATGATGAGTATTTACACACTCATCAACTATCACTACCATCATAAAGAACACTGATCAATGAACAAAGACAAGATGACGTCAAAGCAGAACTGTTCAAAGAAGACAATTTCTCTACACTGGAGAGATTGTTCGAATCAAGGCAAATCTTCTCACAAGAAAGAAGAATGTCAGAAGACGTCAAAGCTACTATTACATCTGCTCCTTCACCGTTTACATTCATTCATCACTAACGCTTAGGGGGAGATTGTTGGAATCACTCCTAAACCTTAATCAAGTGTTAGTGATTCACATGTAATAGTTAGCTTAATTATGGCCTTTATGTTTGTTATTAGCCTTAGGCTTATGTAGAAGGCCTATAAGCCTAGGCCTAGCCCAATAAGGAAAAGGATGGGAACTAGGAGTGTTGCCCTAGCTTCCCTCCTATAAATACTCTTGTATAACCCTCACTTGAGGGTTGGTTGTTCAATTCATTTCTTTTCACACATATCCTACGCATAACCATATTAGTATAACGTGTGTGTATGTTTGGTTTATTGTTCAATCGCCTTTATCTCTTTCTATTAAGCTTGTGTTGTAAATCTAGTGACCTAACAAAAGCTAAGAAGAATAACTTTTATTATTAACTCTAAATCTGCTTATTATGCAGATACTTTTACAACTCTAAGAATATCGAACTTCTCTAAAACTCTAAATAATAACTTGTAAGCAATCGTCTCTCTAATGACTTATGAACTCGTACGTCTAATGCCAATCTAGGGGTTCTTTTATGGGCTCAAGGATAACCCTAGTCGGTTTACAATTGGTATCCTTGTACGATAAGTAATCTAATACAGAATATTCTAGAGTTACAATACTTTCTATAAACGAATATAACAGTTCTTTGTTCTTGCAGTACTTTGACTTTCATGTGCAGTACTTTGACTTTATCTTTAGCAGTACTTTGACTCTTTGACTTTTTCCAGTACTTTATCAATCTTCAATACTTTGTCAATCTTCAGCACTTTTATATCCCAACACCCCCTTCGTTGCAATACTCACGAAAGGGGTTGCAAGTCGGCCATACTTGTGTGAACTCATCTTCCGTGATTAGTAAGGGTCTGCAGTAATGCTTGATAGGTGGTCCTTCCACTTCGTTAATCAAGAACTTGGCTAATCTTTCTTCATCGTTAAGTGTAGTCCACATGTATCTGTCATCATTAACCCTCTCCTTACTAACCCCTCCATCGCAGGCCTTTCGAGGGTCGCAAGAGGCTCGTAGGTTGTAACATTCTCCATCATCAATTGCAATAGCCTTACACCAATGATTCTTCCTTTTAGAGTTGTCAAATTTGGTAGAGTTGTCATTGCTTGTGTCTTGGTTACGTTGTAACTCCGAGGTTTGGTTACGGCATAACTCTCTTCTGCTATCGGTATCATTGTTTCTATTAGACTCATCGGAGGACTTGTCATTTTCAGAAAATACGGCTTTACATACTGTTGATTTGTTCTTTTGTGCCTCATTTCTTTTTTGTACCTCATCGCCAAGCTTCCCACTCATAGTTTCCAAGTTATTTAGTGATACGTCATGGCTAGAAAGGTTTTTGTTTGTATTATCTTGGAAGTTTTTCAGCCATTCTTCTTGCTCTTTCTGTCTCTTGGTCGAATCCGCAAGGTACTTGTTAATCATTTCCTCCAAGTTAGCTCTTCTTTCACTATGCTCATAATATGGTGGGGGTCCTCCACGATAGCCATTACGATTATCTCCGTAAAATGGTTGATTTTCTCCATATTTAGCTTCTTCGATCGTGTTTTCTTCGTTAATGTTAGGACAATTCTTAGTTAGATGTCCTCCCCCACAGCTTTCGCAACCAACTTGGATGGCATGAACAGTTTCTTTGATTTTTAGCATATCTCGACCTAGATTATCTAGCTTGTTAGTTATGGCCGCAATTCCATCAAAACTTCCGCCTTTGTTTCTTTTGCTTCCTCCATCGTGCCATTTTTGGGAATGATCAGCCATTTTTTGAATGGCTTCAATCGCTAGAGTAGGAGTCATGTTTAAGATCGGTCCTTGATAGTCCAGCAATTGTCTTGTAGTCACGTTGATTCCTTTGTAGAAGATGTTGACTATTTGTTGGTTGTTAAAATCATGTGTAGGACATTTGTAGAGAAGATTGTTGTATCTATCCCAGGCTTGATACAACGTTTCATCGTCTTCTTGCTTGAAATTATGGATTTCCAAGAGCTGGTTAGAAATCTTTGATGGAGGGCAATACCTCTGAATGAAGTGCTTCTTTAGTAGATCCCAAGTATTAACTGCCCAAGCGGGCAATCTTTCGATCCATCTTCTGGCAGCCCCAGTAAGAGTCATGGGTGTTGGGAATTATACGTTTGAGTTGATAAGACAAAAGGAATGAAACAAGAGGGACTTAATATGACAAGAAGGAAACCTACAAAAAGATGGAGGGACTTGCTTGCAAAAGAAGTTTTATGTATTAGTCCTTATCCTCTAGTATATAAAGAGGACATAGGTGTAGGTTTTAATTAAGCCTTCCATAATGTAGACGTCTAGTAAAGGGGTGTGTGTGTCCTAGGCGTAATGTCTTGTAAACGCCTAGGTTATTAGTTTAGTTAGTAGACGTGTTCCTATAAACCTCTAAGATTAGTTAGTGTTAGTGAATGAAAACCTTGTTCAATAACAAAGTATTGTTTTGATTATTCCGCTGCTTATTATCTTTGTTATTGATCTCTAGCTAAGCTCATAAACGATCTTATCAATTGGTATCAGAGCGGGGAGCTCTTGATATAGGGATTCGACAAGGTTTTTAATCGAAGGAAGCAATTTTAAAGAAGGTTAGATCAGTTTTTAAGGGTATCGATATTTTTCTGATGAGATGGATATAATAAGACATGGAAACAATTACTATTGTCTTTTGCAAAGGGACCTCGTACAATATTTATCTGTTTGACTTTTGTTATTAATGAAGATTCGCATTTAAGTTGTCGTGATCTAATAACTTCGTACGGTTGGATTTTCAGATTTATTGATTAATTACAGATATATTTTTTTTACTGCTCGAGTTATTATTTGTTTGGCTATTATCTGTTGATAATTCAATTCAAGACATAAAGTGATCACATGATGGGACCTACAAGTGAATGGAGGATTTAATTCGATTAATTGGTCATCATGGAGCAGTGTAATATTACGTGGGTCACATCATGGGTTAATTGTGCAAGTGGGTTGATTTCGTGTGGAGAGGTATACGAAGGTTATGGTGGACGTGCTTTGTGATTGGTCCATGGTTAACAGTGGACGGTGATATCTTCTATCCGATTGGTTTGAATTGATCGAGTATTATGAGTGTACTGATTGGTGCGTTATAAATTGGTTTCACATGGATCGATTTTTTTTTATCAACGATGGGGATTAGTTTCTTTGCAAGTGGTGTGACATCATCTCTAATCTAGTACCTAAAGATTATTAAAGTGAACGCATGATTTTGACATTGAATTGTGTATAAATTGAAGTTTAATACTGGTGATCGTTAAAGTACTGCTGTTTGAGTTTTTCAAAGTACTGCTTCAAATTGAAAGTACTGTTGTTCTCAAAGTACTGATCTATTCAAGTTTGAAAGTACTGCTAATTTCTTAAAGTACTGCTCATTATTTTTCAACGTACTGTTGTTCATATTGGATGAAAGTACTGCTCCTTCTCCAAAGTACTGCTCAAGGTACTGATTCTTTCTCATATGGTTTTCGATTTAAGGGGAAGTCGAGCGTGATAATGGTTATGGATTTTTGGATGACACACACACAGAATGGTTGTTTGGTTCACACACACAGGAAGAAATTTATGTTCTTAAAAGGATTCAAAAAGGCTTGTATTTGATTCATTCAATAATTGATTACGAAGAAGATTATTTATCACTTATTTGAAGGTGAAGTGGAATTACTTGGTTTGTGTTCTTATCATCTAGCTTGATGAATCTAGCAATATGTGATTTTTCTTATGATGCTCTATGCACACATTGGCTATCACTTGAAGGAGTTACATTGTAGTGCTCAATGTCTCATACTAGTTGAGGATTCTTGTCAAGGGATTGCGGTCTACTTAAATTTGTTGATTTGTATAAGTATGGAGTTCCGTGGATAGTACAAGATTTAAGACACAAGTTTGGGAAATTCTACTTCTTCATCAAATTCGTTATATTTGGTTTTCTTCACAAGTAATCATTACATGAAGCCTACAGATTTGAAGAATCATTTGATGTACATGCATCACTCAAGGGGAAGTGTTTGATTTTTACTATTGTTGATCATTATTACTACTGCTAGTTGAAGTTTTCAACTGTTTTGGATCCGTTTTTCCTATGGTGCGTAATGGTGGGCGATTTGAAGCATTGGCATTCTTAGATTGGAAGTATGATATTGGTTCGTGGTGGTCAAGATCATTATTTGCATACATTCCCTATTTGGATAATAACAAAAAGGGGAAGAGATGTTTTAGTGGCATGGCATGGATTAAGGGGAAGACAAAGGAAGACATACTTGTTTCATTCATGGTGAGATCCCTGATCTCAATTTCTCTACTTCGTCTAGGGAAGTTCGTTCAAGAATGGTTTTGACATTATCAACTAGGGGAAGATTGTTGGGAATTATACGTTTGAGTTGATAAGACAAAAAGAATGAAACAAGAGGGACTTAATATGACAAGAAGGAAACCTACAAAAAGATGGAGGGACTTGCTTGCAAAAGAAGTTTTATTTATTATTCCTTATCCTCTAGTATATAAAGAGGACATAGGTGTAGGTTTTAATTAAGTCTTCCATAATGTAGACGTCTAGTAAAGGGGTGTGTGTGTCCTAGGCGTAATGTCTTGTAAACGCCTAGGTTATTAGTTTAGTTAGTAGACGTGTTCCTATAAACGTCTAAGATTAGTTAGTGTTAGTGAATGAAAACCTTGTTCAATAACAAAGTATTGTTTTGATTATTCCGCTGCTTATTATCTTTGTTATTGATCTCTAGCTAAGCTCATAAACGATCTTATCAATGGGGAACACCCTAAGCATAACAGCGTCATGAGACACACCTGGAATGTTGAAAAGGCTTGCGATGTATAAGACATTTTCAACGTGCTCATACGCATCTTCGTCCCTGTTTCCTGAAAAAGGGTTAGCACGAAACTCCCTCATAAATTGGTCTTTAATTTCGAAACGGACATCAGCTCCAATTGCCGGTCTTACGAGCCCCAACCCTTGTTCTGCTCTTGTCAACGCCAAATATTCCTCAAGAGTGAGGTCATCAATGTTAACAAATTCCATGGTACCCGAAAACCTGAAAAGTGATCGTGAGAATTTGAAAAAATTTAAAACAAAACAAAAATGAAAGACTTAATAGCAATCCTAATATAACTCCCCAGTGGCGCCAAAAACTTGATGCAGGTTTTACTGACCAGGTTTTAATATTTATAATGTCTCGTTATACCTATGGTCTACCCTAATGCACTAACGGGCAGTGTACCCGGTCGTGTCTAGTGTAGTATTCGGTAAAACCGAGGTCGTCCCAAGAGCTATGTGTGTGGATTAATACTGAGTCTAAGTGTCATAGATTTTAAGATGGTTTTGATATCGAATTAACTAATTAGCTACTAAAACAAATAAAGGCAAAGATGTGATCAATAGAGAAGAGTGGTGCTAACCTAGTTATTCATCCTAGCTAGTCATGTTTACGTCTAATTACTTCCAATTACTTCAGGTGGGGTCAAAGTCGAGAGGATAGCATTTGGTCAGTTCGCCCTAACCTATCAGCAAAGATGCCACCACTAGAGAAGTCAGGTGTCCCCTCATAAGTCCAGTTGTTCCTGGTCCCCTAAGCCGAGTCATTAAGTTCCGCTACATGCTAGACTTATAATAGTGAGTGCCCGGGCGCTAGCATCTTAGACACTCACCCCCTAATTCTTAAGTTCATCCAAATGGTTGGTGATCAGTTGGTCAAATCGCACAAGTAGAAAGGGTCGTCAGTTGGTCATATCTTACCCTTCCCGTCTCAGTCTACTCAGTTAGGGTCAGTTGGTCATATCTCCTAAGCAACTAGCCTCTACAGCCATTCAAAACTACCGAAACAAGGGTAGCTACCAATAAACTATGCATGCATACACTTAGAAATAATTATACGGAAGTAATGTAAACGCAAACAAAACAATTAAGGAATCATAACTAGGCTAGCACCAAGAGGTGCTTAGCCGCTCATATTAACCATACAAGTCACTTCAATGTTTAATGTTACGAAATACATGAATCGAAAGTAAAGAAAAGATAAAATGTTAATGCCTATCGTAGGGGAGTGATTTATCCCTTGGAGATAGCTCCGTATGCTCCTCTAGATCTGCCTTTGGCTTCTTCTCGCGTTCTCTGATTGTTGTGTGTGAAATGGGATGCTTTGAAATGCTGGAAATCGTGGGGTAATTATAGGCCAGATCTTGGTTATGGCGTAACTAATAAAATAGTTACGCCGTAACATATAACTTCTTCGTAAATTGCACTAGATCTTCTGGTTACGGCGTAACCTTAGAAAGGGTTACGCCGTATTCTTCAATAAATCTTGGTTACGTCGTAGTTGATGCAAGAGTTACGACGTAATTATCAGTGGCGCGGAACCTCATTTGACTTAATATGGTTACGTCGTAATCTTTGGGAGAGTTACGCCGTAATCTTCTGATAAGTTGGTTTTCTAAGCCACGCTTTAGTTACGGCGTAATGTGAGAGATGAGTTACGCCGTAACTTCTTCAAAGTGAGCATACTATAATAAATCTTTAATAATTCTCCAATTCCGCGTCTCTTTAGCTCTAATGCTTGTAATTTACCTGAAAGTGAAATATAATGGAAAACAAGCATAAATCCATATAAATGATATAAATTACAAGTATTATCGGGGGAAATTGACACTTAATATTCAGGATAATTTGATGTTATCATGTATATCCACACTAAAGCACCACGCGGGTCAACCGCAATTACTTTATGTAACATAATGTCACATAGCATATGCAAACCGAAAGAACAGCGTCAGAAAACGAATACGCAAATACATAGGCTCAGCTACACAGTCACCCCATAACTATAAAACTTCCGCTATGGCTGCAACCACATTTGTAACGTGACTGCCATGCCAAAATACGTAGTTAATTAGGATATGATGTTCATCATCGTCTTGATATTTCGCTTCCATGTACGTTTGCAATCATGCTGCCTAATTTTATGATACCTTAATATTCCGATGCACTGCTTTAACGACCTGTTGTTGTTGCATCAGTCACACGGACTTTAATAGTGCAACGGCCTCGAAACTGTTTCAAAACAAAATAATTTGAGTCTTTGTTCCATTCATGGCCGTTGGACTATTAAAGCCCATGCAACTAATATAGCACTGGTCGTTATATGATATTGTTGTAAATTTTGAAGCCGTCTATCACATGCCTTACTGTTAGAAGAACCTGAATACAAGAATCCCTAACCAAGTAACCCACACACTACAAAACAATAGCCGAACTAACCTGAATGCAAAAACATAACAAAGAATAGTAGACAAACACAGAAATAGAACATGCAACAATGAACGAATGATCCAACAAACGGCATACCTACCACAAAAACCGAAAAAGAACCAAAAGACACGTAGCTTCACAGGAAAGAAAACAAAACGACATACATATTGGTTGAAAAGGGCGCAAAAACAATGACATCATTATGTGCTCATAACAGGCCAATCTTTCTGAGCCTGTCAACAAAAAAGAATAAAAAAACCCACCGGCGCCGGTAGTATATACAACATTAAAGGGTCACGCGGGGCCACCCACAATAACCCGGTATAACATAATGTTATATAGCACATATGCAAACCCAAAGCACAACATCAGATAACCACTACGCAAATACATAGGCTCCGGTACACAAACACACCAGCATTATAAAAGTTTTGCTATGGCTGTACATAATTGGAATCTCTTACCTCCCCTTCTAGTCTCTTTTGCTATTCTGTTAGACTTTGCACAGTGGCCTGCACCAGACGCATTGTTAGCGCGCTGAAGTAACAAAAGAAACTGGAGGAGAAAGATAAGAGCAGCCAACTACACTGAACGCAATTGATATCTAAAAACTGGCTCAGATCTGCAATTCATTGAGCCGCTCTACGTACCCACCATGGCTGCAACCACATAACATTCCTGGTTACCCTGCCAAGATACGGGAATGCGCAAGGAATACTCAAGAAATACTTAACACACAGACAAATCATCACTGCCTTCTGCAATAAGCATTGCAATCAACAGTTTCAATGTAATAGGTATAAAGTAGCATAATTAACCCTTCTGAGTCCCCTTACAGATCCTTTACTCGTTTCAACTCCCTTTCTGCAAAGGCTTGCACCAAACAATCTGCTAGATTGTTGAAAAAAGAAAAATGAACTGTATGGGAACTCAGAAACGGTTACTACACAGCTTAATTCAACGCTTAATGAAAAAAATATAAAACAACGTTTAAACTAATACCACCGAGCTAGTGAACACGCCATGACTGCAAATCCAACAATCTGCCCTGCCAAGATGTGCACTACCTCAATTATAACTTTGTTTATGAGCAACCAAAGTAAACAAATGGGCGTAGTCGCCATGGCTGCAAATTCAAGAACTTGCCCCACGAAGATGCGACTTACCTCAATTGTAATTTTGTAAAGAAGGTTATCTATAAGTAAAGCATCTTGCACATTGGACCAAGAATGAGAACCCAACATATACCTCAGAATCCCAACAAATAAAATAGCATGCGGAGCCTAATAGAAAACAATAAAACAACGTTTAAAATAATACCACTGACGCACTGGGTTCTAAATTTTAAGGGCAACCATAAATAACGCCCACCCTCTTGCATGCCTTACTCCTAACTCTCATAGTAACAATCAAAGCATCTAAACAACAAAACAACCTAAACACAACAGTCCCTAACTAAACAGCCCACACGCTGCAAAAGAATAGAAAATATAACAAACAATAATAGATACTATAGCTCATAAACAACACCAAACACCTACTGACTTACACACATACTGATGAAACAACCTCCAACAAACATGCAAAAAAAAACACAAAGACAAAAATCGAACATGCAATAATGAACAGATGATCCAACAAACAGCGTACCTACCCAAAAATCTGGAGAAGACACATAGCTTCACAGCAAAGAAAATGAAGCGACATACATACTGCTCAGAAAATGCCCAACAAAACTACATCATTATGTGGTCATAACGGGCCAAATTTCGTGGGCCTAGCTAAGCCCTAAACCTTAAGAAAACCCACCAGAACCCTTAATAGAAAAACATTAGAAAACGTTCAAAATAGCAGCACTTAATAAAAAAATATATGCACATAACTGGAATCTCTTACCTCCCCCTCCAGTCTCTTTTGCTATTCAGTTAGACTTTACACAGTGGCATGCACCAGACACACTGTTATCCCGCTGAAGTAACAAAAGAAATTTTAAGAGAAAGATAAGAGCAGCCAACTACATTGAACGCAATTGATATCTAAAAACTGGATCAGATCTGCAATTCATTGAGCCACTCTATGCACCCGCCATGGCTGCAACCACATAACATTCCTGGTTACCCTGCCAAGATATGAGAATGCCAAATATACTCAAGAAATAGTTTAACGCACAGACAAATCATCATTGCCTTCTGCAATAGGCATTGCAATCAACAGTTTCAATGTAACAGGTATAAAGAAGCATAATTAACCCTTCTGAGCCCCCTTACAAATCCTTTTTTCGTTCCAACTCACTTTTTGCAAAGGCTTGCACCAAATGATCTGCTAGATTGTTGAAAAAAGAAAAGGAGATGTGTGGGACCTCAGAATCGGTAACTGCACACGTTAATTCAACCCTTAATGAAAAAATATAAAACAACGTTTAAAATAATACCACCGAACTAGTGAACACGACATGGCTGCAAATCCAACAATCTGCCCTGCCAAGATGCGGCCCACCTCAATTGTAACTTTGTTCATTAGCAACCAAAGTAAACAAATGGGCAAAGCCGCCATGGCTGCAAATTCAAGAAGTTGCCCTACCAAGATGCGACATACCGTAACAGTAACTTTGTTAAGAAGCGCAGCCAACAACCACAATCACAACAACCAATTGCACAAAAACCCTGAAATACCACAGAAGCCCAACAAATAAAACAGCTTGCGAAGCATTAAAAACATAAATGAAATGTTAAAAATATTACCACCGTCGTAGTAGTTTAATGTAGATATATATTTATCCAACAATTTGCCTTGCCAAGATGCGGCCGACATCAATTGCAACTTTATTTAAAAGCGTATTGACCATGGTTGCAAACATAAACTCAAAATGTAATGCATGCTTTATTACCCATCATGTTTTTGAAACAGAAATGAGAATACAAATACTGTTTTGCACAACAACATCAGCGTAAATATCAATTAGACTACATGCACCAACAGAAGCATGCTTTCTAAGCAACCAAAGTAAAAAAAAACGGCTGAAGCCGCCATGGCTGCAAATTCAAGGACTTGCCCTGCCAAGATGCAGCCTACCTCAATTGTAACTTTGTTAAGAAGGGCAGCCACCATGGTTGCAAACATAAATTGAAAATGCAATGCTATGAGATCACCATACCAAATAACCGTGATAAACAAACTGATGGTAACTGATGCAGGTTTTACTGACCAGGTCTTAATATTTATAGTGTCTCGTTATACCTATGGTCTACCCTAGTGCACTAACGGGCAGTGTACCCGGTGGTGTGTAGTGTAGTAATCGGTAAAGCCGAGGTCGTCCCAATAGCTATGTGTGTTGGATTATTACTAAGTCTAGGTGTCACCGATTAATAATGGTTTCGATAGGGATTTAATTAATTAAACTACTAAAGCAGAATAAAATAAAGCAGATAAATGGTAAAGGGAAATCAATAGAGAAAAGTGGTGCTAACCTAGTTAATCCTCCTAGCTAGTTATGTTTACGTCTACTTACTTCGAATTACTTCAGGTAGGCTCAAATTCGAGAGGACATCATTTGGTCAATTCGCCCTAACCTATCAGCAAAGATGCCACCACAGGAGAAATCAGGCGCACCGTCATAAGTCCTGTTGTTCCTGGTCCCCTAAGCCAAGTCATTAAGTATCGCTACATGCTAGATTTATAATAGTGAATGCCCGGCCGTTAGGAACTTAGACACGCACCCCCTAATTCTTAAGTTCATCCAAACGATAGGTGATCAGTTGGTCAAATCGCACAAGTAGAAAGGGTCGTCAGTTGGTCATATCTTACCCTTCACATCTTAGTCCACTCACCTAGGGTCAGTTGGTCATATCTCCTAGGCAATTGGCCTCTATCGCCATTCGAAACTACCGAACCAAGGGTGGCTACCAATAAACTATGCATGCATAAACTTAGAAATAATTGTACGGAAGTAAAGTAAACGCAAACAAAATAATTAAGGAATCATAACTAGGCTAGCACCAAGAGGTGCTTAGCCGCTCATATTAATCATGCAAACCAATTCAATATTTAAAGGTACGAAATACATGAATTGAAAGTAAAAGAAATATAAAACGCTAATGCTTATCGTAGGGGAGTGATTTCTCCCTTGGAGACAGCTTTTTCCCACGTTCTCTGAGTGTTGTGTGTGGAATGGAATGAATAGAAATGCTGGAATTCATGGGGTATTTATACGCCAGATCTGGGTTACGGCATAACCAATATAGGAGTTACGCCTTAACCTTCTATTTCTTCGAATAATGCACTAGATCTGCTGGTTACGGCGTAACCTTATGAGTGGTTACGCCGTAGTCTTCAATAAGCTCAGTTACGTCGTACTTGATGCAGCAGTTACGGAGTAAGTATCAGCGGCGTGGAACCTCATTTGACCTAATATAGTTACGTCGTAACCTTTGGGAAGAGTTACGCCATAACCTTCTGATAAGTTGGTTTTCTGAATCACGCAATAGTTACGGCGTAATGTGAGAGACGAGTTACGCCGTAACTTCTTCAAAATAGCATACTGTGATAAATCTTTAGATATTTCTCCAGTTCAGCGTCTCTTTAGCTCGAATGCTCGTAATTTACACGAAAGTGGAAAACAATGGAAAACAAGCGTAAATCCATATAAATGATATAAATTACAAGCATTATCGGTGGAAATTGACACTTAATATTCAGGACTATTTGATGTTATCAAATATACCCCACTTGAACTCTACTTGCCCTCAAGTAGACCTTATTAGAAAGATTCCTAAAAAGATATCTCCCATAGCCTGGAAAATATGAGTTTACAAATCCCTTATGCTAGAATAAAACAAAGCCAAACACCTCACGAAAGGGGAACAAAACACTCAAATCTCTCAACTATTCTAAGTGTCAATTTCGGGGTGATCACTCAATCGCACAGTCATAGCATGTATTCTATCATAAGCTTGGCGGTTACACAAATCTCCACCACTAGAGTTAAGGGCTAAACAATTTTCGAAGGCAATATGGGTAGAAACGACAAAGGTTAAGGGGTGACTCGTCATTAAGGGGTGACATTCGTAGCCGTTCTGAGGTATTCATTAGTTTTGATTTTCCAGATTTTACAAAATTTCTCCTTCGGTCCCAAGTGGTAGCGAGTGAATTCGTATTTTTCGACGATAATAGGTGGTGGTCTCTTGTAAGGAATCCCAAGGAGTTTGCACCTCCTTTATTCGTAAGCTTCGTCGTATGGATCAGTAAACTCCTCATTACCTTGCAACTCGAGGTAATCTAGGATCCCTTCAATGTCATCATCATCAGAAGCAGTACCTTTGAACCATTCTTCATCGAGCAGATTCTCCACTAGCACGTGCTTGCACTCTTCCTTTTCATCTCTAACCAACTCCTTGTCATTCTCAATTGTTATTTCACTCGTGTTGTTGAGACTTTCATTGTTTGAATTTTCTCGATCCATGTACTCCTTCCAAATCTTCTCTTTGGTTAACGTATCCACATGTCCATACTTAATCTTTACCCAACTATCGAATCATAGATTGTCCAGCCAAGGCAAACTCGTTCTCTCCTCATCATTGGTTGAGGACCAAAAGAATTTGTGATGAACACAAATAGTATATATAAGAAATATCAAATTACGAAATAAACGTGAGAATTACAAATCAACCGTTTTAGGAAAAAGATCGACACGCAAAACCCGCGAATACTCGATAAGTGATACCGGGTAAGTGATTACCCGGGTCGTGTCCCAACGAGGTGTGAATTTAGGATGTCGTTTGAGGTTTGTTATTAAAATGCTTGAATTGTTTGAGATTTTTCGTTTTTGATTACGTTAAATTAAGTGACGGGAAAGTAATTAAGGCAAGGGAAACCTAATAAATGACAAACTAACTACTACTAAGCATACGGAACAATAAAACTAAGCTAAATTAAGTCCTAGGGTGCTACAATGCAAAAACGCGAAAACCCGGGCTAATCCCGAGCTCCAAAAGTGAAAATAATGGAAATTAAGGCCTACGGGTGCGAAACTAATTTTCCTACGTTCTAAACGACTAAAAATAATTTTAGAAAAAAGCCGGATATTTTTTTGACTTTTATTTTATTTATTATTAATTAAAAACGGTATTTATCTAATTTAATTATTAAAAATAGTAAGACTTAACGAAAAATTACGAAACTTTTTATTAAAATACTTTATACTATTACTATACTAGGAAAATTGTAAAACTGGAAAAAGCAAGACTGGATAAGCTGGTAAAAAGCCAACTACCTAAATAAGCTATTATGACTAAAAAGTAGTTAAGTTATTTGATGTTGCAAACAAAAACATAAAAGACCCAAGGGCGCTATGCATACAGGTACATGACTATCGTCCTATCATAAGGGGGAGGTCGCATGTTCGAACCTTGACCTCCCCTTTTGCCATTTTTTTTTTCTTTTCTTTTTGCAAACTAATATAAAGACTAAATAAGCATTTTGTATCAAAACCAAACTTTTATAAATCTCAAAATAAGTTGTAAAGAGCAGCTTTAAAAAGCAGATAAGCCTATAAGGACCATTTGGTTTAAGGTGGCCAAGGGTGATAATAAGCTAAAAAAAACTAGAAATAAGCTATAACTAATAATGTTTAAACTAAAGAACCTAAAACTACTCTAGGCATCCTACATAAGCAAAAAAAGAAAAGCGAAATAAGCTATGGAGTGGCTTATTGGCAGCAGCAGTCCCAATTAAGGGACTGTTTGGGACAGCGGGCTAGAAGCTACAAAGGAGCTATCAAGAAGCTTGTAAAAAGCTGGAATCTAATGAAATCTAATCTATACACTATAATAAGCACTCTAGGGAACCAAATCAGCCATAGTTAAACATTAATAAGCTAAAAAAAAATGCCAAAGCTGCTGAAGTGGGACAGTGAGCACTGAGATCAGATTCTAAAAGGCCTAAGGTGGGTTTTGAGGGCATTTTTAAGCTAACTAAGGTACTATAAAAACTAAAACAAGTTCAAACATATTAAATTCATACTACAAACTACTAGTTTCAACAAAAAGCAAATCCTAAAACTAGCTCTATACTACTTCTAAAAGGTTTTTAGCTACTAAGGACTAGTTAAAACATCAAATAAGCTAACTCAATACTCAACTGAAACCATTTTGACATCAAACATGGGTCAAAAGTGAAATTTGACCCATGAAATTGGTTGTTCCAAACACCCCTTTTGGGACAGAAAATCGTTTTTTCTTTTGACTGTGAGCTAAAAAACAACTTTAATCTCTTAACCAAAAGCTCAAATGAGCTTAATTGAAAACTTGTAAAGTACTTTTAACATCAAAATTCAAAAGACATAATTCAAAAAGATCAAGACTGCATAACTAAAATGGAATAAAAAAAACTGAAATTGCATTGACTTGAAATTAAAATTACATAAAAAGTAAATGGGGTACTAGAAAAAGAATTTCTAGACAAAGTTTACCAAATGCCTAAATGCCTATTTATACTAAAAACACTACTGTCATCTGTCTTCTTTCTTGTCTTTGTCTTAATATGTGTGTGCTTGTGCTGTGAGAGAGAAATTGTGCTTGTTTCAAACTCATCACAGCCCTTGAAATGCCTTGGTCTCCACTTCATAGAACCTCAACCACAGGATGGAGTTTGGTGTTGTGGATTGCCAACATGGCAATGAAGGCATGTGACATATCTTGGACTCATCTGGGTGAGAGAGACAGGAAGTGAGAGTGACAGGGGAGAGAGAGGATGGGGGTTGTAATCTTGGCGCCAAGAATTGGTTTTTGAGGTTCTGGGTTTTGGAATTGACTGAGGGAGTCAAATGGGTGTGGGTAAAAACAAGAAATGGGTAAATATGTGAAATGGGTTAAGGGAGATGGTTAAGGTTCAAGGTTTTAAAGGGAAGGGTCACAAGGTAAAAAGAAAGAGGGGTCAAATGGGGTTAAAAGGTTAAGTTTTATTTTGTATTTTGGTTTTTTAGAAAATGTATTTAGTTGTATTTTTGTTATAAAACATTTTTTTTTAAGAAAGAAAATAATATTAATGAAAATTGGTGTTAATAAAAATAATTGTTATAAATAAAAATGGATAAAAATAAAAATAGTTGTTTTTAGTAAAAAAAAAACGTTTTCGGGGTAAAAATAGTAAATTGGGTTCGGGAAAAGGGTAAAATGGTAATTTTGATTTAGGGATCGGTTTAGATTTTGTTTTCCCCACTCTCACTCCAGATATGCGTCCCGGGATCCTAAAATGTAAAAATATCCACCTTCCGGCTCCGTCCGCAAAGCAAGTTTGTCATTCCAAGCTCATTTATGTCCGTTTTTGCCCTGTTTTCGATCCTTTGTGCCTGAAATACATAAAAACACACTCCAAGGATATCTGCAGTATATTTGGTCATATTTTCGTGTTTTTAGACGTTTTTGTGGTCTTAGATGGGTAAAAATGATGAGTGAATAAGCACTCATCAAATCCCCCACACTATCAATTGCTAGTCCCTAGCAATCCGATCATATGAAGTAATGAAAGGATCAAAAATACCAAGAATACCCCGTTTCGACTTTTTATTCAACTATGAGAAATTTAAACTTGAACGTAAATAAATAAAATGCTTGATTATCAAAACATGGAATCATAGAACGGGATTCACGCAAAATGGGTGTCTCCAGGGAATTGTAATCGTCATCCTCTTTTTTATACTCTCAAACCAAGCTTAAACTTATTGTGCAAACGTTTTTGTAAAATGCTAACACTACTTATATCAATAATCTATGTAAGTCGAGACTTAACTTTTTACTCCCGCAATTTATAAAATTTAAGTGAGTGTGCTCATTTTCAAAAGTTTGACCATTAAAATCGACATTTGTTATGGTTGTTATCCACTTAACTAAAGTACTAACCCACCGGAAACGATGAAAGTCTAAGGATCGAAAGGGCCTCTTCCATGTAGCGGCTTTCTTCTCGGTACATCCCAAAACATAAGTTTTAAGTGACCGGGCTTTTGACACCTCACAGAGAATAGTACCGGAATTAGCGGAATTCGATTCCAAAGATTTACGAAGCTACCGTTAAGTTAAAACTAAACCTAAATGGATTACAACCGACGATAATTTAGAAATTCTAGACTCAAAGGTGAGATCACTCCATGTAGCGACTTTCTTCTCAGCTTGTCCTTTTAAGGAGGCTAGGTTTTCACCCTCGAGAATAGTATCGGAGCTTTCGGGATCTTTGAAATCAAGGATTTCCAAATTACCGTCAAACTTTTAGACAACATTGACGAATACGAGTTCAACTTCCGATTTAAATTTAAGAAAAAGCAAGTTTCGCACATTTATTCATAAGCAACTTAGTGCTTTTATTCACGCAACTCATATTTTTTTCATTTTTCAATTTTTTTCATTTTTTTTTTTCATCACTTTTTTTTTTTTTTTTCACTTTTGACTTTAAACTTTAAACTTGCAACTTTTGCATCATTCAAGCACTTTTACGATACTTTCATTTTGCAACATTATTCAGATTTTAAGAAAGTATGCTTTCTCGGAAATTTAAATAAAAAGTTGAACTCGGACTCTAAATCAATTTTGCTTAAAAACTTTTTATTGTAACAAGACGATTTGAATGTTCAAAAGTTTGACAACGAGCACGTATTTAAGTCCGATTAGTTAGCTTATGGGAGAAAAAGCCATAGATTACTTATATAAGCTCTAAAGAGAACCAACTACTCCACGCTTAGCATTTTCATTTGCACAACGCGTAAAACCTTAGCCTACTGTTAAGAGAGCAGCTAGATCAACACTCTAGCAGAGTCGGGATTCCCCTTGTTCTAGCCTAATCAAGACTAAACTATCACTAATACCGAAGCATTAATGCCTTATTTTTGTGCAAAGCACTTCTTGAAAATGTAAATACTTGACTTAAAGCGATAAAAATTTTAAAAATTTTTGGTCAAAACGGGGGTGCTAGGGTACTAGAAGGTACACATGTGATCAAAATTTGCTAGAATTCCCCCCCCCCCCCCACACTTAGAATTGAATATTGCCCTCAATATTCAAAGTACCGGCCTTAGCCGAAACTATAGAACGGAAAAAGGTAATACTACTAGCCAAGTGTGGAAGCGAAATCTTTTTTCACAAAAAGGATTTATAAAGATATCCCTAGATAATCGTTAGTAAACAAGATCGGATATTGGTACGGATTGAAAAGCAGCGCATCAATCATCACGATCTACGGGAATCCTGAAAACAGAGAGCAAACACACAACAAGCAAACAACATGGGGAATTCCCCACACTTAGTGTTAGAAAAGAGAAAGAAGTCAGAAACATGGGTGGATACCCATGAAATGCTACTTTTTTTGTTAACCGAGTCGCTAGCTTGACTCGACCCCGAATTCATTGGCCCATAGGGAGCAAGTGGAGAGAGAATCTCCATCGGACTTTCATTCAAATGGTTTGGATAAACATTGAATGTGCTGAAAGTTCCACTCCGATGAGATATAACCGGCTTAAAAGAATGAGAAATGCCGGGGTCAAAGATGGTATCTTCACTCCCGTAGGAGTTAAGATATGGATAAGAGACGGGATAAGAAAGGAGAGTGTCAATTTTTTGACAACGGGTGGGTTGGGTGGGCAAAAGATTAGATTGAAGAACATTGAGCAAATGTTCGACAATCTTATCCACCACTGAAGCAATGAAAACATCCGTATCGGGCTTAGAAGAGGTTCCATCATCCGGCGGTTTAGCAGGTGGACGGGTGGATGATGGATCTAAGCCATACTCATCACTCTCAAAACTCGGAGGCATCGAGTCATCCGGAGAAAGAAATGAGTCGACCTCTTCCATTAGAGTGTCACTCGACGAATCAAAAGGTGAATTGTATAAAAGATTTTCCAATTCAGTGAGGTCGGCTTCAAAGTCGAAGTGCACATTATCATCTCCCGGTGGAGAATGATCAATAAGAGCGAGTTCATCGGCGAACTCCTCGAGAAGGTCTAAAGTCGAAGCGGGATTGCCACTATTCTTTTCTCTAGAAGTAGAATCCTCGAGCTCGGGTAAAGAGGTAATGGGGTTTTCCAAGTAAAGGTCACTATCCTCATTCTGAATGTCAAAGATTGGGTTATCTGAAACTAGAGTGAATTCAGAATCGAAGTCAAAAAGAGGATTAGTGAATGCCATAGTGAAAGGTTCCTCCGACACAACAAGAATATCTTCATCATCCGAATCAAAATCACTGTCAATTTCTCGTTCTTCAGGTTCAAGATCTCTCACTTCTTCTAAGCTGACGAGCTCAGAAGGAATTTCCTCAACATAATCGATGTCTCCACACGATAAGGAATCATCAAACGACGTATAGTCATTTTCAGACTCGGAGATCATCTCAACAGAATCATTAGGGTGGGAGGAGAAGAATCATCATCAATAGGCTCATCACACATCATATCGAAAACACCCTCGCACTCACTTGGGGTTGGGACAAGGTTCTCAACACAAGACGGTTCCGTTTCCGGAATAGTGCTAAGATGCTCATCCCCCATACTTAGAGAGTTAACGGGCTCTTCGGGTGTGGTTTCGACTGACAAACTTTCATCATCATCGTCACTATCATCATCATCGTCAATGTAAGTCGCGAGCCATCAGGCACGTCTTGCAAGTGCTCGTTCCTCGATTCGTATTTCTTCAAGACATCTTTGAATCTTAGCGGCTCGTTCCTCTTCTTCAAGTAATTCTAGCATAGATTTTTCGTTGCGAGACGTTTGGTCTTTGGCAAGTTCTTCTAGCATACTTTTCTAACGAGGATGTTGATCAATGACGGGAAATTATGGGGGTTGGAAATTGTCAAAACAAGGAGTGTTATAACAAGGGTCAGGCCCATAGTTTTGATTCCATGATTGACATTGATAATCAAAATGAGGACCCCTACAATTTGCACAACAAAGATATTGAGGCGAAGTTCGAAACGATGTATCATTGAATTCTTGATAGTACGGTTGTGGTTCGTATGCATTCTGAGGAGGGTAGTTGAAATCGTTCCGAGGAAAATTGAAGGAATTAGGATTAGAATCATAAGCGCATGAATTCTCGGCACAAATCGAACAAAATCCATCAATAAGATAGTTTCCACACCACTCGCACATACATTTGTAGCAACGAAATCCTTTTGGTAACACGTCTCCACAACCGTAGCAATAATCGTGATCGAACGAAGATATCTCGGGTATGGGAGTAGGAATCGAGGGCTCAACAACATCACAATTGGTATTTGTAGCGGTACTTCCCGAAGTTAACTTTAGACGAAGTTCATTAAGGTAGTTATCAATCATGTTCATTCCGACCCTAAGGAAATCTTACGAAAAACGTCTTGAAGATTCGGAGGTGGGACAAGTGGTGTGCTCTCAGAGCTAGCAGTTTCCACCACTTCCGTTTTGGTCTCCGGTTCTTGCTCTTTTCTCTTAACCTTAACCGTAAATCGCGAAAGATTTTGATCAATTCTAGACGGTTTGGGCTCAGAAACAATAGAACAAACATCGGGTTGTGGCGGATGGTCGGAAAAACTTGGAGAATCATCGAGAGAGTTTTTATCGGATAATTCGCACCAATAGCAATATTTGCTTACACCCATCCTTCCACATAAACACATAAACAATCCTGATTTTGACAATAAAGTTGATCCTCTTCCATATGGCTTTTGCAGTGGAAACAACGTCGATAATCGATCGTTGCCATGAGAATTAAACTTGTAGAGGGTTAAAGAAATAGAATTAAGTGATCGAGAGGATACGAAGAATAGAATCAAACGGATGGAGGGTAAAAGAAATAGAATCAACGAATAAGAGGAATAAAGAAGAATATTTTTGGGTTTTTGATAAATAGAAAATATAAAAGGGAAAATAAATTTTGAAAAAGGAAAATATTTTTGGGTTTTTGGGTTTTTGGAAATAAAATAACTTCACGAGGAAGGATCTTCAAGTCACTAATCGTCAAACCGTAACGATATTGTCGCAACACAACCTCCCCGGCAGCGGCGCCAAAATTTTGATAAACACAAATAGTATATATAAGAAATATCAAATTACGAAATAAACGTGAGAATTACAAATCAACCGTTTTAGGAAAAAGATCGACACGCAAAACCCGCGAATACTCGATAAGTGATACCGGGTAAGTGATTACCCGGGTCGAGTCCCAACGAGGTGTGAATTGAGGATGTCGTTTGAGGTTTGTTATTAAAATGCTTGAATTGTTTGAGATTTTTCGTTTTTGATTACGTTAAATTAAGTGGCGGAAAGTAATTAAGGTAAGGGAAACCTAATAAATGACAAACTAACTACTACTAAGCATACGGAACAATAAAACTAAGCTAAATTAAGTCCTAGGGTGCTACAATGCAAAAACGCGAAAACCCGGGCTAATCCCGAGCTCCAAAAGTGAAAATAATGGAAATTAAGGCCTACGGGTGCGAAACTAATTTTCCTACGTTCTAAACGACTAAAAATAATTTTAGAAAAAAGCCGGATATTTTTTTGACTTTTATTTTATTTATTATTAATTAAAAACGGTATTTATCTAATTTAATTATTAAAAATAGTAAGACTTAACGAAAAATTACGAAACTTTTTATTAAAATACTTTATACTATTACTATACTAGGAAAATTGTAAAAGCTGGAAAAAAGCAAGACCGGATAAGCTGGTAAAAAGCCAACTACCTAAATAAGCTATTATGACTAAAAAGTAGTTAAGTTATTTGATGTTGCAAACAAAAACATAAAAGACCCAAGGGCGCTATGCATACAGGTACATGACTATTGTCCTATCATAAGGGGGAGGTCGCATGTTCGAACCTTGACCTCCCCTTTTGCCATTTTTTTTTCTTTTCTTTTTGCAAACTAATATAAAGACTAAATAAGCATTTTGTATCAGAACCAAACTTTTATAAATCTCAAAATAAGTTGTAAAGAGCAGCTTTAAAAAGCAGATAAGCCTATAAGGACCATTTGGTTTAAGGTGGCCAAGGGTGATAATAAGCTAAAAAAAAACTAGAAATAAGCTATAACTAATAATGTTTAAACTAAAGAACCTAAAACTACTCTAGGCATCCTACATAAGCAAAAAAAAGAAAAGCGAAATAAGCTATGGAGTGGCTTATTGGTAGCAGCAGTCCCAATTAAGGGACTGTTTGGGACAGTGGGCTAGAAGCTACAAAGGAGCTATCAAGAAGCTTGTAAAAAGCTGGAATCTAATGAAATCTAATCTATACACTATAATAAGCACTCTAGGGAACCAAATCAGCCATAGTTAAACATTAATAAGCTAAAAAAAATGCCAAAGCTGCTGAAGTGGGACAGTGAGCACTGAGATCAGATTCTAAAAGGCCTAAGGTGGGTTTTGAGGGCATTTTTAAGCTAACTAAGGTACTATAAAAACTAAAACAAGTTCAAACATATTAAATTCATACTACAAACTACTAGTTTCAACAAAAAGCAAATCCTAAAACTAGCTCTATACTACTTCTAAAAGGTTTTTAGCTACTAAGGACTAGTTAAAACATCAAATAAGCTAACTCAATACTCAACTGAAACCATTTTGACATCAAACATGGGTCAAAAGTGAAATTTGACCCATGAAATTGGTTGTTCCAAACACCCCTTTTGGGACAGAAAATCATTTTTCTTTGACTGTGAGCTAAAAAACAACTTTAATCTCTTAACCAAAAGCTCAAATGAGCTTAATTGAAAACTTGTAAAGTACTTTTAACATCAAAATTCAAAAGACATAATTCAAAAAGATCAAGACTGCATAACTAAAATGGAATAAAAAAAAACTGAAATTGCATTGACTTGAAATTAAAATTACATAAAAAGTAAATGGGTACTAGAAAAAGAATTTCTAGACAAAGTTTACCAAATGCCTAAATGCCTATTTATACTAAAAACACTACTGTCATCTGTCTTCTTTCTTGTCTATGTCTTAATCTGTGTGTGCTTGTGCTGTGAGACAGAAATTGTGCTTGTTTCAAACTCATCATAGCCCTTGAAATGCCTTGGTCTCCACTTCATAGAACCTCAACCACAGGATGGAGTTTGGTGTTGTGGATTGCCAACATGGCAATGAAGGCATGTGACATATCTTGGACTCATCTGGGTGAGAGAGACAGGAAGTGAGAGTGACAGGGGAGAGAGAGGATGGGGGTTGTAATCTTGGCGCCAAGAATTGGTTTTTGAGGTTCTGGGTTTTGGAATTGACTGAGGGAGTCAAATGGGTGTGGGTAAAAACAAGAAATGGGTAAATATGTGAAATGGGTTAAGGGAGATGGTTAAGGTTCAAGGTTTTAAAGGGAAGGGTCACAAGGTAAAAAGAAAGAGGGGTCAAATGGGGTTAAAAGGTTAAG
The DNA here is from genome assembly GCA_910596185.1 of Chrysanthemum makinoi. Lineage (NCBI taxonomy): Eukaryota > Viridiplantae > Streptophyta > Magnoliopsida > Asterales > Asteraceae > Chrysanthemum > Chrysanthemum makinoi. Next base: position 226,165,650 of record OU343223.1, on the reverse strand, counting down.
TTTTATTTTGTATTATGTTTTTTTTAGAAAATGTATTTAGTTGTATTTTTGTTATAAAACATTTTTTTTTTTTTAAGAAAGAAAATAATATTAATGAAAATTGGTGTTAATAAAAATAATTGTTATAAATAAAAATGGACAAAAAAAAATAGTTGTTTTTAGTAAAAAAAAAACGTTTTCGGGGTAAAAATGGTAAATTGGGTTCGGGAAAAGGGTAAAATGGTAATTTTGATTTAGGGATCGGTTTAGATTTTGTTTTCCCCACTCTCACTCCAGATATGCGTCCCGGGATCCTAAAATGTAAAAATATCCACCTTCCGGCTCCGTCCGCAAAGCAAGTTTGTCATTCCAAGCTCATTTATGTCCGTTTTTGCCCTGTTTTCGATCCTTTGTACCTGAAATACATAAAAACACACTCCAAGGATATCTGCAGTATATTTGGTCATATTTTCGTGTTTTTAGACGTTTTTGTGGTCTTAGATGGGTAAAAATGATGAGTGAATAAGCACTCATCAATTTGCCTGTTCCTATTCTCCCAGAGCTGCTTCCCCCGTTACACATATCTTCATACGGGTTGCATGACGCCCAGAAAATTTCCCCAGGAGATTTAACTCTTTCGCACCAGTGACTGCGTATTTCCTTGTTGTCAGTTTCATTTAAATGCTCATCCATGCAGTAGATGTCTTTATTAGCCCCTTCCTTTTTCCGAATGTGCTCGTCGTAATCAATTTTTAGCTTATTAAGAAGATTCGGGTTAATCTTGGCATCTCCGAATTGTATTGCGTACCAGTCTTCAAATGACAAATCACCGAACTTTATACAATGTCTTTCACGCTCATGAGGGCATGTCCACTCTTCCTCTCTCTCACTATCCCCGCCGTTGCAATACTCGTGGAAGGGGTCGCATGTAGGCCATGCTCGTGTGGACTCCTCGTCAGTTATGATAACAAGAGTACACCAGTGAGTGATAAGTGGCTCTTCTTCATCTTCAAGGGAGAGTTTCTCGAGTCTTTCATCATCAGTATATGCAGGCCACATAAATTTGTTATGGTTGATCCTATCCTTATTGCTTCCTCCATCGCAAACCTCATTTCTCGGGTCACACGAGGCCCAAAGATCATACCAATCCACCTTAGCAACCGGTATCATTTTGCATCAGTGATATTTCTTCTTAGATTTGGGTAGAGGGCACAAGTCAATGTCGTGAGACCATTCGTTTCCTGATTCATCCACTTCTAGGAATTTTTCTGCCCATGTATCCCAGTTACGCCGTAACTAAGATTCTTGGTTACGGCATAATTCATTAGAGTCGTTTTCCTCAATATTCTTCATAACCCCGTTATCGCTGTCAAAAACATAGTTACGCCATAACTCATAAGGCAGGTTACGACGTAACCCAGATCTGTCGACGAAATCATCCCCTGGATTCGTATCATTGGCCTGAACCTTCGAGTTATCATCAGCAAAAATCACTTTACATTCCATAGCTGGTTTAGATCCTTCAAGTTTATTGTTATTCATCCTTACGTTTTCACTGAGCTTTTCCACCATGGATTCTAGGTTTTTCAGAGTTGTTTCGTGCTTGGAAAGGTTTCTATCAGTGTTTTTCTGGAATTCTTTTAACCATTCATCTTGCTCCTTTTGTCTTTGGGCTGAACTTTCCAGGAACTTATTAATTGTTTCTTCAAGACTGGGCTTTCTTTCTCCATAAGGCCCACGGTTGTAATTTCCACGATACCCATTACTATTTCGATTATCTCCGTAAAATGGTCGATTTTCTCCATACTTAGCTTCTTCAATATCCTCTTCGTCCACATGAGGACAATTCTTCGTGAGATGTCCTCCTCCACAGCTTTCACAACCTACTTGGATGGCATGAATGGTTTCTCTGATCTTCAGCATATTTCGACTGAGATTTTCAATTTTACTAGCGATTGCTGCAATTCCGTAAAAACTTCTGCCTTGGTTTCTTTTACTTCCTCCGTCGTGCCATTTTTTAGAGTGATCCGCCATTTTTTGAATGGCTTCAATTGCAAGAGTAGGAGTCATGTTCGGGTTAGGTCCTTGATAGTCCAGCATTTGCCTTGTAGTTACGTTAATTCCCTTGTAGAAAATGTTGATCTTCTGCTGGTTGTTCAGATCATGTGTAGGACACTTGTAAAGGAGATCGTTGTATCTATCCCAGGCTTGATACAACGTTTCGTCGTCTTCTTGTTTGAAATTATGGATCTCCAAAAGCTGGTTAGAAATCTTTGATGGCGGACAATATCTCTGAATAAAGTGTTTCTTAAGTAGCTCCCAAGTATTAATTGCCCCGGCAGGCAATCTTTCGATCCATCTTCTGGCAGCTCCAGTAAGAGTCATTGGGAATAACCTTAGCATAACAGCATCATGAGACATGCCCGGAATGTTGAAAAGGCTTGCAATGTAAAGGACATTTTCAATGTGCTCATATGCATCTCCGTCCCTGTTTCCTGAAAAAGGGTTAGCACGAAGCTCCCTCATAAATTGGTCTTTGATTTCGAAACGGACATCCGCTCTGATTGCCGGTCTTACGAGACCCGGCCCTTGTTCCGCTCTTGTCAACGCCAAGTATTCCTCAAGAGTGAGGTCATCGATGTTAACAACTTCCATGGTACCTAAAAACTTGAAATATGATCCTGAGAAAAGTTTAAAACGAAATTAAAGACTTAATATTAATCCTAAAATAACTCTCCTGCAGCGGCGCCAAAAACATGATGCAGGTTTTACTGACCAGGTCTTAATATTTATAGTGTCTCGTTATACCTATGGTCTACCCTAGTGCACTAACGGGCAGTGTACCCGGTCGTGTGTAGTGTAGTAATCGGTAAAGCCGAGGTCGTCCCAAGAGCTATGTGTGTTGGATTATTACTAAGTCTAGGTGTCACAGATTAATAATGGTTTCGATAGGGATTTAATTAATTAAACTACTAAAGCAGAATAAAATAAAGCAGATAAATGGTAAAGGGAAATCAATAAAGAAAAGTGGTGCTAACCTAGTTAATCCTCCTAGCTAGTTATGTCTACGTTTACTTACTTCCAATTACTTCCGGTGGGGTCAAATTCGAGAGGACAACATTTGCAGCGCGTTCGGGGTCAAAGGAACTTCCTTTTCGTCGAGCAAGTTTTTCAACACCCTAGGCAGTGAACCTAATCGTTGTAGTGTAGTATTAGGGTAAGCCACGGGAATTGATATCGTTCTCTAGGGGAATAGGAATGCTAGTGAGAAGTTACTACGCTAAGGTTGGGGTTTGAGGAAGATTATTTTTTATCTTTTTATGTTTTTTAGGAAATGGAAAGGTACGAATCTCGGGGTTTGGATTTGGGGGTTTTTGGTATTTCTACCGATTACTCTACTTATCTAATTATCTAATCTAACTAGTGGGTAGTCTATGTCTAATTATTGTGTGCTCGTATGATGGTTTAAAGATGTGTTTACTTAGGTTTTATTACTCCTTAATTATCTCCAATTGATGGTTGAATTGTCACGTCCTTATTCTTAATCTCGTTGTGTGTCTAAGGTCGTAGGGTATGCGTTTGTCCCTAACTCTTTGAAACTACCAAAGGTTATCGCCTACAAAGTCTCTAGGATTTATAAACTTTAACTCTAAGGTACTCTTCGGATGGTTTAGCCTACAACAACTCTAGGTGTTATAAACTAAGGTTCACAAAGATTAATCAAGCATTAACTACACAACGGATGACCTATCGCATTACTAGATCATTAACAATTAAGATAAGAGACAACCAATCAATATTCAATAATTAAGTTTCATATTCCCTAAGCAAACACACAAGTAAATTAGCCGGACATGGAGAACATGCAAGCATACACACAAGTAATTGAAGACATAATTAAATTAATGAAGTAAAACACTTATCTTGATGTAAGATAGGGTTTGGAACCCTAAAATATTGTACAAGACAGCCTTGGTTCGGTTTAGGTTTTTACTCCAAAAGACTACTCTCTGAAAACTAAAAAATTCGGATTCTATATATAAGATTACTTATGCGACGGCGTCACCCTTTGATTTGTGACGCCGTCGGGTCGCCGTTATTAGGGTTTCGTCTTGGCCACGTTAGTCTTGCGACGGCGTCACCTTATGTTTGTGACGCCGTCCCCTTCGATCTTTGGCGCCGTCGGATCAAATCTAGGTCGTGCGAGTTGTGACGACCTACTCTTTTAAAGCCTGACACCGTCACTTGTAAATAAGCAATTTGGCTACTGAGCCTTCACAAAAGTGATGCGACAGCGTCGCGATTAACACTGACGCCGTCCCCTTCAGTTCCAGCAGTCTAAGTGGCTCGATTCTTGACTTTGGCCATTTTCTTCGTAGATTCGCGCCTTTTCGTCCGAATAAGTGTCATTCCAGCATTTTGCCTTCAAGATACCTAAAAAGTGAAAAGGAACGATATTAAGTAATAACGGATACAAAAGTGATCAAATAAGGGCTTAAACGACCCCTCAAAAAGGTACATTTTAAAACCTTATCATCAATTCGCCCTAACCTATCAGCAAAGATGCCACCACAAGAGAAATCAGGCGCACCGTCATAAGTCCTGTTGTTCCTGGTCCCCTAAGCCAAGTCATTAAGTACCGCTACATGCTAGATTTATAATAGTGAATGTCCGGCCGTTAGAAACTTAGACACGCACCCCCTAATTCTTAAGTTCATCCAAACGATAGGTGATCAGTTGGTCAAATCGCACAAGTAGAAAGGGTCGTCAGTTGGTCATGTCTTACCCTTCCCGTCTCAGTCTGCTCACCTAGGGTCAGTTGGTCATATCTCCTAGGCAATTGGCCTCTATCGCCATTCAAAACTACCGAACCAAGGGTGGCTACCAATAAACTATGCATGCATACACTTAGAAATAATTGTACGGAAGTAAAGTAAACGCAAACAAAATAATTAAGGAATCATAACTAGCCTAGCACCAAGAGGTGCTTAGCTGCTCATTTTAATCATGCAAACCAATTCAATATTTAAAGGTACGAAATACATGAATTGAAAGTAAAAGAAATATAAAACGCTAATGCTTATCGTAGGGGAGTGATTTCTCCCTTGGAGACAGCTCCGTATGCTTCTCTAGACCTGCCTTGAGCTTTTTCCCACGTTCTCTGAGTGTTGTGTGTGGAATGGAATGAATAGAAATGCTGGAATTCGTGGGGTATTTATAGGCCAGATATGGGTTACGGCGTAACCAATATAGGAGTTACGCCGTAACCTTTTATTTCTTAGAATAATGCACTAGATCTGCTGGTTACGGCGTAACCTTATGAGTGGTTACGCCGTAGTCTTCAATAAGCTCGGTTACGTCGTAGTTGATGCAGCAGTTACGGCGTAAGTATCAGTGGCGTGGAACCTCATTTGACCTAATATAGTTACGTCGTAACCTTTGGGAAGCGTTACGCCGTAACCTTCTGATAAGTTGGTTTTCTGAGTCACGCAATAGTTACGGCGTAATGTGAGAGACGAGTTACGCTGTAACTTCTTCAAAATAGCATACTGTGATAAATCTTTAGATATTTCTCCAGTTCCGCGTCTCTTTAGCTCTAATGCTCGTAATTTACCTGAAAGTGGAAAACAATAGAAAACAAGCGTAAATCCATATAAATGATATAAATTACAAGCATTATCGGGGGAAATTGACACTTAATATTCAGTACTATTTGATGTTATCAGTAACAACGACAATAACAACAACTAATCCCACAAAAACCCCAAAAACAAAACTGAAACCCTAACCCACAGACCGAATCAAATTTACAAATTCAAACCCATAACAACCAAAATGTAATGCATGCTTTGTTACCCATCATGTTTTTGAAAAAGAAATGAGAATACAAATACTGTTTTGCAAAACTACATCGGCATAAATATCAATTAGACTACATCCACCAACAGAAGCATGCTTTCTAAGCAACCAAAATAAACAAACGGGCGAAGCCGCCATGGCTGCAAATTCAAGAACTTACCCCGCCAAGATGCGGCCTACCTCAATTGCAACTTTGTTAAGAAGCGCAGCCACCATGGTTGCAAACATAAATTGAAAATGCAATGCTATGAGATCACCATACCAAAAAACAGTGATAAACAAACTGATGACAACAACGACAATAACAACAAGTAACTCTACAAAAACCCCAAAAACAAAATCGAAACCCTAACTCACAGATCGAATAAAATTTACAAACTCAAACCCATAACAACCAGCAAATCAATAAGCTAAAATAGCTCAAGATCCGATTATACCAGTGTTTTGAAGAAACCGATGTGTAGAAAAGTGTAGAAGAAAGTAATCAGTGAAGCTTATCTGTAAGTAAAGTGAAGGTTGCACACTGGACCAAGAATGAGAACCCAACATATACCTCAGATGCCCAACAAATAAAATAGCATACACAGCCTAATAAAAAACAATAAAAAAACGTTTAAAATAATACCACCGACGTAACGGTTTAATATAGATATATAATGGATGTAACATTTGTCAAAACACTTAAAAATGTTGCCAATTATAGAATATTTAAAGTTACTTTACTACGTAGTATTAAAATATAAATTACACCAATGCAAAATATTATTTGTATAAATTGATGATTGAACTATCTAATTAGTCTAAATGCATTCATGAGTAATACAAAATTTTGTAATCTATACTACATATTAATGCATTTAGGAATTTCTATAAAAGAAAGTCTTAAAATTGTAAGCCTAAATATATTACTATAATTAGTAATTTATATAAGAGTAAACTGCAAAAATAATCCCTGTGGTTTGTGTATTTTCGCAAGAATCATCCCTATCTCAAACCTTTAACATTAAACATCCCTAAGTCCACAAACCCTGAGCACTAACGTCGTTAGTTTTACCCGTTAAGTGTTAAATAATATTTGCCCGTTAGTCCCTCCGTTAATATTTTTTGCACCGTTAGTCCTCATTTTACGTTTTCGTCAATTTTTTACGTTTTTGTCCGTTTTTACTCGTTTTCGTCCGTTTTTATATGTTTCGTCTGCTTTTAAACCGTTTTGTCCGTTTTTTATATGTATTCGTCCGTTTTTTTACGTTTTTTACGTTCTCGTCCGTTTTTTTATGTTTTCGTCCCTTTTTTTTACATTTTTGTCCGTTTTACTCGCTTTTATTCGTTTTTATATGTTTCGTCCGCTTTTTATCCGTTTTCGTCCGCTTTTTATCCGTTTTCGTCCGTTTTTAATATGTATTCATCCGGTTTTTTTTACGTTTTTTACCTTCTCGTCCGTTTTTTTTACGTTTTCGTCTGTTTTTTTATGTTTTCGTATGGTTTTTTTACGTTTTTGCTCGTTTACTTGGTTTTCGCCCGTTTTTATATGTTTCGATCGCTTTTATTCGTTTTTTACGTTGTCATCCGTTTTTGCGTTTTCGTTCGTTTATATACGTTTTTGTCCCTTTTTTTTTACGTTTTTTAAATTTTTTACGTTTTCGTACGTTTTTGTCTTTTTTTTGCCTTCTTAAATAATAACGGACGAAAACGTTAAAAAATTGTCGAAAACTTAAAAAAAAACGGACGAGAACGTAAAAAACGGACAAAAAACGTAAAATAACGGGCGAAAACGTAAAAAATGGACGAGAACGTAAAGAACGGATAATTACGTAAAGAACGGACGAAAACGTAAAAAAACGGACGAAAACTTAAAAAAACGGACGAGAACCTAAAAAATGGACAAAAACATAAATAAAACGGACGAAATCGTATAAAAACGGACAAAAACGGAAGAAAACGGATTAAAAGCGGACGAAACATATAAAAATGGACGAAAACGAGTTAAAACGGACAAAACCGTAAAAAAATGGACGAAAACGTAAAAAAATGGACGAAAACTCGTAAAAAAAAGGACGAGAACGTATTAAACGTAAAAAACGGACGAATACATATAAAAAATGGACGAAACTGGATAAAAAGCGGACGAAACATATAAAAACGGACGAAAACGAGTAAAAACGGACAAAACGTTAAAAAGCGGACGCGTAAAAAAGGGCGAATACATATAAAAGCGGACGGCGGATAAAAGCGGGCCGAAACATATAAAATGGGCGAAAACGAGTAAAGACGGGCAAAAACGTAAAAAAATAGATGAAAACGTAAAATGAGGACTAACGGTGCAAAAAATATTAACGGAGGGACTAACGGGCAAATATTATTTAACACTTAACGAGTAAAACTAACGACGTAAGTGCTCAGGGATGATTAATGCCAAAGGTTTGCGGACTTGGGGATGTTTAATGCTAAAGGTTTGAGATAGGGATGATTCTTGCGAAAATACACAAACCACATGGATGATTTTTGTAGTTTACTCTTTATATAATTAAATTTTACATTATAATAATTGCATTATAATGTACACTAATGACAAATTAAAATTTAGTATTAAAATCGATGTTACTAACTTACGATAATATAAATTTATAGTTGTAATTTTTATCATAAACATTCAAGTTTTACAAAGTTCAAATGAGTATAAGTATGAATATCTATATTTGTATTAATATACTTTACGGGAATTGACACACGTATCTACTCTTTTCGAACTATCAAACGAGTAAACCGTCAAATACTGACTCTCATTGCATACCGCTTAAAGATCAAGGTACGAGAAAACCTGACATCTTAGGTACCGCCGCTGCTTTGCGCGTGTACTATGCTGGTAATTTTCACAATATCGTTAACTTAATTAAAACTTCAAAATTAAAATTAACACGAACACACGTTACTACAAACACAAAACCCTCACCTCCCAACTCGACATACACCGCTGACTATTCTTGTCTCTCTTGCGTAATTGCCCATCCCTTCATATGCCATCTCCTCATTCGCTCTCTGCAGACCTCTTCTTCACATGTTGTTTTTATTTATTTTTTCTTATTTTGTCAACAACATTATATATTTTCTCTTCCAGTCTTTTGTAAACCTAACATTTTTTAGTATTTTCTCAACCAAAAGTCTTATTTTTATCCTTTTCTTTGAGAAAAAAAGAGAGCTTTTGATCACCAAACACTTTGTCACGAAATTGTTGCATTTTTTTTAACTTTTAATTTTTCACATTTTCTTTAAAAAAAAAGAAAACAAATGGCAAATTAGTAAATAAGAAAGGGAATGTCTAACCAATGCCCTTAGGGCATTGGTTAAGATTTGTCCTTTTGTGGTTTATAAAAACTATTTATGTGGGTCCCTCATCCAAATATGTAATTATATGTCAACTATAAGGATCATTTTTGTAAAAGCCTTGAGAGAAATCTTAACCAACAAATAAGAAAAAGGTAGTAAGAGTAGTACTACTAGTATTTGGTGGATAACAGCAAAGGTACAAATTAAGACATAACAATAAAAAAGTGACATGTAATGTCATAATCACACAAACAAAACATTTTCCCAAAATACGCGTTTATCTCTCCTAAATCAAACACACCCATAAATAAATAAATAAATATACTACGTAAATATCAAAATTTTTCTTTCTTTAGGGTTACAAACTCATGAATTGAACTCAAATTCAACATTGAATGTTGTTATAGATCTGTTTATTTTCATTTCTGTAAGTTACCCACTTCATTTTCATCCATTTTTCTTTATATATTTTCAGCTGCATTATGCAAGATTTATGTTTTTTAAGCATTGAAGTTGCTTAATTTGTTTGTTTTATTATTGGGTTTTGTTTATATAATGTTAAAGTTGGTTCATTTTTAAATTATCCACTAAATTTTAAGTTGTTTTTGTATGCATTTTGCAAGATTTATGTTTTTTTAGATCTTTTTTATGTAATTAACTTTTTATTTATATTTTTTTATGGAATAAAGTTGCTTTTATGTAATTAATTTTAAGTTGGGTTTTGTTTACGCTTTTTATAAACTAAATTTGCTTAATTTGTATAAAGTTGTTTCATTTTAGTTGACATGAGAAGATTAGGTGTTTGGTGAGTATTTAAATCAACTGATTGTGTTTGATGTGTTTTTGATGATGAACTAGGGTGTTTTGGAAATGAATTGTTATGAGAAACCGTAGTGTAAAATGAGCGAAAAGGAGAGTTTGGGGATGAGAACAAGTGCGGCTCTTGTTCCGCTTGGGACGTTGATTGGTCGTGAACTTAGGAATGGGAATGTAGAGAAGCCTACTGTCAGTTATGGACAGGCAGGATTGGCGAAGAAAGGGGAGGATTATTTCTTGATTAAGCCTGATTGTGAGAGAATTGTAGGGGATCCGTCGACGTCGTTTTCAGTTTTTGCGGTATGTATGGAAAGCATATCTTCTTTTTGGTTATCAACTGTTTTATTAAGTACTGGATATTGAATGTTGTTTTTTCTTTTTTTGGTAGATATTTGATGGGCATAATGGTATATCGGCTGCTATATTTGCGAAAGAAAATTTGTTGAATAATATCTTGAGTGCGATTCCTCAAGGATGTGACCGTGAGGAGTGGCTTCAAGCGCTTCCTCGTGCATTGGTTGCAGGGTTTGTGAAAACCGACATAGAGTTTCAACAGAAAGGTAATGGATTTGACGTATCAGTTATAATATTAATTCATTTTTCTTCCATGTATATTTATATAAAATTTCATTGATGAAATGATAGGTGAGACATCTGGTACAACGGTTACCTTTGTTGTGATTGACGGTTGGACTATTACGGTTGCCTCTGTTGGGGATTCACGATGCATATTAGATACACAAGCTGGTGTCGTATCTCTACTGACAGTTGATCACAGGCTTGAAGAGAATGTTGAAGAACGGGAACGTGTAACAGCAAGTGGTGGTGAAGTGGGACGCCTCAATCTTTTTGGAGGGAATGGGGTAATTTAATAACTACTCTGAAGATTTATATTTTGTCGCTATTAAAGCTGTAAACTTTCTGACGTTATGAATGTTATGTCATAGGTTGGTCCACTTCGTTGTTGGCCTGGGGGGTTATGCCTCTCGAGGTCTATTGGCGATACAGATGTTGGGGAGTTTATTGTTCCAATACCGCACGTCAAGCAAGTGAAGGTTGAAATTAATGCATGACACCGGTTTTGTATAGTTTTTTATTTCACTAAATTAAAACTGCCACGTTCTATTTTTGTATGTAGCTTTCAAATTCTGGGGGAAGACTTATAATTGCTTCTGATGGTATCTGGGATGCTTTAGCATCTGATATGGCTGCACAATGTTGTCGTGGATTGCCTGCAGAACTTGCTGCCAAGCTTGTTGTGAAGGTATTGTAGCAATGACGTTACATAGTTTACTTATGCTCATTGATATATTGAGTTAATCCAAATAAAATTAATTACTGGTTTCAGGAGGCTCTTAGGTCACGTGGACTAAAAGATGACACAACCTGTGTGGTTGTTGATATCATTCCGTATGGGTATCCCGTCCTGCCTCCAACCCCGAAAAAGAAACAAAATCTGCTCAGTTCACTCATCCCCGGAAAGAGATTTCAGAATACTACTAAAGAACCAAATAAGCTTGCAGCTTTTGGGACTGTAGAGGAGCTATTTGAAGAGGGTTCTGCAATGCTTGCAGAAAGGTATGTTAGGGATCAACTTATTCGAACTTGACGTCAGTTGTTTAAAAAAAAAATTATATTCTTTATGGATGTTAATACACATTTGACCATATTTTTAGGTCTGGATCCAAAAAGCTATTGATAGTAACAATGTATTTCTTTAAAGCTACACGTGTGCCTGCAAGTATAATGGTCAGTTGTCGCGTTTTTCCGGATGGGGCCAGTGTCCATTTAACCCATTTTATGTCGCCCTCACAGGCTGATATGCTAACGTATTATAGTTCACTAGTTGTCACTATTAGCAGCCGAATAAATAATTTCGTGACTGGATCTGGATGAAAGATAATTATATTAAGTCGCAATGCTGGGATTGCCGCCGGTGGTAAAAATTAGTCTTTTTGGTGACAAAATCATATCCACCACTACAATCTTTTCTTGAATGATATTTAATAAAATTGCGTATTAAATGTGAATCACTGCACACGTAGATGATCAGCTTCTTACATATCGGGTATAGGCATGAAAAACCTATTGTATATATACGCGCATATTGAAAAGTTCTATTAATTGTAAATGTTATGACCCATGTATGGTTATTTTGTCTTGATCGCTTCAAACTAAATTTTCTTATTAAGCTTAAACTGAACATTTAAAAAGGCAAATTAAAGAAATTATTCAAGACTGCTGTTTGAGATGTATTGTTGACTTGAGCTGTATATTCACGTGGTCTTAATTAGCGAGCAAAACCTTTTCTATAAATTTAACACTTTAAAGAACTTCCATTTGAACTTTTGAATGCGTACATTGTATCAAAGGTCAATCAATTTTAAATTATTTGAGTACATCAGTGCTGTGTATTGAACTATTAATAGGGGGAATAAATGAGGATAGATTAAGATATGAAATCTTGGAGGTAACTTAGTAGGCCTCGTGGTTTGTAATCTAGGAGGCTTACAGAGTCTTACATCATTAAACATATCGCTTTCCGTAACTTTATATATTATATAGTTTCCGACTATCGATCATTTGAATTTTCTATAATTATTGCAGATTGGGTAAGGATTTGCCTTTAAACTCGAACTCAGGAATCTTTAGATGCGCAGTTTGTCAAGCGGATGAGGCCCCAAATGATGATATATCTGAAACAATTTTCTCAGCATCATCGGGACCCATGTTATGTTCAATATGTAGGAGAAAGAAAGATGCAATGGAAGGGAAAAGATCAAGCGTACCCACATTGATGACATAACCTGGTAATACTAAGAAGGTAAATACTAATACATTCTTTCATTGGCAGTGTGAGCATGATCTCTTTTGCTAATCATGTAATTGTCTGCAAAAACGATCTAAGATACAGAATTGTTAGGTGTTGTGGAGGCTGTAGGAGCGTGTGTTTATTATATTTTGTGCTCGGCTGTTGGACTGACTAATTATGAACAAATGCTACATTTTATATATAAATATTATAAGAAAATATGAGTGTGATCGTGTTCGATTGTGTTTGATTGTGCAAGTAAAATTCAATGTTCTTTGGGGATGTTAATTTGATACGATCCCATATGTATAAACTTATCTTAATTACGGGTTTAATAAATGTTTTATTCGTGATAGTATATTAATATTTAAGTTTTTAGTAATCTTGCTTGAATGCGCGTGGTAATATTCTAGTCCTTTTTTCATAAATTGGCTTATGAGTGAATGTAATACACGAGTTATGAGCTCCTCCAGCCTATTTATTTTTCAATCCCTTATCACCACCCTTGCCATTGCTTTGACTCCCACTGGATTTCCGCGTGACTGGGACTGGGCAATTAGTTTCTTTTGTCTGTGCTTGTCCAACCTTTGGTTGACGAAATTTACGAGGTCAGAGCCCATCGCCTAGTACGTTTGAAACGGGAAAAAATTCCCTTGATATGGTACGGCCATCACAACTCACAAAGAATGATGTCGCTAATACGTCTCTTTGGGGAAGGGGAATTAATTTGCACATTTTTAGGATTGATTGAGACACTCTATTTATGCATTAAATATTTGTATAATGTTAACATTATGCTTTAACTGTTTGTATATTGAAGTGTGCAAATAAAATTATGAAGTTTGCAAATCATTTCTCTTGTTGAAGAACCGAAGATACTCAAGTTGTTAATCAACTTGGCCACCTCTTCATGGTAGTTAGTCCTTCAGTTACATCTTTAATTTGATAGTTTATGGTTTAAGAATTTTAGAAGTTTTTATGTTTTGTTTGTCTTAAGCTTTAACTATTAGAGGTGGAAAAATATGTGTAGGAACATAGTTGAGCGCACATACATATCTTTCTAAGCATTTTGACTTGGTAAATAGCTAATTAGTTCATGGTTAATACTCCCCCGTCTCAAAATAATAGTCCACATTTCTTTTTTTGGGTGTCTCAAATTAATTGTCCACTTTCCGTTTATAGTAAAAACTAGAGAATTTTGTGAGGGAATATCCATTTTGAATGGTTAAAAATTAAGGTGGTCCCACTTTTATTAAATGGTGTGTTTCTTGTCTCCTGACAATAATTTTGAGACGGAGGGAGTAATACACAAAAAGGTTATTGTACTTTTGAGTATATTTAACACACATCAGTACTGCTAAAATTTTAATATAAAAATAAATAAGATGCTTCACTCTTATGAATGATTATACTCTCTTATCATATTTAGAGCACTAGGTGCTCATGAGCCATAGAGCTCGTTTTATAGCAAAAATTGTAGTTATTTCATTATTTTTTTCTTCATATAACTCATAACTTATAACTTAGTAAAAAACACTTTTTAACACTCAAGTTATAAAACACATTGGGCCTCACAATTTTTATATTTTTTTCCATTTAATCAAATAAACAACACATTAAAATAAAAATATTACATAATTAAAAAAAAATAACGCACTAATTTTATACATTTTGGAGACTAATTATGTAAGTAAAAGATCCAAGGACTAACAACGCAAACTTAACTAAGACTAACGATGCAAGAAGTTAACTAACAGGGACTAAAAGTTATAATATTAAATCTTATGAGATTGAGAGGGAAAAAAAGAAGAGCATCTTCTTCACCACATTGCTCGGCTCCACCTGCAATCAAAAACAAATCACAAACACAAAAACGAAAGCACACACAAACATATCACATAAAAACAAACACAAAAACAAAACCGTTAGAAGATTTAAAAATAAAAATGTAGTATAACATGGTTGGTGGTTTTGATGCGAGGCCCTATAACACGAGCCCTAATGTCGCCTGGTGCCCTAAGGTCGCGCCATAAGGCTATAACGCACCTTATGGCTCATGTTACCGAGTGCTCTTAGCAAGCATTTGGTTGATGTGTTTTACCATTGATTTAAAAGTTGATGTTTGAATTTGTTATTTGGTATGCATATGTACGCCCTAAAAATGAGGATGAGTACATAATGTTGGCCTATCTACAAAACCTGGGCAAACTATCATCATTTCATGTACCTTTCCAAATTATGTGGGACCCCTTTGAACTTGAGCTTTTTATGTGACACTCCTAGTTTCAAATCTTTATTTAAGATGGTGTAACACAATAATAATAAAGTAGTGATAGAGAGACCTAACTCATGTGCCTAAACTCATGCCTAAAACATTCATCATGTGACACATGGAACATGCTTTTTCTCTCTCATAATTTTCACTTTTGATTTTGACACATGTCACGATCTTAAAGTTAGGCATGTATTTAGGTACAAGTTTTAGTCATGCATATCATTTTCCATAATAATATACTCTTGCTTTTTGTTTTCCATCACAAAAACAAATGTGAGAAATAGAACGGAAAAACCTTATAAGGCGTCGTCGTCCTCCACCTGCAACATCTTTCACCGGTGTGACATTGTCATCCTGCAGCGGTTGTCTCTCCTCGCCATTGTCATTGTCGCTTTGGTGGTGACTCATATTACAAACTCCTATCACCGACAGTTTGCAAAGAATTGTTTGACGAAGACACAAGTGGCCCTAATGCTAAAAAGCCAAAAGCGATTGGCGTCGTAGTCAGGTGAGCAACAGTTTTGGAAATCATGGATATGCAGTCGGTATAATGCACACACTTGAAGGCGCGTTCCTCTAATATTTAAAGTAACTGTTAGGACATATGTAACATAATATGTATATGATGCTTCAAGCATATGTCTATCAGGCAGCCAATTTGCAGGTTCCCGCCACTAGGCTTAAAACATGCTTCTTTTGTAACAACAACGGCCATAATGAAAGTAATCGTTTTCGCACAATAATGTAAGTGTCTAATTCCATACGACAAGTAAAAAAAATGAGAAACACCACTGCCGCAACGCGGCGGGCACCTCCCCTCGTTTTCTATAATACCTTTACTTTTAATAATTTAACTCTAGTAGCCTTTCAAAATAAAAAATAAAAAAAATAACGTACTTTAGTATTTTTTTTACCGTATCTTACCACCTCTAGTGGCACATCATGTTTTTATCATGAATTTCATTATATGTACTGCAACCACGTCCATACCTACGATCTTTTCATTTATCAAAATATATTCACATTCGTTTCAAATAATGAAGCATATTCAGTTGGACAGGATTAATGGTATTTAAGTTGAAACTCATTTTTATTTCTGTCAATAGTTAAGAAATACCAATTCAATATTTTTCTTACCATCCATGTAAGAAGTTACCAGATAAGTAATTTTATCTCCATATAAAATAGTTAAGAATTAACTAGATAGCCTCATACATTACAACTTTGATGTCACATATTCATGACACCAAACACAATATAAAAACACTGTCTGATCAGATAGATTTTCAAACATGTTTTGTATACTACTCATATGCTATTTGCATCTAGATAACAAGCTACAATACTTTATGATAATTCAAGGCCACATAGTAAAGGTTGTGAGAATGCAACATATAGTATCTCTTGCATAAGACATATTCTTCAGTAGGAACCAAGGTCAACAATATAATTAACATTCTATTAAATATTAATCGTGCATATGTTTCACCCATGTTTCATTCACAATCTACACTTTTGGCACGTTGTATACTGTTTCATGCATATCAATGATGATAATTTGTATAAATATATACAATCAGTAATCATGCTTAATATATAACAAATAAACTAAGACAAGTTCAAAATAAGCCAAGTTGGAAAAAAAAAACGTATAGCATAGCCATATGCATAATCATCAAATTCCCCTTTTGTCATATTAGTGACAAAAATGAAAACAAATAATGTATTCAATGTGTGTCTACATATAATATAAATATTTCCATATTATAATGCATAATAATCACAATCAACATACATAGCTTAAAGTTATGGCAGAAACATAATGAAAATACGACCTCTAACTAGTATTTCTAAATTTGTATCAGAAGGCACGTATACCAATCATTGATCACATACTATCAAGACTAAAATACACTGTTGGTTCTTAAACTTGGCCAAAAACGTCGTACTGAACCAAAACATGACATTTTCGTCGTCAGAGGTCATTTTTCCAAGATTTTGAGGCTAAACTGGTCCATTGACCAGTTTTCCGTTAGTTAACCCTGTTAGTCGGCGTTTGCTCTGTCTTTAGTCCAAAGGCAACACTATCATTTCCTTATTTCGATTAAAAATGTCTGTATTATTTCCACATGTCCTCTCCCTCTTCCCGCCCCATAAACATATAGACTGTATTATTTTTCGCCTCACAACTTTCGTTACAAGAATTATCATAATTCACAAACCTTAATTGCATGTCACAAAACATGTTTTTATTATTCAAAAAACCAAAACATGGATTTTACTCTATGGAAAGTAAGAAGACATCCAGGTTATCCAGTTGATGATACCGTTCTGTACAACTCTGCTAAAAAGAAATACGGTACGGTTATTATTTTGATTATAAACATTAGAATTTCTAATTGGGGTATTTATTTTTTGGCAATTAACTTTTGTATGTCCTAAACATATATTGACATGTTTTCAGGTGGTAGATATAATATGTTTAGCATGAGGGTTCATCACAATGGTGTCTTTAAATACTGGCCTGGTAGAATATACGTTGAAGGTATGAAAACTTTAGTTGATTTGGTTGATGTTGACAGTGTGTCAGTTGAAGAGTTGGATGTCCTTATGTATGAATTGGATTACGAGCTTGGTTCAAAAAATTACTATTACTTTGTTAAGCCTGGTAGTAATTTAGATGATGGTTAGTATAGCTTAAGTGAGAGTGTAAATTTAGAAATATTGAAAGATCTTGTTGATGACCATAAGATGATAGAAGTTTATGTTGAAAATGGTAAGAGAACATTGAATATTGATGAAATGTCACCAAATTCAATTAGGACAATTATTACTGATGTGGATGCAACAAAGAAAAAGGCAGCTCTTGCTATTGTTCCATATTGCTCAAACAAATTATTCTTAGAAAACATTGTTAATAAGTCTGTGGTAGAGGATTTATGTCAGGTTACACATCAACCTTTGGAAGTCAATACTTTGGTACAATCTAGTCAGATGCCACAAACAGAACCCTTGTTTTCATCTGTAGAGGTCTGTCAAACTGAAGATGTTGTAGGTGATGTCAACCAGCAAATAGATAAACATGTTGAGCATATCCAAATAGATAGTCCTGAAGAGGTATGTCAAAATGATCAAGAGTTAGGTCATCAAGAGGAGGAAATATGTAATCCTGTTGAGCATATCTAAAAAGGTAAATCGGTACAGGTATGTGAAATTGATGAAGCTTTAACTGATGACAATGCGAGTGAAACAGATAGTTATGTGAGTAATGATGATGATATTGAGAACAATTAAGATGGAAACACAGTTGTTGATAACGCAAATACTTTTTTAGGAGCCTGATGTTGCTGTTAATATGTTCAAAGTGGCTGAGACTACAGAGTTACCATATGTAGGTAGCTCCAGCCATATACCAGATGATTTTTTTAAGAAAAGTGAGTTAGATCTGTTAGATGATAATGAGTTTGCAAGTGCTTCTGAGAATGAGGATGAGTATGTTATTAGGAAGAAAAAAATAAGGGCATACAAGAAACAAAAGTTAAGTGAGGCAGAACAAGTAGAGGACGAAGTATATTTTTTCTGTGGTCAAACTTTTGTAACTGCAAAATAAGTGAAAGATAAGATCAACTTGCTTTCAATACAGACTAGGAGGAAATTGCAGCTCATTAAGAATGACAAACAGAGAATTAGGGTTAGGTGTGTTGGAACAATACATGTTTGTGGTACAAGTAAAGGTGTTGGCCTGGGAACAACCCCAAAAAGGAAAACAGGTCCATTAACTAGAGGCCGCGGAAGGGATGTATACTTGAGATCAGTAAAGGCGCAAGCAAAAGTTTCCCATGGTTTTTGTATGTAGCCAAAAATATAGCTAAAGATTTATAGAGTGTTCGAACTTTCAGGGATGAACCCAAATGTTTGCAATCAAGAGAGATTAAAGCTTGTGACTACAAATTTCTTTCAAAGCAAATAGTTGACCAAGTTCAAGTCAATCCAGATATTCCAATCAGGGCTGTTCAAGATCAGCTCACTAAATAGTTTGAAGTTCAAGTGTCTATACAAAAGGCATTAAGGGCAAAAAACAAGACAGAAATTGAGATTAGGGGTGATCATAAGCAACAATACACCATTTTAAGAGACTATGTTGAAGAGTTGCAGAAAACAAACCCAAATACAACAGTTAGGATAAGTGTACAAACTGCAACAGATCCAACAAGTCCAACCAGAGTTTTCAAGAGAATGTATGTATGGTTAGATGCTTTGAAGGAAGGATATAAAGCTTGTCAAAGAGAGTTATTGGGGTTAGATGGTGCTTTTATGAGGGGTCCTTTTCCTGGTCAGCTTCTTAAAATAGTCGGTATAGATAGCAACAATGGAATATACCCTTTAGCATATGTTGTCGCAGAAGCTGAAAGCAAAGACTCATGGATTTGGTTTTTTGAATGTCTAGGAGATGATCTTAACTTGCAACCAAACTCAAACTACACTTTTATCAGCGATAAGCAAAAGTTGATGTTACCTTTTAGTTGATTATATTCACTTATATTTTTGATAAATGCTACTTTTATTAGTAATGAATTGATGTTCCTTTGTGTAGGGTATCATTCCATCATTAGCAACATTATTCCCTAGTGCTGAACACATATATTGTTTGAGGCACATCCATGATAATATGAAATTGCAATGGAATGCTAAAGCATACAAGGAACATTTGTGGAGATGTGCAGTAGCAACAACCGTCCAGCAATTTGAGGCAGCCATGCTGGCAGTCAAGAGTTTTAGCGAACCTACCCATGCTTGGTTAAGTAACATACTACCAACCCATTGGTCAAGGTCGCATTTTTAAGGTACTAACCAAATCTATGTCTGAGTGTACATCTTTTGTTCTACAACATTTTTCAACACTGTTGTTTGTATAACTCAAACATGTTCTATAAATGTGTAGGGAGGTGATAACGCTACACGCGTCTTTCGGGGTCAAAGGAACTTCCTTTTCGTCGAGCAAGTTTTTCAACACCCTAGGCAGTGAACCTAATCGTTGTAGTGTAGTATTAGGGAAAGCCACGGGAATTGATATCGTTCTCTAGGGGAATAGGAATGCTAGTGAGAGGTTACTACGCTAAGGTTGGGGTTGAGGAAGATTATTTTTTTATCTTTTTATGTTTTTTAGGAAATGGAAAGGTACGAATCTCGGGGTTTGGATTTGGGGGTTGGTATTTCTACCGATTACTTCTACTTATCTAATTATCTAATCTAGTGGTGTATGTAGTCTATGTCTAATTATTGTGTGCTCGTATGATGATTTAAAGATGTGTTTACTTAGGTTTTATTTCTCCTTAATTATCTCCTATTGATGGTTGAATTGTCACATCCTTATTCTTAATCGTGTTGTGTGTCTAAAGTCGTAGGGTATGCGTTTATCCCTAACTCTTTGAAACTACCAAAGGTTATCGCCTACAAAATCTCTAGGATTTATAAACTTAACTCTAAGGTACTCTTCGGATGGTTTAGCCTACAATGACTCTAGGTATTATAAGCTAAGGTTCACAAAGATTAATCAAGCATTAACTACACAACGGATGACCTATCGCAATACTAGATCATTAACAATTAAAATAAGAGACAACCAATCAATATTCAATAATTAAGTTTCATATTCCTTAAGCAAACACACAAGTAAATTAGCCGGACATGGGAAACATGAAAGCATACACACAAGTAATTGAAGACATAATTGAATTAATGAAGTAAAACACTTATCTTGATGTAAGATAGGGTATGGAACCCTAAAATACTGTACAAGACAGCCTTGGTTCGGTTTAGGTTTTTACTCCCAAAAGACTACACACTGAAAACTAAAAAATTCGGATTCTATATATAAGATTACATATGCGACGGCGTCACCCTTTGATTTGTGACGCCGTCGGGTCGTCGTCATTAGGGTTTCGTCTTGGCCACGTTAGTCTTGCGACGGCGTCACCTTATGCTTGTGACGCCGTCCCCTTCAGTCTCTGACGTTGTCTGGATCAAATCTAGGCCGTCTGAGTTGCGACGCCCTACTATTTTAAAACCTGAAGCCGTCACTTGTAAATAAGCAATTTGGCTATTGAGCCGTCACAAAAGTGGTCCGACGGCGTCGCAGATAACACCTGACGCCGTCCCCTTCAATTCCAACAGCCTGAGTGTCTCGATTCTTGACTTTGGCCATTTTCTTCGTATATTCGCGCCTTTTCGTCCGAATAAGTGTCATTCCAACATTTTGCCTTCAAGATACCTAAAAAGTGAAAAGGAACGATATTAAGTAATAACGGATACAAAAGTGATCAAATAAGGGCTTAAACGACCCCTCAAAAAGGTACATTTTAAAACCTTATCAAATATCCCTTCACTTGGTATTTGCTTGTCCTCAAGCAAATGTGCTTTTAGCCAATTAATTTATAAGTTAGGGGTCATGAAGCATTGGTTTAGAACAATCCACAACACATATAAGCCCCGCAAAAGTCATAACAAGCACGAAAATTACATACTAGCACCTCACATGGGGTGTTTGGATACTCACATCTCTCGGGTGTATATGAAGTATAACAAGTTGGAAATGGAAGATAAACACTCATTAACCGGTCCTAGTACATAGATTACCATAGGCTTGAGACTAGATCAAACCTCCATCGCTTTGGCGTAAGCACCTAGGAAAGACTATCAAAGAGGTCTTTTAAAGGGTTGTAATGTTAGGCTTACGGTAGGGAAACAAATGGTTTGGTGGGATAGGCTATTTAGTGGTGTCAAGTCAAAAATCTTTATGTTACAAGCATGCGAAGAATGGCGTTGCTAAGCCAAGACTCGACACTCTAGACTCTAGATAACGGAAACAAACAAACATAAATTAAAGATAGATGTAGGATGGTAGCCCGTATGTTTTTGATTTTTTTTGGGTGTTTTTTGGGGTTTTTTTTTTTTTTTTTTTTTCACTCTATTTTTTTTCTTTTTCTCTTTTTTCTATTCTTTTTTCGATTTTTTTTCCGTACACTTTTACTCTACCATCCTCTACGATAACATCAAAATGATAGGGATTTATAGGCACATCCCTACACTTGAGTTTTTATTACTCTAACACTAATTTAACCCGAATTGAAAAGATCAAAACACTTGGAGTACATTATTACGCAAATAAAGGGAATTTGAATTTAACGTTCCCTTCCCTTCATTTCATAAACTTTAACTTTTCCCATGAGTCCCAATCGTCCCAAAACTGTGTACAAAGGATATGACTCGACTTAGCAACTTATGCAAGCAACTAGATAATTGAACTAAGAGTTTAGGGTGATAACAATAATGCACTAAAAGTGAGTGCATACAAGGTAGGCTAAGGCGATTTGGGTGTACATTTGGGGGTGGGGTGTAGACAATGCTCTTCATTGATATTCCGGAAAACCGAAACATCACGAGAACCGCGAAAAGGATAGGCTATGAGGGGTTAACTAGGGGTATCGTGTACTAAAAATGAGTACAACGCAAAGGTGTGGGGGAATTACTCAACCGATGTGGAAGAAGTAATTATATTACAGGTATCAAACAAGGGTTATCCTAATGCCTCTTATCATTTAGTTATTCCTAACTACACAAGTGTAGTCTTACTAGCGATCTCGGGATGCATCACAAAACAAGTTCTAGAATCTATTATACTACCGGTTCACACACTAAGCATTAAAGATGAATGCTTTAATTCCTACTAATCTAAGGGCGATCCTCACATTTTGGGTGGAATTTAAGTGGTAAAGGGTTTTTGTGCTAGTCATATAACTTCCTATCCATGAGACGCTTTATTAAGACTAATGGCCCACTCCTATATGTCATGAAAAATTTTAAATTTGGTGCCAAAATTACCCTAATCGACATTTTCTCATGGTTTATTTCACAAATGCAATTGGACAAAGCAAATAATCAAGGATAAACATAGTTTCAAAGTTCCCGTTTTATTTTCCCTCCCTACACTTAAACTGAACATTGTCTCCAATGTTCCCCGAAAGTATCAAAGTTATGATAATGGAAGGTAATTAAAAACGAAAGAAACTAATACTTCCCTGATTAGCTCGGTAGGATCCATGTGTGAAGTAGTGGTTACATCTTTCTTCAAGAAGAATGTTATGCGTGAAAAGCTCCATCCAATCGTATGTATCATCTTCTTGATAAATTAAACCTGCACACTTGAAGAAAACAGACAACCCAAAGCATCAAACCGAACAAAGAAAAATCACAACAAGATGTAATTCTAGACTTAAATAAGATATAATGCTTGTGGAATGGATGTTTGCAGATTTTCTAGAAAATTAAGACCTGAAAAATTCCAAAAATTTATAAGTAGCACAAAAAACGAGAGAAAGTAAGATAAGTTGTTTCTACTCCTCCTGACGCCGTCAGGTTATCCTGACAGAAACTGGTCTGCGATTTTCTGAAAAAATTCTGGAAAATTTATATCTTTAGAATCTGGAAAAATTTCCTGCAAAACATCCATTATGACTCGATACAAGCATTTGACTCACACATATATATCTTTTCAATAATCGTAATTCTCATGTTCACGTTCTTTTAAAAACGTGTGTAATCTTCCCTACACTTATCCTTTTTGTAAAATACCTTTATATGTAATTAAGACGAGGTTAAAGACAAAATAAAGCATTTTCACAAATTCAAACATGAGAACATACAATAATGAAAAGATATATGACACACAAATAAAAATGAAAAACAAATACACATGGGTTGCCTCCCAAGAAGCGCTTGTTTTTGTTCGAGTCACGAGCTTGACTCTACCCTTATTTAACGGATAAAGGGGAAGTTTTTCCTACACTTAAGCTTAAGTGCGGGTGATAGTAGCGATACACACCCTTAGGGTGGAAATATGCTATGTGAAGAGAGGGTGATGGGTGATTTATATGCTCAAAAGAGTGTGCTCCATTTATTATAACCTTACCTAATTCTATTGGTGTAGCGGGTGAATCAAATCTGTTGGAATCACTCCTAAACTACATTACAAGTGTTAGTGATTAATATGTAATAGTTAGCTTAATTAGGCATTTATGTTTGTTATTAAGCTAAGGCTTGTGTAGAAGGCCCATGAGCCTTGGCCCAAGCCCATAAGAAGGGAAGGATGCTAGTAGTGTTGCCCTAGCTCCTTGCCCTATAAATAATCCTTGTAAACCCTCACTTGAGGGTTGGTTATTCAATTCATTTCATTCTCTACGCATAAACGTGTCATATTCATACGCATAATGTCTTGTCTTGTTCAACCGATCATCTTATCTTTCTTTCTTACATATTGAGGCTTATGTTACAAATATGGGAACCTAACAGTGGTATCAATCGCCAAATAGTTGGGTGAAAAGGTTTTGTTTTTGAAGTTTTGGTTTTACGCGTAACGTTCGGTTCATAAATTTTCTCACGCTTAAAAACTCATTTTTTACACTTTACAATCCAAGATTCTTACACTTTCAAGGTTTTTAGGTGTTAAAATTTCAGTTTTTGGCAAAAAGTTTCAAACTTTACGTGTATTTTATTGTTTTTAAGCTTGGTTTTATACGTGTGTTCATTTTTACGCGTAAGGTGTTTATAAGCTTTGGATCATCAAGTTTCACACTTTTGTGTTATTTTGGTGATATTGAAGCTGTTTCATCACAAAAATCTGGTTTAGAATCACTTTGGAGAAAAAATCTGTTTTGGTTAAGTTTTACGCGTAACAAAACCCTAGCGTTACGCGTAAGAAATCCGTGGCTTGATCTTCAGTTTTCTTGGCTTACTCAGTGTTTTCTTGCTTGGATAAGCCTAAAAACACTTCGACTTTGGATATCTTTTTACACTGTGATAGTGTAAAATATTTTTTGGGCAAAACCCTAATTTTTACGCATAAGCTTAAACTTACGCGTAGAACTCTTTACGCCTAAGCATTTTCTTACGCCTAAGCTTTGTCTTACGCATAAGCTAATCTTACGCATAAGTTTTCTACGTCTAAATTTCAGTTTACGCCTAATCTTAGTGTTTCTCAATTCTTACGCGTAAGCTAATTCTATGCGTAACTATTGCTTTTACGCGTAAGTTTGGTATTTTACGTATAAGCATTACTTTGCCTAAACTTGATTTCTACGCCTAAGGACTCTTCATCAACAACGTTTCATTCGACTACAAAGATCCATTTTACAACACAAGTTTTCAAGATGTCTCAACCACCATACTCTAACTAGTTTCCTCATGTGTATCCTCAACAACAACAACAACAACAACAACAACTTAGTCCACAACATCAACAATTCAATCAACAACAACAAATTTATCAACAACAATTTAATCAACAACATTATCCACAACAAGGAGCAATTCAACCTCAAATGGTTCAACCACCACCCAGTCTTCAAGTACAACCTTACACAAACGTTTACAATCAACATCCATCAAGGAATACTATGAAGGAACCGACTTGGTTTGCAAAGATGTGTGAAGCTTTAAGTAGCCAACAATCCATTCATGAGGCAGGATCACTTGATAGACCTCCAATGCTCAATCCCGGAAACTATGATCAATGGGTGATTAGGTTCTTTAGGTTTTGTGATCTAAAGAAGCCACATGGAAAGTTCTTAAAGAAGGTTATCCTGGAAGGTCCATTTCAGATGCCTATTGTCGTTACACCCGTAGATCCAAATTCTATTCCACCAAGAGATGATCTTACAAACATCGCAACTGTTGCTGACCTTTCTGGTGATGAACTTCTACATTTCGAAGCTGATGAGCTAGCAATGCAATATATCCTTTTAGGATTACCCAATCCAATCCTTCGAAGTGTCGATGCTCAAAAGACTGCAAAAGCAATGTGGGAACATATTCATCTTCTCTTGGAAGGCACTGCACTCAATCAAGAAGACATGGAATCCAAAATCTACTTGGCTTATGAACACTTCATGATTGAACCAGGAGAGACATTAGAGTCATATCATCATCGATTCTCAAAAATCATCAATGACTTGGACAAACATAACATCATTATGCCAAGAATTGCAGTCAACACTAAGTTCCTAAGTAGTCTTGGTCCTGATTGGGAAAAGTATGTCATTTTCATCCGTCAAGCTAAAAATATCCATCATGCTTCATACGGATTGTTGTACGACTATTTGAAGCCTCACCAAAAAGAAGTTGACAAAGAAAGGGCTATCCGTGGACTCCCGGCTCCACCATCACTTCCGGACAATCAACAACTTGCTTTGTGGGCTCAAACTAGTTATCCTCCTCAACCTGCTCCTCAACCAACTGCAACAATTACACCATATGATCCGTCACAGCAACAATCTCAACAAAATCAATTGGTTCCATACACCAACAACAATGATCAAGCACTTTATAGTGAAGCTAATGAGGACTTCGATGCTTTTGATGCATTGCAACAAGGATTTGTTATGATTGCTAAAGCCTTCGGCCGGTATACAAACAAATCCAACAATCGCATTCGTTCCTCATCAAACACAAGGAATCAGGCTGTTGTGAACAATGGATGAGTTAAAGTTCAGAATAGTAATTATGGTCGACAGATGGGAGGTGGTCAAGGGTTTAATGCTATTGGAAGGAATAACATGGGTGCTCCACAACAACAGAGAGCTCAAGTGGTTGAACAGGGGAATGCTCCGAACGGGATAAATGGTCTTCGTTGCTACAACTGTAATGAGAAGGGTCACCTGGCTAATGCATGCCCAAAGCCGAGGACTAGAGGCAGTGCTTATCACAAGGAGGCTTTACTTTTGGCTCTTAAGGATGAAGCTGGTGGAACCCTCACAACCAAAGAACGGAGCTTTATGGCAGATGCAGACTCAGATGATGATATGGAAGACTTGCAGGCTAATATAGCAGTGATGTTGATGGCACAAATGCAAGCTCTCCACATGAGTGACACAGGCCCAGTGTATGACACTGATGGCTTGCCTCAGGTACCCGAACGAACCATATTCATCACTGATCTAATATCTCAACCAACATCTGAATCCGACGAGGCTCAGAATGTTCAACATGAGCCGTCCACATCTCATTCTGACGATTCTCAACTAGACCCCGTCGTTATATTAGATGATCAAGATGACCTTATGGTTACCTTTGATACTCAAATTGACTCCGTGGTCATACTTGAGGATCTGAATAGTGATCATGTCGTGACTCACGTTGAATACGCTGAACCTTTGCCTAATCCTGATGTTGATCTCTTACTTAAAGACCAACAATCCCGAATGGAAGAATGTTGTGCACTAAATCAGCAATTACACAGTAAAAATGCACTGTTAACCTGGGATATTGAATGCTTAAAAAGGCAACTCAATTTTTTCAAAACTCAAGAAAAACGTGAACAAGGTTTTGAAGCCGCTTTTGCTAAATCACACCAAAACGAAAAATCATTAGAACGACAGATACATGATCTAGCCGCATCAAAGAAGGCTTTGTTGTCTCAAATAGAACAACTGAAACATGAACATACAAAACAGCTTAACGCTCTTACTTTGGAAACTCAAAAAGCCAAGGCTGAGTTGTTAACTTGTCAAAAACAGTTCTCTGCATACAAAAAGCATTCAACGAAACGAATAGATGACTATCTTGAAGAAATTGTCGGCTTACAAAACAAACTCAAAGAGTTTCGAAATGTTGTTTATAAACATGGTGAGTTAATCATAACTATTCAAAAGTTTACTTTAAAACCCAATCCAAATGGACATGGACCGAATCTTGCTGATTACAAACCAAAGCTTTCAAACAAAGCATTCAAACCAAATCCTGAAGTTTCCAGTGCAGAATACAAAATTGATGATTCTGTTATGAGTGTTGTTGAATATCATCGTCAAGAGGAATTAGATGCAGTAGACGAGAGTGGATGAAAATTAGAAAATGTTGTTTATAACAAACCATTTAACTATTCAAAAGCAGTCACTTTCGTCACACAAAAGGATTCTTCTAACACACCTAGGATTATCACACCTATGTCTGGGTCTTCTAATGTTACTCCCCAACCAAATTATGCACAAATTTATGGTCCTTTACCTTCACTTAGTGAAGTAAATTCAAAACCCGAAAATCGTCAAATTCTTAGATATTTTGACATTTTCACTTCTGACATCAAACTTTTAGAACGTGAGATTGAATTTCATTCTGAAATAAAAGTTGAACATTTTCAATCGCCTCAGGCGCGAGAACAAAGAGACATTTTTCAGAAAAGAATTTTACCCCATGTTAAAATTTTGAAAAATTGTGCATTGTATTGGGAAAGGGAATTTCATAAGGAACTTGGACTGATGAAAATAGTTTTCGAGAAAACAGAAACATCTATTTCAAATACAAAACGTAAAAAGAAAATGTTGAGAAAAGATGTTGATCGACTCTTGGAAGATGTTATCTGTGCTGATATCCATAATGTTGTGTTACTTCATTCTTTTGCACATGCATTTGATTATATCTCTGCTGATTCTGTTGATTCTGTTGAAATTGTTGAGAATACTGATAATGTGTCACAAATCAAATCTTTAAATATTGAAAATGAGCGATTGTTAAACGAGCTTTCAAATGCAAAACGTCGTCTTCAATGGTGTCAAAAATATTGTCATACTCGTGAACTCGCTTGGCAAAACAAAATCCACCAGTTGCAGACCAAAACTTTTTATCCAAACCTGAGCAACTGGATGATCAAAACGCGTCTTTGAATTGTCAAATCTCAAAATATGAACAAGAACTAGCAAAAGTGAAAAAGGAATATGGTGTCATATTTGATTTACTCGAACAGACTCGTGATGTAACATCACACAAACTTGATCATTGTCTTGCACACACTAAAGAAGTCATGCATTTTTCTTGAAATATTCATTCTGAAAATCAAGATTTGTTACACACTATCATTGAGTTAAAGGCGAAGTTAGGAAAGTATGAACATGTTCCGCTTAGCAACATTAAGAAACTTGCACCCATAACACTTAGAAAAAGTGATACTAGAATGCCTACTGACAAATCACAAGTTACTAATGTGCTTCCCTCTACTGAAACAGGAATTGTTGCCTCTTTTCCCAACGTCCGCACTTCACAGCCTAGGAGCAATACAAGGAAGAATAGGAAGTTGCAACCTAAGAAAAGAACAATAAAGAATGCTGAAGTAGAAGAACACCCTAGGACTTTGAATAAGAAACAAGTTGCACCCACTTTAGATATTGCGTCTGACAAATGTAATGGAAAAGTAATGTAACGAATGCTGAACCTTTAAGTACTTTTGATATTAAGTCCGAAGCTTCTTGTGTTATATGTCGTAAAAGTATGCTTTCGATTGTCATGATAAATGTGTTGCTAAAGCTATCTTGTCTCGTTTACGGAATCCTAAGAAACGGAATACCTCTAGGCCCATTAATGCTTCTAAGTTTGTTCTTGGTAAACCGCCCTCTTTAGATTCTAAGAAACGCATTGATGTCCCTGTAGCCCAAGTATCACCTCCAAGGAATGTAGTACCACCTAGTGCATTCACTAAGACTAAAGTAAAGACTAGTTGGAGATGGCAGAAATGGTTACATAATACACTAGGATTTAAATGGATACCTAAAATCATTGATATGTGTGTTTCTACTATAAATGCTCCGGAACCCTCTAACTCTTCGGGTTCCACATCTACTTCTATTCCATCTATGTCGTCTGTGTGTAATGCAGGTGATACAGATCATCCTTTGGATTGTTGATAGCGGATGTTCCCGACACATGACAGGCAATCTCAAACTGTTATCAAACTTTATTGCAAAGTTCATTGGCACTGTCAGATTTGGGAATGATCACTTCGCAGCTATCATGGGCTACGGAGATTACATCAATGGCAACATCGAAATTAGCATGGCTTATTATGTGGAAGGTCTCGGTCACAATCTCTTCTCAGTAGGTCAGTTCTGTGATGGAGATTTGGAAGTTGCTTTTCGGGAGAAAACTTGTTTCATTCGTGATCTATAAGGAAACGATCTTATGTCTGGCACCCGCAATTCAAGTTTATACACAATCTCAATGCAAGACATGATTTCTTCATCTCCCATATGTCTCCTTTCAAAGGCAACATCTACAAAATCTTGGCTATGGCATCGACGTCTCTCACATTTAAACTTTCAAACCATAACCAATCTTGCTCGATACAAACTTGTTGAAGGTCTCTCGAGATTCCGGTATTCTAAAGATCACCTATGTTCAGCTTGTGAACAAGGAAAAAGCACTCGTGCTCATTTTTCTTCAAAGGTGGAACACATCTCTCATCATGTGCTTCATCTTCTTCACATGGATTTGTGTGGTCCGATGCACGTGCAGACGATTAATGGCAAACGCTACATCTTGGTAATTGTAGATGACTACTCCAAATGGACTTGGGTTTATTTTCTTCGAAGTAAAGATCAAACTCTACAGATAATCTGTTAGGATTTAGTAAATCCAGTTATTAAAGAGTCGGTCACCTCAAGTATATGTAATCGTTAGAAAGCTCGTAGTCGTAGATTATGACAAGTTAAGTAGTATTTAGTTAAGTAACACCTTGGAGGACGGACGGGTCTTTACCCACTGTATGCCTGATCCACAGCCCGTAGGTGGCGATTTATGTAAGTACTATAAATACTCTCTACCTTCCAAGGTAGAGAGTTGGAGCTCATAATAAGATTTTTCTTTCTCTCACTAAAGTTCCCAAACCTCTAACTCTTTCTCTCTCTAGAAAATCATCTTCTACGCCTCTTGTGTTAATGGTTTGATGTGTATGTGAAATCCAATATGTTAACAATGGAATCAAGAGCCATGGTTAGATCATCTCTTACATATCCTTGGATTTCTAGTGGTTTTTAGATAGTTTTTGAGGTTGAAAAGGTTTAGTGGTTTATGCATCATTTGATTCATTTCTAGTGTTAAAGTTTGAATTTTGGGTGTACTTTTGTGTTTAGGATCATTGTATGTGCTTGGGTTTTGATTTGGTAAGCTTGAATCACTGTGGTTGATCTTGTTTTGGATTCAAAAGTGTGTTTTTGAAGTTTTCCTTGGTAGCGACTTGGTTCTCGTAGTGAATTTCATCTTAGCGACTTGCTTCAGTAAAAAGTAGCGAGTTGTAGTGCTTTTTGGTAGCGACTTGGTCCTAGCGACTTGTCTATTGAGACAAGCCGAAAAATAGTACACTTAGTGGATTCTCCACTACGGGTAGCGACTTGCTTTCAATTTTGTTAGCGACTTGTACTTAAGTTTCTTAGCGACTTGGTGTTAGCGACTTGGACCTTAGCGAGTTGCTATTTAGCGACTTAACGACTTAGCGACTTAACGACTTAGCGACTTGGTGCTTAGCGACTTATTATCATAATTCTCAGCGACTTGGTGTTAGCGACTTGGATCTTTGCGAGTTGTTCTTTAGCAACTTGACTGTGTCTTAGCGACTTGGCATTATAGCGACTTAATTTCATAATACTTAGCAACTTGGTGCTTAGCGACTTGGTTCAAGGTTTCTTAGCGACTTGGTTGAAGTTTTTGTTTGTAATACGGTTTTCTCTTGATTTAGTAAAATCCCGTGAAAGAATCTATTTCTCGGTTTAATCATTGAGTTATAAAATCCCGTGTAATCTTTAAACATGTCCACCAACGTACCTACAATTATCTCCACTGTTGCCGAGGATGTTCAAGCAGCTGGTTCAGATACTCGTCCACCCATGCTTGACAGAACTGACTACGACTCTTGGGCACAACGAATCAGATTGTACTGTCTTGGAAAGGAAAACGGAGTCAACATTCTCAAGTCTATTGATGAAGGACCTTATCAGATTGAGACTACAAGAGACATAATTGACACAGCTGCAGATGGAACAATGATCTATGGAATAGATAGACCAAAGACCTATGATGAACTCAATGATAAGGAGAAAAAGAGGTTCGATGCTGATATCAGGGCTTCTAACATTATACTTCAGGGTCTTCCAAAAGACATCTACAAGCTGATCAATCACAACACTGAAGCCAAGGCAGTTTGGGATAATGTCAAGATGCTTCTCTCAGGTTCTGAATTAACCAAGGAAGATAGAGAATCACAACTGTATGATGAGTTTGAGCACTTCAAGATGAAGCCTGATGAGAGTATCTATGAGTACTACGTGAGATTCCACAAGCTTGTGAATGACATGAGGAACATCAGAATGACTATGCCAAACATTCAGCTGAACTCGAAGTTTGTGAACAACATGAATCCCGAATGGCACAAGTTTGTCACCTCTGTGAAGCTAACCAAAGGATTGAAGGACACAAACTATGAGCAACTATATGCCTTCCTTTTTCAGAATGAGAGACATGCTATGTTTGAAAAAAGGATTCTTGAGCAGTTCAAATATAAGCAGGGAGAAACCAGTTCATTAAATGACTCAACTGCCTTCTACACCAATATTGGTATTACTACCAAAGCATCTCAAGTCATACCCACGGGTAATGGTAATCACAAACTCATTCCTGATCCGAGGTTCAAGTAAGTGATGCGATGGTCATGGGACACTTCATTAATCAACTGGATCTTATGGTTAAACAAAACCTGACCCTCAGTCCACATACCAACAGTCTTCACACTAACAATGAGATCAGAATCGCATCCAATCTTCACAATCATGCTATTGTCAGAGATGGAAAGATTATGGGACAACCACTTCAAGAAAGGCAGTATGATCAGGGAAGAGGAGGAGTTGGTAGAGGATATGGGGTAAATCAGAATAGGGAAGGATTGGAAATCAAGGTCAAGCAAAGCCAATTAAGTGCTACAACTGTGGTGGTTAGGGACATATTGCTAGAACGCACATCTCCAAAACATCCACGAATGCAGAATACTTGAGACAAGATGTTGCTTGTGCAAGCTCAGGATAATGGAGCAGCTTTGGATGAAGAGGAGTTGTTGTTTCTGGCTGAGGGAAATGCCCGAACCTATGATGCTGATGTTGATGAACGACCAATTCAGGAGAGAGGTAATAATCATCAAAATGCATTTCAAGTAGCTGCCTGTGATGCATTTGACTCTGATGTCGATGATGAACCTACTGCCCAAACAATCTTTATGGCTAGCATCTCACCTATGGTCTTTCCAAAGGTCTCTCCACCACAACAGGCCAATCCATCCAAAGACAAAATCATTTCAGAGGTATTAAAACTATATGATGATGTTGATGAGCAAAAGATGCATAATAAAGTACAAAATCTTGAAACTTATGAATCAAATATTGATGATGAGGGTAATAGCAATATTGTCCCATATGATCAATATGTGAAGCAAAGTGAAAGTGAGGTTGTACCAAGTAATGCATCTTCCGCAGTCAATGAGGACTATGTCTTTGATGAATACACTGCATGTGCCCCTGATGATTCTGTTATCTCTGAACTGAATGCCTATAAAGAACAAGTTGCTATTTATGAACAACGTGCTAAGTTTGAGTTGACCACCCGTGAGCAGGAAATGGATGACCAAATGCGTACAGTTATTAGAAAAAGTAACTTTAGAGAAGAAGTCTTAAAACAAGAGTTAAACTCCTTACAAGAAAAGCTTTCTAAAACTGCTAAGCAAAAACAGGAACTTCAAGAAAATGTTAAAATGCTTAAGCAAGAATTCAATGCTAAGGAATCAAAACTTTTGAATGATTTTTCCAATCTAAAAACTTTGAAAAACAAGCTTGAAAATAAGTTGTACGTACAAGGGAATACCATTCAGACTGCTCACTTGATCACTAAGCATAGAGTTTTAAGCGATAAGCATAGCATTCCCCTTGTTGTGGAACCAAATCCAGAGGTCATTAAAAAGGCTAGAGCTGCTAATAATGTGATCTATGATGGAAATGAGATTCTTAAACCTAGACAGAAACCTAGTTGCGTTGAGTGCACTGAGGAAGATAGAAAATTAGATGATGCATCTAGGGAGAAAATGAATAAGAAGCTAGAAGATCCTGAATGTAAAGAGAATAACATAACGACCAAACCCCATGATTACAAGAAGGAAAATTAGATTTCCTTGAACAGGTTTAAGCCTCAAACTTTGTTAACACCCGAACAAGTGTTATGGAAAAAGAATTTAGATAAGCAAAAAGCAGAGAATCTTGTTGTAACAAACCCTCCCCTTAGGAAGATGCCTTCAGCGACTGTGTATCCTCCAAATACAAAAATGCATTTAGTTCCTAGAACTATTGCCACTAAAAGCAAGACCTTAATCAGTCAATATGTTATCTTTCAATTATTTGTTGATTTTGAGAAAACTTGTAAGAAAATGATCACACCCACTGGGATAACTGAAGGGGAAAGGGGTTTTGAGCAAACTAAAGAATGTTATTTAACTGAAGTCATGCCTTTCTTTACACAATTAAAAAGTCAATTTGAGAGTCTTAAAAAGGGGATGGACTTAGATATTAAAGAAATGGAAAAGGAATTTGATGCGATGATTGTTGAGGTTAGTGACTATGAGCGAGAATCAAAATATAATGAGATTGAGAGGAAGAACTTGCATACCTTGAATGAGAATCTTATTTCTGAATGTATTGCTCAAGATGTGTTTTACACTGCTAAAAATTGTTCCATTAATGCTTCTCAATTTCATGAATTATCTGTTTCTCTGAAAGTCTCCCATGATCGTGTCATTGAGCTTGAAAAAACTAACTCTAAACTGCATGATAAAGTTGAACAGGATGATCATGATAACCTGGTAAAACAGTTTTCTAAATTGGAAGTTGAGCATCTTGCTTTGCAATTAAAATATCAACATCTGAAAGAAAATGTTAAAACCTCAAATATCAAGACATCCTTGGATGCTCCTGAATTTGATGCAGTTTTTGAAATTAGCAAACGTGATGAACAGATTCGAGCTCATTGTAACACGATCATAAAGTTGAAAGCCCAAATCTCTCAATTAAAGGGTGAAAAGAACAATGTGACTGGATCCCAAATGCCTCCTCCTTTAGATTCTCAGTACTCTCAAACTTTTCATCTTCAAAACTTAGTTAATGCCTTACAAAAAGAAAATGAGAGTTTTCTAGAAGAAAATAAAAAAGTTAAACGACACTTTAAAGAGTTATATGATTCAATGAAAGTCACTCGTGACCAAAACAACGAAAAAATAACGTCTTTACAAAAAGAAATTGAGAATCTGAGGAGTCAAGAAAATGGGAAACTACCACTTGTTTTTAATAAGAATGTTGCATCAAAGTCATCCTCAGATTGCAAATACACTGTGACTGTTAAATACATTCCTCCTCATCTTAGGAATAATGAACCTGTGTTTCATGACTATTGTGCTCACCTTAAGGATAGTCTAGAATGTCTCCGTGAGATTGTAGAAGAGGATTTCATTAACAAACCTCTTGATAGAGAAATTAGGTTTGCTTGCATTCAGGACAAACGATCTCAAGAGCTGCTAGAATGTGTAATTGCAACATGTCCTAAATCCTTAGGTGCGAAAGGTAAAGTTGTGATGCCATGTTCCATTCCTAGTGCCAAGCATACAAATCATTCTATGCCTAGTGTCAAGAAAGTGAACACTAATGTGCCTTCAAGTAGTTCAGATCCCTGCACATCTAGTTCAGGAATGCAAAAAGTAGATCAACCAACTAATGTTCCCATAATTCCCTCTACAGGAGTAATCAGTGACATTATAGCAAGCGGGTCAAAGCCTCCAGGCAATACCAAGCAAGATAGGACCTCGCAAGCTAAGAGTGTGCATTGGAAGAGAGTAGAAGATCACCCTAGGAATATTAAGTTTGAGTTGAATAAAACGAATCGTGTTGATTCTAGTATTAGCTATAAGCGTACTGTAATTAATTCGAATTATGCTACTATTCGCAAACCATGTAATGATGGCTGCTTGATTTCTGTTACTAATCATGAATGTGGTGTGAATGTTTTGTCTAATGCTGTCAAATGCCCTGATAAAATTGTTAATGTTAAAAGTCAAGCTAAGAAGGCTAAAAGGCAAAGGCGAAAGAAAGTTAGAAAACAGTGGAAACCTACAGGAAGGAAATTTAGTAATATAGGTTATCAATGGATACCTACTGGCCGTAAGATTAATGAGCCTTGCCCTAAAGTTGCTAAATCAATACCCACTAGAAAATGGATGCCTACTGGTAGAACTATTCCCTTAAGAAATGAACATACTCTGAATAGGTCAAATATGGACACTAGCACTGCATCTATTTCTAATGATTCCATTGTTTCTACTTCTGATGTAGGTGTTCCAATTATTGTTACTAACCAAGTGGAACCCATTCTTGCATGGGGATCCTAATTGTCCAGTTATCCATTCTTGTATGTGTTCAACTATAGATCGTTCAAATCGTTCTGTGGTACCTGGACTCAGGCTGTTCCAAGCATATGACTAGAGACCGGTCGCGGCTCATGAACTTTGTGAGTAAATTCATTGGAACAGTGAGATTCGGAAATGATCATTTTGGTGCTATTATGGGTTATGGAGATTACGTGGTTGGAGATAGTGTGATTTCCATGGTATATTATGTTGAAGGTCTTGGACATAATCTATTTTCTGTTGGACAGTTTTGTGACTCTGACTTAGAAGTGGCCTTCAGAAAACATACTTGCTTTGTTAGAGATCTTGATGGTGTGGAACTTCTCAGAGGAACTCGTGGCTCAAACCTATACACCATCTCTATCGAAGACATGATGAAAGCTTCTCACATCTGCATGCTGTCAAAGGCTTCTAAAACTAAGTCATGGCTATGGCATCGTCGTCTCAATCACTTGAACTTTGGTACCATAAAAATCTTTCCGAAGCGACTTAGTAAGAGGACTACCTAGACTTAAGTATGAAAAAGATCATCTTTGTTCAGCATGTCAATTGGGAAAAAGGAAGAAGTATGCCCATAAACCCAAACCTACAAATTCTGTTATGGAAGTTCTACATACCATTCACATGGATTTATGTGGACCCATGAGAGTGAAAACTATTAATGGGAAGAGATATGTGTTAGTTGTGGTTGATGACTACTCTCGATTCACTTGGGTTAAGTTTTTGAGAACAAAGGATGAAACTCCAGATGTCATCATTAAACTTATTAAACAACTGTAGGTCGACTTAACAAAACAGTTAGAATCGTCCGATCAGACAATGGAACTGAGTTTGTTAATAAAGAACTCAATGAATTTTATGAAAGTATTGGAATCAGTCCTCAAAGAAGTGTTCCACGAACTCCTCAACAGAACGGTGTAGTTGAAAGACGAAATCGAACTCTTGTGGAAGCCTCAAGAACAATGCTGATTTACTCAAAGGTTCCAATGTTTCTATGGGCTGAAGCTATTGCCACAACATGCTACACTCAAAATCGATCCCTAATCCATACATCTCATGGAAAGACTCCATATGAACTTGTCCACAATCGAAAACCTGATCTATCATACCTTCGTGTGTTTGGTGCTTTATGTTATCCAACTAATGACGGTCAAGATTTAGGTAAACTGAAAGCTAAAGCGGACATTGGAGTATTTGTAGGATATGCACCAAACAGAAAAGGTTACCGAATCTACAACAAGAGAACCCGAAATATCATGGAAACAATTCACATTACATTCGATGAGCTGACCGGTCAAATGGCTCCAGGACAAACCAGTTCTGGACCCGCAATTCAATTTTCATCAAGTAGTCCTATCAGTTCTACTCTTGTTTCTAATCCCTCTCCAGCAACTCCTTATGTACCTCCTTCAGAAGATGATTTAAAGAAATTGTTTGATCCAATGTTTGATGAACACTATGAACCAAATGTTGATGAAATGTCAATTCCAGAGGCTGCTCCTATCCTGTGAATGAAGTCAACCCTTCAGTCTCAATATCATTAAGTCAAGAAGCAGCTGCTGCTGATCACTCTGTCTCATCAACAAATCATCAATCATCGAATGTACATCATGGAATTATTTTTGGCATCAATGATGAAGTTAACCCCTTTACTACTCCCGAAGATGCTCCATTTGAAAACATATTTGCTCTTGAATCATCATCAAAACCATCTTCATCAGGAGATATCGAATCTGCTACATCAGTTCCTCAACAACAACCACATGAACACCTCAGAAAATGGACACATGATCATCCATTGGACAACATCATTGGAAACCTCTCGTCCAGTATCCACACGAAAACAACTTGCAACCGATGCCTTATGGTGCTTCTTCAACTTCGTACTCTCTAAGGTCGAACCAAAAGATGTCAAAACTGCCATGAATGAAGACAGCTGGTTCAATGCCATGCAAGAAGAAATTCATGAGTTTGAT
This sequence comes from Chrysanthemum makinoi, assembly GCA_910596185.1. NCBI lineage: Eukaryota > Viridiplantae > Streptophyta > Magnoliopsida > Asterales > Asteraceae > Chrysanthemum > Chrysanthemum makinoi. The sequence goes on along the minus strand of OU343223.1, from coordinate 226,127,308 downwards.
CAACTTGATGTATGGGAATTAGTACCTGCTCCAGATTGTGCTATGATCATTGCTCTAAAGTGGATCTTCAAAGTCAAACTTGATGAGCATGGTGATGTTTTAAAGAACAAGGCTCGATTGGTTGCAAAAGGATATCGTCAAGAGGAGGGTATTGACTTTGAGGAATCATTTGCTCTGTTGCTTATCGAGGCAATCGGAATCTTCTTGGCTAATGCTGCAAGTAAGAACATGGTAGTCTATCAAATGGATGTAAAGACGGCGTTTCTTAATGGAGATCTTAAAGAAGTCTTATACGTCAACCAACCTGAAGGCTTTGTAAATCCAGAGCAACCTACTCACGTCTATCGTTTGAAGAAGGCTCTTTATGGTTTAAAGCAAGCTCCAAGGGCATGGTATGATACGCTATCAAAGTTTCTTCTATCCACTGGATTCAGCAAAGGAGCAGTTGATCCGACATTTTTCACCAGGAAGTCAGGCAAACACCTAATTCACGTTCAAATATATGTTGATGATATTATCTTTGCCTCTACTGACCCCAATGAGTGTGTTGGAATCACTCCTAAACCTTTATTCAAGTGTTAGTTACTCATATGTAATAGTTAGCTTAATTATGGCCTTTATGTTTGTCATTAGCCTTAAGCTTATGTAGAAGGCCCATGAGCTTAGGCCCAAGCCCATAGGAGAAAGGAAGGGACTAGGAGTGTTGCCCTAGCTTCCCTCCTATAAATACTCTTGTAAACCTTCATTTGAAGGTTGGTTGTTCAAGTTATTCTCTCATTCACATCTCTACGCCTAACCGTGCTACTCATACGTGTGTGTGTGTTTGATATTTGTTCAACCGATCTCATCTCCTCTCTATCTCTTTCATTGAAGCTTGTGTTGTAAATCTAGTGACCTAACAGTGGTATCAATCGCCTACTAGTTGGGTGAATCGTTTTGTTTTTGAAGTGGGTTTTAGGTCCTACGCGTAAAACAACGGTTTGATACTTTGGTTCGCTTAAAAACGTATTTTTCACACTTTTGAATCCAAGATTCTTGTACTTTCAACGTTTTAAGGTGTTAAAATAACTGTTTTTGGCAAAAAGTTTCAAACTTTATGCGTGGATCATAGTTTGTAAGCTTGTTTTTGTTCGGTAGGTGTCATTCTGCGTAACCTGTTTAGCCGTTTTGGTTCATCAAGTTTCACACTTTTGTGTTATTTTGGTGATATTGAAGCTATTCCATAACAAAAATCTGGTTTAGAAACAACTTTGGGCAAAATCATTTTTACGAGTAAAGCTACGCGTATGAAAACCCTAGTTCTACGCATAACTTTATCCTTGGTTTGATCTTCAGTGTTTGTGGTTTACTCCGTGTTTTCTTGCTTGGATAAGCCTGAAAATACGTCGACTTTGGATATCTTTTGCACTGTGATAGTGTAAAAGATCATTTGGGCAAAACCCTAAACTTACGCATAAGCATAAAGCTTACGCGTAGAAATCCTACGCATAAGATTCATCTTACGCCTAAGCCTAGTCTTACGCATAGGGTAATCCTACGCATAAGTTTCTACGCCTAACTTTGTGTCTACGCATAACTTTAGTGTCTTTTCCCTAATTACGCGTAAGCTAAATCTACGCGTAACTATTGATTGTTACGCGTAACTTTGGTGTTTTTACGCATAAGTGCTACTTGGATTATTGTGATTTCTACGCCTAAGGACACTTCATCAACAAGTTTCATTTGACTATAAAGATCCATCAACACAAGTTATAAAAAAAAAAAAAAAAAAAAATTCAAATTTTGGTAAAATTTTGGCGGGAAAATTTGAGTAAAATTTGACTACAAAGATCCATCAACACAAGTTATCAAATTTTGGCGGGAAAATTTGAGTAAAATTTATTTTTTAGGGGAGACTAAACGTTCAATTTTTACGCGAGATTCAAATTTTGGTTTAACTGTGAAAATTTTGGTCAAAATTCAAATTTTTGGGCCCAAATTCAAATTTTTTGGGTAAAATTTGGCGTCAAAATTGTCATAACTCAAATTTTTCTTACAACCTTAGAATTGAATTTTATAGTGAATTTCAAATTTTGAGAGTCAAAATATTTCAAAATTATTTTTGGAGGGAAATTGCAATTCACTATATCGACCTTCTTTGTGCTATATCGACTTAGCACCTTTTCTCTTTGATTCTTTTGCGTGTTTAAATCAATGGATTTCGATTCAAATGGTGTACGTAAGATGGAAACCATTCAAATTCCCAATGATTAACAATTCCAAGCGTCAGACATCATCAAATTCCCAATATCCCGCAGTCGTGCAAGGTGAAAGAGTTGATGTACATGAATGGCATGCTCATATGGACATTGAGAATGTTGTGATTCTGCAATCGGTCTAATGCGGATAATGAGGTTGTAGCATTGGAAAAGCAGGATGACAGCAGCAGATCCGGAGAAGATATCATACTTAACTACGACACCGAGCCTAACTGTGACGAAGAACAAATGGTTGAGGAAGATATCGTACCCACCTATGACACGATACGCAACGATGGTCGAGGTACAATCTCATGTTGATCATATTCGACTACAAATGCGACACAACATACTGAGTAACCTGAATTTAGTAATGAAGGAGAGGTTGACCAGTGTGTTGCACAATGTCTAGACAACTATCTCATGTCTGAGCCCTTACTTGTTAACAATTCAATTGAAAGCGTCAAATCAATCTCTTGAATCTCAAAATCATTTTCTCAAAAATACCATTGCCAAGTTTCATAAAGATTTTTCAAAACTAGAGGCACATTGCATCTCTCTTGAACTTAAACTGCAAAACAAATCTTTTCCTCGAACACAATGGTCGTATTCAAATGAACAAAGTAATCGTGTGGATTTATTAGTAAAAGAAAATGAGCATTTAAAGGCTCAAATTCAAGCAAAGGGGCTTGCACATGTTTCTTTACAAAACAAACTGAGAAGATTAACTAGCAAGAGTGTGGATACTAAGTTTACAAAATCAACAATCTTGGGGAAATCGTCTCTTCAACCAATCAGAAATCAATCAGTAGTTAGACAACCAACTGCTTTTAAATCTGAACGTTCAAAATCTTCAAAACCACGGTTTGCCTCCCAAGTTGTTGAGAATAATCATTTGTCAAAACCAGTCACTCCACATTCTGGGCCAATGAATAATGCTTCTGTCTCTATTAATCCTGTTTCTGTTATACTGTTTTGCTTTATATCTCAACAAGTGGTCTGCTCCTGGCCAATCTAGGACTAGTTCAAACACGTGTCTAAACCGAGCATTAAAAGTAAAGATTCATATGATTCAAATGATGCGTACAAGAACTGTGATCTAGAAAAAGCTAGGAAAAGGGCACTACTCCAAAAGGATGTAATCTTAGGTTCACGACCTAGTGTGATGCCTTCTAGTGTGTTGCATAACACTGCATGTAGTAGCAATCCAAAACCTAAGTTTACTCAACAAATAGTTAGAAATAAACCCGTTGATCTAAACGTAAAATTTCATAAACCTACTAGGTGGATCAATATAGGACACAGACTCTTCCCAAAAGAAGTTTCAACATCCTCTAGATCTTACCTTAGATGGATTCCAACGGGTAGAGTTTTCAACACTATTGGTCTTAGGTGGATTCCTACAGGCAAGATACTAAGTAGTTGCATCAACACAAGTGTAAAACCCACAACATCCATACCGAGGTAGGAAAGGAACTTATCAAAATAGCTTGTTCAGGTGTCAAGAAGATAATTGACACTACATCTTTATGCCTCTAACATCCGGAACCCAGTTACACTTGGGGATCCATGTTTCTTCTTTCTTGCCCCCTTCTATTTTTCTATGCAGGTACAACAGCTATGGCTCCTACTGCAAAACAGCGTAGGACCCGTTTCTCACCGTCAAAAATATCATGATCCATCAACTGTTCCACCATTGTACTTAATCGTCATGAATTGGAAACATTGCTTGCTCCTCTGGTTAAAGATTTTGCCAAAAGTCGTGCTTCATATGTATCGAATGTTTCCATTTGCACAACCGATAATACTCTAATTTCATATACACCTGAATCTACAACAACAACCGAATCTTCTATAACAGAAGATCAAAATGTTTCCTACAACAATGTCACGGTGATGATCAACATTATGAACAGAGAAGTTTTATCAGCAGTTGACTCTCTCAAAATATTTTTGGTACTTCACACTTGTTCGATCAATTGGACATACATGGTTTCGCTATCTCCTTATACATGGGTTCGCTGTCTTCAATTCATCATCAACATACGTGGTGTATGATTCTGAATCATTGAAAACATCGAGGTGGAGAGAGTGTGTAGGTGGTCATTGCTTCCTTGTTCTTCTACATGCTTCTTTGCGAAAACCCAATGCCTTCTTGAATTCCTTCAATTAGGGGGAAGAAATAAGACGATATGTGGCTCAAACGTCTCACTTTGATATTATCGTCTCAATTTCACGGGTGATCTTGTGTGAAGTTACCCAAATACGTGAGAAGATCTTGTTGATTTCTAGCATGTTACCCTCGAACGGATCTTCCGCAATTAGTCAGATTTTCTTTGTATGGTTTACTGCTCATCTACAAATTTCGCTGCATACTGAAACCTTCAAAAGTTAGAGGAAATGTAGACTTCATCAAAGTTTCAAATCTGCTAAAGACAGTTGTTAGTTTGGGGAAGCGATTCTAAAACTTCTTCACTATGGCTTCCGAGTATAACACTTGGAACCCGGACACAACCGCTTAAACTTCCCCCAAACCCCATCATCAGATGAACAAAGCCCCCAGCTTACTCGTCAACAAATGGAAAGGTTATTTGCTCTACTGTTCAGTGACAATATTGATGAACGTGCTCCGGTGTATCTGTTGTTTCATTTGCTCAACCTGATAATACTCTTATACCCGATACACCTGCTACAACAACTACGGTTGAAGAAGCACCACCAGTTGACTCCAACACAACAGTTGAACAAACCGCTTCCAACAATGATGAACCGGTTGATGATGTTCTGAATGAAGTACCCCCAACTGCAGATTTTGATCCAAATGCGTTTTTTAACCCGTTTGCTAATGAGACTGCTGCACCAGATGTCGCGGAATCTTCAACAAGCCATTTGAATCCTCAAAATCTGCACAATGTATACCAACATCAACCCTCCACACATAGATGGACAAAAGACCATCCTCTAGAAAACATTATTGGCAACCCGAATCAACCAGTCGTTACAAGACAACGTCTTCACTCAGATGGTGAACATTGCATTTATGCACTCACTGTCTGCCAATCTGAACCTAAAAACATCAAAGACGCAATGACAAAAGACAACTAGATCGAATCCATGCAAGAAGAACTCAACCAATTCAAACGTCTTGAAGTATGGGAACTGGTTGAAAGACCAACACGGGTCTACGTCATTGGTCTCAAATGGATTTGGAAAAACAAATTGGATGCTGAAGGAAACGAAATCAGAAACAAGTCACGCCGGTGGCCAAGGGTTATCGTCAGGAAGAGGGTATTGACTTTGAAGAATCTTTTGCTCCGGTTGCTCGTCTTGAGGCTGTTCGGATTTTCCTGGCATTTGCGGCTCACATGAACATCACGGTCTTTCAGATGGATGTCAAAACTGCTTTTCTCAATGGACAACTGAAAGAAACGGTTTATGTCAGTCAGCCAGAAGGATTCATTGATCCAGAGTTCCCTAATCATGTCTATAAACTGAAGAAAGCTCTCTACGGTCTCAAACAAGCCCCTCGGGCATGGTATGATAAGCTATCATCTTTCCTCATTGCCAATAACTTTACCAAAGGTTCGGTCGACCCAAATCTTTTCATACAATATCACGGGGAACATATTTTAATTGTTCAAATTTATGTGGATGACATCATTTTTGGGTCAACTCATAAAAAGTACTCAATCGCTTTTGCAAAACTAATGAAGAAACATTTTGAAATGTCCATGATGGGTGAACTTACGTTCTTTCTAGGACTACAAGTTCATCAATCACCCCGTGGTATTTTCTTGAGTCAGTCCAAATATTCCCTTGAATTGTTAAACAAATTTGGAATGAATACTTGTGACACTTATGCCACTCCAATGGCACATACCAAGAAACTGGACGCTGATTTACATGGGAAATTGGTGGACCCTACAAAATACCATAGTATTATTGGGTCTCTCATGTATCTAACAGCCAGTAGACCTGATATTGTCTTTGCTGTATATCTTTGCTCCCGTTATCAGTCGCGACCAACTGAAACCCACCTCTCTGAGGCTAAAAGAATCCTCCGATACATCAAGGGAACCATTAATTTGGGAATCTGGTATCCGAAGGATTCTGGTTTTTAACTAATCGCTTTTTCGTACGACCACGCAGGATGCTTAGACTCACGGAAAAGTACCTCAGGAGCTTTACAATTTCTTGGTGATAAATTGGTGTCATGGCAATCGAAGAAGCAGGATTGTACATCGCTGTCCTCAACTGAAACAGAATATGTAGCCATGTCTGAGTGTTATGCTCAAGCCATTTGGATGAGAATACAACTCAAAGACTATGGTTACGTATTTGACAGAATCCCGATGTACTGCGACAATCGGAGTGCCATTGCGATCTCGTGCAGCTCAGTTTAGCACTCGAAATCAAAGAACATCGATCTTCGATATCATTTCATCAAGGATCACGTGGAACAGGTACTGTTGAATTATATTTTGTGGGTACAGAATACCAATTGGCGATCTTCTCACCAAAGCCTTGCCTCCCGCTAGGTTTAATGAGTTGGTCCACCGGATTGGTATGAGGTGTTTGACTCAAGAGTAATTGGATGACCTCCTAAAACAGTCTTAAAAACCTGTCAAACACCAAAATCTATTTTGTAAATATTTTTCCAAAACAAAATACAAAAATATAAAATCAGAAAATCTCAAAAACATTCTTCTATCTAAATTCTTTCAAACATCGCAAGTACAAATCTTCATTCAACACTTTGTTCTATCAAATCTTTCACTATTTTTCCCGAACAAGTGTTGAGGGGAGAATAAATATTTTTCGGTTTCATAAAACCTTGTACTTCCATGTTTTCAAAATTATGTTGTTTCTTCTAAAATGGTGGATACGTTTCTTGTCATATACTCTCCTCAGACTCAAATGTTTTAACCATTTCATTATTTCAACATTCGAGGGGGAGTATCGTGAAGTTTCTTGCCTTACAAATGTTTTGTCTTACCTAAACGGAAGTTAAAGGATCTTGGTTGGAACCTCTTTAAGGTTGAGGGACTGAATGTGTCAACTTGGCAAATTAATTCATTTACTCCTAAACCACCAAGATCAAACGGCCCAAATCAAATCTTCTAAATCCGTTCAAGTTTTTCATAATCTATAAGTTCTAAACTGTTTTTAATCAAGATGATAAACAAGGATTTCTAAAATTCTTTCAAATCCAATGGTTAAAACTCTTTAAACTGATTTTGTAAAATTGTTCACTCGAACGAATTGGGTGTTTATGCATAAAAGTGTTTGGATTGAAATGAGTTGTGTTAAAACCTTTCTTAGTGTCTATTAAACTTGTTTCAATCGTCCAAAACCATCCTGAATCTTAAATTTCATTAATTTGAATTCTAGGGTTCTTGCGCCCATCTAGGGTTTTTCTTTTCTGTGATATGTTATTAGGTAGTCAAGAAAGTGTTAGAATAAGTTTATATGCATGTTTTGAACCTTTAAATTAGCCCAGAAACATCTAAACTGTATGAACTTAAGTTTTAGGTTTTTAGGGTTCATCTCCCATAAATCTTTTGATTCTGTGGTGGAAATGTGTTAAATCTTGTTCCATTGCACTCATATGACATCTAGGACACTCCCGAAACATTCTTGTTTGATTTGTGTAGCTATATCCCTTACACGTAGATTAAGGGTTTAGGGTTTAAGTAATTTTACTCCTAAGTCTTTCTGTGTGTATCTGATATGTTCTTATGCTTGTTTTGTGATCTAAAAGATGTTTGGAGTTAAATGCAATCAAGTTTTCATGTTTATATTTAACAGGTTAATTATTCGTAATGTCCGAATCTTTAGGTGTTCAAACCGTTACGCTTAAGGAATACTTTATGCGTAAAGGTCACGCCTAAGAGTAATCTTACGCGTAGCTCTTACGCATAATGGGTCTACAGTGGATTATGCGTATCTTGGAAAGATATTCGTAAACAAGGCTTGTTACGCATAAGCTTTACTCTTACGAGTAAATGTGCAGCGTAACATCTAGCTTTTCCCTACGCGTAAGCTTAAAGCCTTTGAACTTGTCTTACGCGTAAGAAACTCTTACGCCTAAGCTTGGTCTTACGCTTTAGCTTACTCCTACGCATAAGCTCCTTTCTTACGCATAAGGATCCTCGTTACTCATAACCCATTGTTCACTACTTTTTGGCCCGTTACGCATATGTTACTTGTTAAATGTTACGCATAGGTCACAAATATCTAATGTTTCATATAAGCTTACAAAAGTTAATATGTTGTGTGTTAAGTGAATTATTGCTCTTTGAAATTTCAAAATTAACATGTTCACGTAACTTATCACATCAACTTCATACATTTGGACTAATGTGACTTAGGACTTGTAACTAACATAAACATGTTACCATCATACAAGTAATTAGATAATAAATCAGACTAATACAAACACATTGTGTTTCCATATGTCTGTCTCTTTGTCTAATGACTTTCAGATCATGAAATGGCTGCAAATCAAGCAAACATCAATCCCCATGAGCTCTCGATGGCAAACACATTCCAAGCTGGATACGACAAAACAATTGGCAAGAACTATCTCCGTGTCATCTTCAACTACTTCATATGCTCATAATCATCTTGCAGATTTGTTGTGGACATCCTTCTGCTACATCCATTCAAATTCATGTTCACAAAGTCATCCTGATGATGAGTATGATTCAATAGATGAGGTAATACAATTTCGTAAGACATTAAAGCAGAAATGGATGGAATTCCATGCTTCAACCTTTCCGGTTAATCAACCCGGTGGGGCAGGAGGGTCAAGCAGTAGTCCTCCACTTATGGAAGATCCATTGTAAACATTTCTTACCCCATCCGATCCGGTTAATCAACCCGGTAAGGATCAGGGTGTCATTGTCTCTACAACTGTTGAAATGAAGCAACCACAACAACAACTTATACAACCGCAAGAAGAAAAGCATGGTGAAGATGTGGAAATATATGACGAAGGAGATTACGATCATGATAAGGATGATAGATTCACTGATGATAATTTGGTGGCTGAAGAGGAAATGATTCGAAAAGAGGCAAAAGAAGCTGCTAGAGCTGAGGAGGAAAAGTTAAAGAAGGAATCAGACAACTACATAGTTGACAATCCAATACACAAACCTCAACAGGTCTTGTAACACCTCTTGACACTTCCACCAAACCCAAATCATCATCTCAATCATCACCTCCATCAACCTAAGAAACACCTATGTCAACAACAAAATCTGTTAAGAAGGCAACTCCATCCAATGATTCGATAAATGGTTAAGCAAGTTATCACAACTACACAACAAGCTACACAGCCACCACCATCTGATCAACCAAGGGATTCAGAAACCACACCACCAATGGAGAAAACCGTTGATCACTTTACATACTGGTGGTGAGGATCACGACATACCTGAGCCCTAACCAGAACCTCAACCGAAATTTAAATCAAGTACATTACTGCACTCCTTGTTTTCATACGCTTCAAATCAAAGAGCGTATTGAAGTTCTTCATCTCGGGGTCGAATCTTACCTAAATTCTACACTTCATCGGAATCAATCAAGAACCTCAGTACAAAATCGTTCATAAACACAAGTTTGGGTTTGTCTACCAAAGTGAAAATCATCATACTTGCTTCATGGCTTTCGATGAAATTCACTAAGTTCTAAGACGCCACCCTGGAGATGGTTCGATATGGATTGTCATATCGATTGAAGGACATTGATTTGGGTATAATTCAGACGAAGAGATGGAATTCAAAGGATCGCAAGGATGTTCGTTCATTAATCACTAGGATTGATGAATGTTTGATTCATCGGGATCAGATGCAACGGTTGGAGAGCTATGTGGGAGGATGACCAAACTTTCTGATTCTGACTTTCCAACGTCCTCAGAAAGTAGCTGATCGTCTGTAATCATTGGGTATTCTCTTGATTGTGATTTTGCTTGTTTGATTATCTGTCAATGGCTTGTGCACATATTACAGTGTACAACCCGTACTTGTAAATAAAGGACCCTGTGGTACGCTTCAGTGCCACAATCCTTATAAAAGGAGCGAAAGCTTCTTACTTTTGAGTAAAACCTATCAAACCTTTCACTTTTCAAGGTTTTGCTCAAAAGAACAAGTACTTTCCCTTATGATTTTCAAAACCTCAACCGTTTATATCTCTTGTTGAGGGGGAGTACTTGACTTAAAACTTTGTTCACAAATTGTTCACAGTGGTCATTCTTCCCGCAACACTCGAAATGGTCATATTTATTCTCAAATTTTCAAAAATAACATTTTATATGCCATTTTTGAGGGGGAGAAAATACGTGATAAGAAATATGTTGTGTTTTGCTATATGAACTCTCGTGTGAAAAGACTTTAACCCATGAATTGACGAGATCTTAAATGTTAGTAACTCGAAAAGACTTGTCCGGACGGGTAATAATTTCAAGCTAGTTCGCTAGTGATGTAAACGTGTCTCGCAAAGGACTTGTCCGAGTAGAATGTACCATTCGAGAAACTCTTGGTAGACCTGAACCTTGACGGGTTTGACAACCTTTCGGGGTTGTCCACACCTTCAAGATAGTTATTAGAGTTAGTTGTCACCTAAAAGTTGATAATGCAACTCTTTAACTATGCCACGTAACCGTGTCTCGCGGGGGAATGTCTATCTTGAGTCGATCAATTCAAAAGTGCGCACTCTTTCCTCACTGTGCAGATTTCCGTAAAAACTCTTAAGCACATGTGGAGGGGGAGTATTTCTGCTAAAAGATAAAACTCTCACAGTAGTTCAAACATGTTTTTCATTTACAAACCCTTTGAGAGATTTTCTTCAAAATGGGTTTATGGCAACATTGGTTAGTCATGGAGTTATAAGGTGACTAAGGTTAGGAATAACCGTCCTATGATCCGCCAGAGCCGGAGGGATCTACCCAAGGACACCACAAATAGTTAGAATTTAGAAGTCCTTAGGTATGATTATAAAAAGGAGAATTGAGAATCGGAGAAAGAAAGAGTTGAAGAAATAAAAAAAATGCAAAGAAAAGGGTGAAAAGAAATAGCCCTCCAGATTATTCAACTTAGGGCAGACACCGGGTTCAATTCATATGCTACTGGTTGTCACTAGATGACACCGGTATTGAAGATTAAAAGTCGTCATGGAACCAGTGACGCATGCACTAAACCTTCTTAGCCACTCAAGTTTCTCTTAACAGAAGCTTGTTTCATTCTCACAGGGAACCCTACGTAAACTATCGGTTGTCTTTTAGAGATTGCTGGTATTGAAGAAGGAGACCCTCTCCCTAGTCTCCGCTCAGGAAAACCAAAATGCACTATTGAGTCTAGAGCCACGAGATTCATCAAAAGATCTCTTAGGTACACTTGACATTTCATCACTTGACATTCAACAATAATAATTTTAGTGGTACATTATCGAGTCCTTCATAGATCTTAGCAATCTGTCGAGAACATTTATGAGAGGTTCACATTTGTGATCCTCAGTGATTGAATGGAAACTCCTGCCAGGGTCACCATCAAACAGCCCTGACAGCAAGTCGCTTCGGCAACTCCCCGTGGATTGCGCTTAGTGGTCTCAAATGGTCTACAGTCGTGAGGTGATGCTTCGGTGTACCTCAGCGACTCATCTGAATCGTAGGTGTACTTCGGTACATCGTGTTATCTCACTTGTGGGACTCCGATTCAGGAACGGCCTTTGTAAGAATTAGAGTTGTGTTTTCACACTATGCTGTTAACACTGTCGAAGTTCAAACTTGTAAGTGCCGGAACCCTTATTACTAACGTTTTTATGTTTACTTCTTATGGAAGTTCTGGAGCGGAATGATCGCGCAGATTCTCCACTTGTTCACACCAACAACATCATCAAAGAAGTTCTATCTTAAAGCAACACAAAGTCAGAATGATTCTTCGTCAAATCAAAGAATCTACAAAGTTTAAAGACTTTAAGAACTTCATCATACGTAATCCAACGTTAAAAGAGTGTGTGAGCATGTTGGAGAAAGACGTGGAGACACTGAAGCTCGAAGCTGACCTGAGGCAGACTTGATGCAGAGAACAACATACTATCACTTTCATCACAAAGAACAATGATCAAAGAACAAAGTTAAGATGACGTCAAAGCATAACTGTTCAAAGAAAACTCTCTCGCTACCTGAGGAGATGGTCGAATCCAGGAAATCTTCTCACAAGAAAGAAGAATGTCAGAAGACGTCAAAGCTACTATTACATCAACGCCTTCACCGTTTTTCATCACCAACACTTGAGGGGAGATTGTTGGAATCACTCCTAAACTTTATTCAAGTGTTAGTTACTCATATGTAATAGTTAGCTTAATTATGGCCTTTATGTTTTACATTAGCCTTAAGCTTATGTAGAAGACCCATGAGCTTAGGCCCAAGCCCATAGGAGAAAGGAGGGGACTAGGAGTGTTGCCCTAGCTTCCCTCCTATAAATACTCTTGTAAACCTTCATTTGAAGGTTGGTTGTTCAAGTTATTCTCTCATTCACATCTCTACGCATAACCGTGCTACTCATACTTTGTTGTGTTTTGATATTTGTTCAACCGATCTCATCTCCTCTCTATCCTCTTTCTTGAAGCGTGTGTTGTAAATCTAGTGACCTACACATAGTGTGACCGGTTTTCTAATGAAAGGGTTCTAAATTTCAAATGTCAATGATGGGACATGTCATTTTTCTTGGGATTAAAATTTTACAAAGTCCGGAGGCATTTTTTATAAATCAATCTAAATATGCAAATTGAGATTTTAAAGAGATTTGGATTTGATTCTATGACCCTGTGACACTCCCATGATAGGCGTACTAAATAGATGAGGATCCTCAGGGATCATGGTAGACCAAACGAAATATCGTAGTATGATTGGATCCCTGATGTACCTCACCACTAGTAGACCAGACATCTTGTTCGCTATTTGCATGTGTGCTAATACCGGCTAAGCCTACCAAAAAGCACCTTGAAGCGGTTAAACGGGTCTTTCGGTATCTCCCAGGAACCATCAATATGGGACTTTGGTACCCGAAGGACACCGGAATGTCACTAACAGCCTATGCAGATGCTGATCATGCATGATGTCAAGATACTCGTCGAAGTACATCTGGAGGTGCTCAGTTTTTGGGTGATAAACTTGTGAGCTGGTCTTCAAAGAAGCAATTGAGTACTTCTATTTCCTCTACAGAGGCTGAATACATAGCCATGTCATCTTGTTGTGCTCAAATCCTTTGGATGAGATCCCAATTATCTGACTATGGCTTTGAATTCAACAAAATCCCTCTGTACTGTGATAATAAAAGTGCTATTGCTCTCTCATGCAACAATGTACAACACTCAAGAGCAAAGCACATCGACATACGACATCATTTCATCAGGGAGCAAATAGAAAATGGTGTGGTGGAACTTTATTTTGTGAGGACTGAATACCAGTTAGCAGACATCTTCACCAAAGCTCTTCCTAGAGAACGTTTTTGAGTTTATCCTTCCACGACTTGGTCTTAAGAGCCTACAACCGGAAACACTCAAACCGTCTTCAAGAGGAAGAAGAGAGTAAAAAATGTTTTCCTTCATCTATCTCTTGTAAATATCTATTCGAAAAGCAAAATACAAAATTGCAAAACCTTCAAAAAGCAAAAAGAAAAATATAAAACTTTCAAACAAAACCCAAAAAAAAATTAGAAAATCTTGAAATTCCAAAATATTGTTTTTTTGTCATGTTTTGCTTTTTCGATATCATCTACGGACTTTGTGTTGACTTTCAAAGAATGTCACGGGTCTTCAGATGTTCTTCGAATGTACATAAGATCGTTCTTAAAAAAACTTTTGGGATGGAAAGAAAGTGAAACTATGGTTTATTGTCTTTCAGGCAGTAACCCGTTTTTCAAAGAAAGAACAGAGCCATGCTTTATCTTGGTTTTCAAATCTCATGCTCCGATTCTATAAACAATTACTTACTATCTTATGAAAACTAATTGCTTTGAAAAATAACTCGGACTCTATTTTTGAAAATCATCTGGACTTAACGTGTTCAAAATATCTATCTCTCAATCAACAACTTATGTCATTGATTGAGGGGAGAATGATTTCAATTAAATCAAAAAGGTTATTTGTCATACAATTGTTTTTCAAAAGATAATCATGCATGTTTAATCAATGGAGTTTAAAGTCTCAAAATCCGATCCTTATTAGTTAAAACGTTTTCATAATCAAGTCACAATTCTCCTTAAAAGCTTTCAAAATCAATTAAATCTACAGAGATCACAAATCTCAAATGATTTGATAATTGTGATCAGGGGAGAATTTGTGATTTAAATTGGATTTAATCTGATAACGGTTAAA
>OU343223.1:225929613-226112593 GCA_910596185.1 Chrysanthemum makinoi | reverse complement strand
TTAATTTGCTTTCAATTTTGTTAGCTTAATTGTAAATTTAAAGTTTCTTAGCTTAATTTGGTGTTAGTTTAATTTGGACTTAGCCAGCCGCTATTTAGCTACCAACGACTCTTAGGGCTTACTCTAAGTAGCCAGTTTACCTTGGCCATCATAATTCTCAAATTTAATTTGCTGTTTTAATTTGGATTCTATGCAGTTGTTCTTAGTAACTGACTTCTTGCTTAATTTGGTACTATAGCTTAATTTGATTTCATATTTTAGCAACTTGGTTAGCTTACTTGGTTCAAGGTTTCTAGCTTAATTTGGTTGAATTTTTTGTTTAATACGGTTTTCTTGATTTAGTAAAATCCCGTGAAAGAATCTATTTCCGCTTAATCATTGTTATAAAACCGCGTAACTTAAACATGTCTACCAACGCACCTACAATCATCTCCACTATTGCCGGTGATGTTCAAGCAAATGGTTCGATACTCGGCCCACCTGCTGCTTGACGTAACCTACTACTACCTGGGCTCAAAGAATCGATTGTATCGCCTTGGAAAGGAAAACGGAGTCAACATTCTCAAGTCTATTGATGAAGGACCTTATCGGATTGAGACTACAAGAGACATAATTAATGTACACCAAGCAGATGGAACAATGATCTATGGAATAGATATACCAAAGACTTATGATGAGCTCAATGATAAGGAGAAAAGAGATTCGAATGCTTCGATATCGTGGCTTCTAACATTATACTCGTGTCTTCCAAAAGACATCTACAAGCTTATCAATCACAACACCGGCCAAAGCGCTTTGGGATAATGTCAAGATGCTTCTCTTAGGTTCTGAATTAACCAAGGAAGATAGAGAATCACAACCTATGATGAGTTTGAGCACTTCAAGATGAACCATGATGAGAGTATCTATGAGTACTACGCGAGATTCCACAAGCTTGTGAATACAGAGGAACATCGTAATGACTATGCCAAACATTCAAATTGAACTCAAGTTTGTGAACATGAACCCAATGGCACAAGTTTGTCACCTCTCGTGAAGCTAACCAAAGGAAAGAACACAAACTATGAGCAACTATATGCCTTCCTTTTTCGCATGAGTACATGCCGCTTTGTTTGAAAAGGATTCTTGAGCTCAAAATAAGCGGAGAAACCAGCTCATTAAATGACCAACCGCCTTCTACAACAATATTGGTATTACTACCAAAGCATCTCAAGTTATACCCGTGGGTAATGGTAATCACAAACTCATCCCCATCCAGGTTCAAGTAAGCCGGATGCCGATGCAAATATGGACACTTCATTAATCAACTGCCTCATGGTTAAACAAACCCGACCTCGCCCACATACCCTCCTCAACACACCAACAAAGATCCAACCATCCAATCCACACAATCATGCTATTGTCTGAGATGGAAAGGTTATGGTGACAAACCACTCAAGAAAGGCAGATGATCGGGAAGAGAGGAGTTGGTAGAGGAGCATAATCGTAATCGGGAAGGATTGGAAATCAAGGTCAAGCAAAGCCAATTAAGTGCTACAACTGTGGTGGTGAGGGACATATTGCTAGGAACTGCACATCTCCAAAACATCCACAGAATGCAATACTCAGAGACAAGATGCCGCTTGTGCAAGCTCGTGATAATGGAGCAGCTTTGGATGAAGAGGAGTTGTTGTTCCTGTGGAAATGCCCGAACCTATGATGTCGATGTTGATGAACAACCAATTCAGAGAGGTAATAATCATCAAAATGCATTTCAAGTAGCCGCCCGTGATGCATTTGACTCTCGATGTCGATGATGAACCACTGCCAAAACAATCTTTATGGCTAAGCATCTCACCCAGGTCTTCCAAAATCTCTCCACCACAACAGCCAATCATCCAAAGACAAAATCATTTCCGAGGTATTAAAACTATATGATGATGTTGATGAGCAAAAGATGCATAATAAAGTACAAAATCTTGAAACTTATGAATCAAATATTGATGATGAGGGTAATAGCAATATTGTCCCATATGATCAATATGTGAAGCAAAGTGAAAGTGAGGTTGTACCAAGTAATGCATCTTCCGCATTCAATGAGGACTATGTTTTGATGAATACACCGCATGTGCCTCGATGATTCTCGCTATCTCCAACTGAATGCCTATAAAGAACAAGTTGCTATTTATGAACAACGTGCTAAGTTTGAGTTAACCCGTGAGCGTGAAATGGATGACCAAATGTACAGTTTAAAAAGTAACTTTAGAGAAGAAGTCTTAAAACAAGAGTTAAACTCCTTACAAGAAAAGCTTTCTAAAACTGCTAAGCAAAACAAGAACTTCAAGAAAATGTTAAAATGCTTAAGCAAGAATTCAATGCTAAGGAATCAAAACTTTGAATGATTTTTCCAATCTAAAAACTTTGAAGAACAAGCTTGAAAATAAGTTGTAATGCATAGGGAATACCATTCAGATCGCCACTTGATCACTAAGCATAGAGTTTTAAGTTTATAAGCATAGCATTCCCTTGTTGTGGAACCAAATCCAGAGGTCATTAAAAAGAGCTGCTAATAATGTAATCTATGATGGAAATGAGATTCTTAAACCTAGACAGAAACCTAGTTGCGTTGAGTGCACCGAGGAAGATAGAAAATTAGATGATGCATCTAGGGAGAAAATGAATAAGAAGCTAGAAGAACCCTAATGTAAAAGAGAATAACATAATCTATCAAAACCCCATGATTACAAGAAGGAGAATTGGATTTCATTGAACATGTTTAAGCCTTAGACGTTGTTAACACCAACAAGTGTTTCGAAAAAGGATTTAGATAAGCAAAAAGCGAGAATTTGTTGTAACAAACCTCCCTTAGAAAATGCTCAGCGAATCGTGGTATCCTCCAAATACACCAATGCATTTAGTTCCTAGAACTATTGCCACTAAAAGCAAGACCTTAATCAGCCAATATGTTATTCTTCAACTATTTGTTGATTTTGAGAAAACTTGTAAGAAAAGGATCACACCCACGGGATAATCAAAGGGAAAGGGTTTTGAGCAAACTAAAGAATGTTATTTAACTGAGGTCATGCCTTTCTTTAAACAATTAAAAAGTCAATTTGAGAGTCTTAAAAAAGGGATGGACTTAGATATTAAAGAAATGGAAAAGGAATTTGATGCAATGATTGTTTAGGTTAGTGACTATGAGCTTAGAAAATATAATGAGATTGAGAGGAAGAACTTGCATACCTTGAATGAGAATCTTATTTCTAATGTATTGCTCAAGATGTGTTTTACATCGCTAAAAATTGTTCCATTAATGCTTCTCAATTTCATGAATTATCTGTTGCTCTGAAAGTCTCCCATGATCACATTGAGCTTGAAAAACTAACCTAAACTGCATGATAAAGTTGAATGTGATGATCATGATAACCCGTAAAACATCTTTCTAAATTGAAGTTGAGCATCTTGCTTTGCAATTAAAATATCAACATCTAAAGAAAATGTTAAAACCTCAAATATCAAGACATCCTTGGATGCTCCTGAATTTGATGCAGTTTTTGAAATTAGCAAACGTGAACAGATTCGAACTCATTGTAACACCGATCATAAAGTTGAAAGCCCAAATCTCTCAATTAAAGGGTGAAAAGAACAATGTGATTCGATCCCAAATGCCTCCTCCTTTAGATTCTCAGTACTCTCAAACTTTTCATCTTCAAAACTTAGTTAATGCCTTACAAAAAGAAAATGAGAGTTTTCTAGAAGAAAATGAAAAAGTTAAACGACACTTTAAAGAGTTATATGTTTCAATGAAAGTCACTGTGACCAAAAACAACTTAAAAATAACGCCTCTTTACAAAAGAAATTGAGAATCCGAGGAGTCGTGAAAATGGGAAACCGCCACTTGTTTTAATAAGAATGTTGCATCAAAGTCATCCTCGATTGCAAATACACCGCGGATCAAGTAAATACATTCCTCCTCATCTTAGGAATAATGAACCTGGGTTTCATGACTATTGTGCTCACCTTAAGGATAGTCTAGAATGTCTCCGTGAGATTGTAGAAGAGGATTTCATTAACAAACCTCTTTATAGAGAAATTAGATTTGCTTGCATTCAGCCAAACGCATCTCAAGAGCTGCTAGAATGTAATTGCAACATGTCCTAAATCCTTAGGTGCTTAAAGGTAAAGTTGTGATGCCATGTTCCATTCCTAGTGCCAAGCATACAAATCATTCTATGCCCAGTTTCAAGAAAGTGAACACTAATGTGCCTTCAAGTAGTTCAGATCCCTGCACATCTAGTTTAGGAATGCAAAAAGTAGATCAACCAACTAAAGTTCCCATAATTCCCTACAAGAGTAATCGCGACATTAAAGCAAGCGGTCAAAGCCTCCAGGTGCAATACCAAGCAAGATAGGACCTCGCAAGCTAAGAATGTGCATTGGAAGAGAGTAGAAGATCAACCTAGGAACACTAAGTTTGAGTTGAATAAAACGTAATCGTTGATTCTAGTATTAGCTATGCGCATCAGTAATTAATTTGAATTCGCTACTATTTCGCAAACCATGTAATGATGGTCGCTTGATTTCTCTACTAATCATGAATGTGGTGTGAATGTTTTGTCTAATGTCAGTAAATGCCCCGATAAAATTGTTAATGTAAAAGTCAAGCTAAGAAGGCTAAAAGGCAAAGGCAAAGAAAGTTAGAAAACAAATGGAAACCCACAGAAGAAATTTAGTAATATAGGTTATCAATGGATACCTATTGGCCGTAAGATTAATGAGCTTTGCCCTAAAGTTGCTAAATCAATGCCCACTAGAAAATGGATGCCTACCGGTAGAACTATTCCCTTAAGAAATGAACATATTTTGAATAGGTCAAATATGGACACTAGCACTGCATCTATTTCTAATGATTCCATTGTTTCTACTTCTGATGTAGGTGTTCCAATCATTGTTACTAACCAAGTGGAACCCATTCTTGCATGGGGATCCTAATTATCTAGTTATCCATTCTTGTATGTGTTCAACCATGATCGCTTAAATCGCTCCGTGGTACTGACTCAGCCGTTCCAAGCATATGACTAGAGACCGGGTCATGCTCATGAACTTCGTGAGTAAATTCATTGAACAAGGAGATTCGAAATGATCATTTTGGTGCTATTATGGGTTATGGAGATTACGTGGTTGGAGATAGTGTGATTTCCATGGTATATTATGTTGAAGGTTTTGGACATAATCTATTTTCTGACAAGCTTTTGTGACTGACTTAGAAGTGGCCTTCAAAACATACTGTTTTGTTAGAGATCTTGATGGTGTGGAACTTCGTGAGGAACTCGTGGTTCAAACCTATACACCATCTCTATCGAAGACATGATGAAAGTTTCACATCCCCGCAGTCAGCCAAAGGCTTCTAAAACTAAGTCATGGCTATGGCACCGTCGTCTCAATCACTTGAACTTTGGTACCTGGTATGTGCTTAAACACATACCTTTTCATTATCAAACTCACCCAAATAAACCAAGGAAAAGCCGCTTATTCTAATATTTGTGGTTTTCATTGAGTTTATGCTTGTGCAAAAGTACCTAATATGCAAAACACACAAAAGAGCCAAATCGTATGTAAATCCAAGCACTAGAGATCAAGAGAGTTTTGTTTACCGAAGGTCAAGATTGTATTTTGGAAGATTTTATTCTCGTAAGATGATTTTGAAGTTTCAAATAAGTTTGAAGAAAAGTCAAGATTAGTCCCTCAGACTTTTGAGCTCTTTTGATGTAATTGATCTCAAAATTTATTTTACAAAAGTCACCTCTTGGATTTATTGAGATTGACATGATTGGGCCCTTGAAAGATAATTCCAAATTTACACTTTTGGTCCCTTTGAAATCGAAGCTTGTACATGTTTGGTCCTTTTTGCATATTATTATAATGTAAATCCTAGTCCAAATCCATATAAAACAACTCTTGGCCCAACAAAATGCCTTACCCGGATCGTAAGTTCCAATCCAAAAACCAAACACTACATCCGTTTATTATAACCTCAGAATCCCCTGCATGGTTCCACCTTTTACCCAAGTCAAATACCCGTTTACCCGGTCAAAATAGGTTTGAAATATATTAAAAACCCTCGCATAAACACGCTTTATTTTTACCCAAAATCGAATAAGATAAAACCCCTTAGATAAATACACTCCTCCTGTCAATTAAGCCAAAATTACCACAATTAAGGGCATCTTTGTACTTTTATGCTCCGACACACATATGACACATGGGGAATAACAAATAACAATCCGTGTCATATTCTCCCATTCCCCGCCTGCAGGATTGGTGGAAACAAGTCATCGATTCAACCAAGCGGTTGTAAATCAAGATGTTAATGTGGGATAATGCATCTAAGGGTGGATACAAGCTCAGAGAAAGCACAAGTGATGAATTCGAGATCCTTCCAAGACCCTTAGCTCAAGTTATAAATAGGACCATTTCTCATTCACAATGTATCTCTCATCTTGTAATTTTGCATTTTTCTTCTCTCTAAGTTTTCTCAGAGTTGTAGTTAATCAGAAGTTTCATTAAATGTTTTAAGTATTTTGCAATTTCATTTTGTACTCAAAATTTCAGAATTTAAGTTTTCATTTTCATAGTATTGGTTCAATTGTTACTGTTTTAATCTTCTTATAATCTGTGTTTAGAGCTTATTTCAGTATTTCAAACTTGTTTTAGCTTATTTCTTCATAATCTTAAAAATACAAAAAACAAAATAAAATCATTCAAAATAAAAAAATACATTAGATCTGTTTTGAGTGATTGATCCTATTTGATCACTGTTTTATTAGTTCTATTTAAGCTTAAGTTAGCTTATTGTGAAGCTTATTCTTCCTCATTACACTCAATTCAATAAAAATCTCAAAGTCACATCAGCTAAGTACAGTAATGCGGTTGTTCGTTGGTATTGATCCGAATGGGATGAAGCAGTAGCTGGATTGGGTTGAAATTGAGCTTGATTTGGAATAGGTTAGGGGTTAATTAGGTTAGTGGTTCTTACCAAGCAGTGCTTCATAGTGGCTATGAATATTGTAAGTCCATAAATTTCGATTTGATCATCAATCTATTGTTTGCACTGCTCAAAAGTGAACTAGTACTGTTTGATATGTGTTTGATGTTTGTTTAGCTTGATTTAGTCTTAATCTGCTTATTAGTTCTATAATCAGTAGCTTAAATAGTGTTTGGAATAGCTGATTAATCTGTTATAGAGGATAGCAGTTTAGTCTTAAGTGTTTGATACAGGTTTAGATAAGGATTTTGATAGTAATTTTGGTCTTTGTTATAGCAGTTTTACTTAAATAGTCAAAATCATTTGGTAACTGATCTAGTAGTTTACACTGTTAAAATCAGTAGCTCATAAGTTGCAAATTAGCTTAAAACTATTAGATCTAGCTTAGTGTTATAATCATTAGTCTTATATCTTCATAATCAGTTCATTAATTTGGATCAAAGTTGAGTTTGGTCAAAGTTTTATAAGTGTTCTTCAAAAAGTCAAAATCAAGTTAAAAGCTTTTGCACCAAACTTGTGATTCAATTCTCTCGACCATCTTTTGAGTTTAAGTGTTTCAAATCTTGGGATTTAAAAAGTTCAATTGGTCTAGTTTTGAAAATAGTTTTGTGAAATCGTTCAATCATTTTAAGCATCAAATAAGTCGTCCTTTAATCTCTGCTCACACTCAGCTTATAATCGAAAAGAAATGTGAAATTTGTATCCATTGTACTGGCTTAATTTCAAGGAGTTAGAGTCTCTTTTTTGGCACAATTGTAGCTGGCCAAGTGGGGAGTTTAGACTCAAGCATTTGTTTTTTAGTCTAGCTTATTAGATAAGCTAGCAGCAAGGCCCCAATGTGTTAGGGTCTTCATCAAGGATAGTATAAGCAGCTTGTATTGATCAATGATCTGGAGCTTATAGATTGTTAGGACAGTCTTATTTAGTTGCTAGTAGCTTATTTCCAGGTCATTTTAACTTCATCCACTGCTTGGTTGGCTAAATAGCTTGTTTGCTTATTTTCCTAGCTTATTTCACATCAGTTTGCACTACAACTTTTATATTTCACACATAACCTGTTGATTTCTCATTTTTCATAGTTTGCTATTATAATTTTTAGAATTTTCCTGAAATTTTCATAATTTTTAGACACCGCTATATTTTTTCTTAAATAAAATAGTTTTAATCATTTTTAATTACCTTTAATTCTAGTATTGAGACAAAGTTCCAAAAATAATTTTTCAATTTTAATAGTTTAAGATAAATATAAAAAGCATAAAAAAGATTTTTCCATATTTTTCTCTTTTTATTTTGTATTTTTCACAATTTAAATTAGATTAAAATAGATTTAAATTCATAGAAATTAGGAAAATAATCTGAAAAATATAAAAATAGTTTTGAAAAGTCTTTTATGATATTTTAGATTTTTAAAAGTAATTCCATATTTTACCTCTTTTTTTCATATAATTTTTAGATATTTAGTTTTATTTTAAAGTTAATAATTAGTTTTTAATTAGAATAAAAATCAAGAAAAATTCCTAAAAATAGTTTTAATTCATAAATAGTTTTCTAATATCATTTTAGCATGTGCAATTTTAGGCATTTTTAGTATATCATTTAGACGTAGTTGCATTTTTATTTACGCTTGTTAATTACGCTTTAGTTTATTTCGCTTAGGATTTCGTGTAGAATAGTTTCCTTAATTACTTTCCCCATTCCCCGTAGTTAATATAACAAAATCTATAATCCAAAATATCGAAAGCATTAAATTCCAAACCAAGAACGACAAGTATAAATTCACTTCGTTGGGAAATGATTCGGTAATTAATGTACACACCCATCACAATACACACGTGGGATTTGATTTATTATTCTTTCCAAGAGAATTTGAATCTATCTTCGCGGATTATTTTTGATATTGATATTGAGGGATTTATCCACACACATAACCCCTTAAGCCTTCATTATCAAAGACCCTGTCCGGAAGCCGCTTTTTAAGTTTCTACGCTAGTCAAGTGACTAGT
Organism: Chrysanthemum makinoi; assembly: GCA_910596185.1. Lineage (NCBI taxonomy): Eukaryota > Viridiplantae > Streptophyta > Magnoliopsida > Asterales > Asteraceae > Chrysanthemum > Chrysanthemum makinoi. The sequence continues at coordinate 226,103,566 of OU343223.1, read as the reverse complement.
TTGTGCAAGTCAAGCTTGACGCCTGCTTGGACACTGAATTTGGTACCATAAAAATCTTCCGTAAACGACTTAGTAAGAGGACTACCTAGACTTAAGTATGAAAAAGATCATCTTTGTTCAGCATGTCAATTGGGAAAAAGGAAGAAGTATGCCCATAAACCCAAACCTACAAATTCTGTTATGGAAGTTCTACATACCATTCACATGGATTTATGTGGACCCATGAGAGTGTAAACTATTAATGGGAAGAGATATGTGTTAGTTGTGGTTGATGACTACTCCCAATTCACTTGGGTTAAGTTTTTTAGAACAAAGGATGAAACCTGCATGCCATCATTAAACTTATTAAACAATCAGGGTCCGACTTAACAAAAGAGTTAGAATCGTCCGATCGCACAATGGAACCGAGTTTGTTAATAAAGAACTCAATGAATTTTATGAAAGTATTGGAATCAGTCCTCAAAGAAGTGTTCCACTAACTCCTCAACAGAACGGTGTAGTTGAAAGACGAAATCAAACTCTTGTGGATGCCGCAAGAACAATGTGATTTACTCAAAGGTTCCAATGTTTCTATGGGCTGAAGCTATTGCCACAACATGCTACACTCAAAATCGATCCCTAATCCATACATCTCATGGAAAGACTCCATATGAACTTGTCCACAATCGAAAACCTGATCTATTTACCTTCGTGGTTTGGTGCTTTATGTTATCCAACTAATGACGGTCAAGATTTAGGTAAACCGAAGCTAAAAGTTTGAGTATTTGTAGGATATGCACCAAATGAGGTTACCGATCTACAACAAGAGAACCCGAAATATCATGGAAACAATTCACATTACATTCGATGAGTGACCGTCAAATGGCTCCGTGACAAACCGCCTGACCCGCAATTCAATTTCATCATCGTAGTCCTATCAGCTACTCTGTTTCTAACCTCCAAAGAACTCCTTATGTACCTCCTTTTGAAGATGATTTAAAGAAATTGTTTGATCCAATGTTTGATGAACACTATGAACCAAATGCTGATGAAATGTCAATTCCATCGACAGAGGTCGCTCTATCCCCTGAATGAAGTCAACCCTTGCCTCAATATCATTAAGTCAAGAAGCTCGCCGCCGATCACTCTGCCTCATCAACAAATCATCAATCATCGAATGTACATCATGGAATTATTTTTGGCATCAATGATGAAGTTAACCCTTTACTACCCAAGATGCTCCATTTGAAAACATATTTGCTCTTGAATCATCATCAAAACCATCTTCATCGGGAGATATCGAATCGCTACATCGCCTCAACAACAACCACATGAACACCTCAGAAAATGGACACATGATCATCCATTGGACAACATCATCGGAAACCCTCTCGCCCAAGATCACACTGAAAACAACTTGCAACCGATGCCTTATGGTGCTTCTTCAACTTCTCGTACTCTAAGGTCGAACCAAAGATGTCAAACTCGCCATGAATGAAGACAGCCGGTTCAATGCCATGCAAGAAGAAATTCATGAGTTTGATCGACTTGACGTATGGGAATTAGTACCGCTCCAGATGTGCAGCTATGATCATTGCTCTAAAGTGGATCTTCAAAGTCAAACTTGATGAGCATGGTGATGTTTTAAAGAACAAGGCTCGATTGGTTGCAAAAGGATATCGCCAAGAGGAGGGTATTGACTTTGAAGAATCATTTGCTCCCTGTTGCTCGCATCTCGAGGCAATCGTAATCTTCTTGGCTAATGCCGCAAGTAAGAACATGGTAGTCTATCAAATGGATGTAAAGACGGCGTTTCTTAACGAAGATCTTAAAGAAGTCTATATAACGTCACCAACCTCGGCTTTGTAAATCCAGAGCAACCTACTCACGCCTATCGCTTGAAGAAGGCTCTTTATGGTTTAAAGCAAGCTCCAAGGGCATGGTATGATACGCTATCAAAGTTTCTTCTATCCACTGGATTCAGCAAGGGAGCAGTTGATCCGACATTTTTCACCAGAAGTCAGTGAACACCTAATTCACGCTCAAATATATGTTGATGATATTATCTTTGCCTCTAATCGAACCCCAATGAGTGTGTTGGAATCACTCCTAAACCTTTATTCAAGTGTTAGTTACTCATATGTAATAGTTAGCTTAATTATGGCCTTTATGTTTGTCATTAGCCTTAAGCTTATGTAGAAGGCCCATGAGCTCAGGCCCAAGCCCATAGGAGAAAGGAAGGGACTAGGAGTGTTGCCCTAGCTTCCCTCCTATAAATACTCTTGTAAACCTTCATTTGAAGGTTGGTTGTTCAAGTTATTTTCTCATTCACATCTCTAACGCCTAACCCGGTACTCTCATACGCAGTGTGTGTGTTTGATATTTGTTCAACCGATCTCATCTCCTCTCTATCTCTTTCATTGAAGCTTGTGTTGTAAATCTAGTGACCTAACAGTGGTATCAATCGCCTACTAGTTGGGTGAATCCTTTTGTTTTTGAAGTGGGTTTTAGGTCCTACGCGTAAAACAACGGTTTGATACTTTGGTTCGCTTAAAAACGTATTTTTCACACTTTTGAATCCAAGATTCTTGTACTTTCAACGTTTTAAGGTGTTAAAATAACTGTTTTTGGCAAAAAGTTTCAAACTTTATGCGTGGATCATAGTTTTTTAAGCTTGTTTTGTTCGTGGTGTCATTCTACGCGTAACTGCTTTTTAGCCGTTTTGGTTCATCAAGTTTCACACTTTTGTGTTATTTTGGTGATATTGAAGCTATTCCATCACAAAAATCTGGTTTAGAAACAACTTTGGGCAAAATCATTTTTACGAGTAAAGCTACGCGTATGAAAACCCTAGTTTTACGCGTAACTTTACCCTTGGTTTGATCTTCGCCATGGTTTACTCCGTGTTTTCTTGCTTGGATAAGCCTGAAAACACTTCGACTTTGGATATCTTTTATCGTGATAGTGTAAAAGATCATTTGGGCAAAACCCTAAACTTACGGATAAGCATAAAGCTTACGCTGTAGAAATCCCACGCATAAGATTCATCTACGCCTAAGCCTAGTCTTACGCATAAGGTAATCCTACGCATAAGTTTCTACGCCTAACTTTGTGTCTACGCATAAATTTAGTGTCTTTTCCTAATTACGCTTTAAGCCAAATCTACGCGTAACTCTTGATTGTTACGCGTAACTTTGGTGTTTTTACGCATAAGTGCTACTTGGATTATTGTGATTTCTACGCCTAAGGACACTTCATCAACAAGTTTCATTTGACTATAAAGATCCATCAACACAAGTTATAAAAATTCAAATTTTGGTAAAATTTTTAAGGAAAAATTTGAGTAAAATTTGACTACAAAGATCCATCAACAAGTTATCAAATTTTGGGGAAAATTTGAGTAAAATTTATTTTTAGGGAGACTAAACGCTCAATTTTTACGCGAGATTCAAATTTTGGTTTAACTGTGAAAATTTTGGTCAAAAATTCAAATTTTTGGGCCCAAATTCAAATTTTTCGCGTAAAATTTGGCGTCAAAATTGTCATAACTCAAATTTTTCTTACAACCTTAGAATTGAATTTTATAGTGAATTTCAAATTTTGAGAGTCAAAAATTTTCAAAATTATTTTGGAGGGAAATTGCAATTCACTATATCGACCTTCTGTGTGCTATATCGACTTCGCACCTTTTCTCTTTGATTCTTTTGCAGGTGTTTAAATCAATGGATTCTGATGCTGAAATGGTGTACGTAAGATGGAAACCATTCAAATTCCCAATGATTAACAATTCCAAGCGTCAGACATCATCAAATTCCCGATATCCCGCAGTCGTGCAAGGTGAAAGAGTTGATGTACATGAAAGGCATGCTCATATGGACGTTAAGAATGTTGTGATTATCTGCAACTGCCGGTAATGCGGACAATGAGGTTGTAGCATTGGAAAGCGAGGATGACAGCAGCAGATCTGGAGAAGATATCATACTTAACTACGACACCGAGCCTAACTGTGACGAAGAACAAATGGTTGAGGAAGATATCTTACCCACCTATGACACTGACACAGAACGGATGGTCGAGGTACAATCTACTGTTGATCATATTCTGACTGCAAATGCGACACAACATACCGAGCAACCTGAATTTAGTAATGAAGGAGAGGTTGACCAGTGTGTTGCACAATGTCCAGACAACTATCTCATGTCTGAGCCCTTACTTGTTAACAATTCAATTGAAACGTCAAATCAATCTCTTGAATCTGAAATCATTTTTCTCAAAAATACCATTGCCAAGTTTCATAAAGATTTTTCAAAACTAGAGGCACATTGCATCTCTTTTGAACTTAAATTACAAAACAAATCTTTTTCCTCAGAACACAATGGTCAGTATTCAAATGAACAAAGTAATCGTGTGGATTTATTAGTAAAAGAAAATGAGCATTTAAAGGCTCAAATTCAAGCAAAGGGGCTTGCACATGTTTCTTTACAAAACAAACTGAGAAGATTAACTAGCAAGAGTGTGGATACTAAGTTTACAAAATCAACAATCTTGGGGAATCGCTCTTCAACCAATCGAAATCAATCAGAGTTAGACAACCAACTGCACTTAAATCTGAACGTTCAAAATCTTCAAAACCACGGTTTGCCTCCCAAGTTGTTGAGAATAATCATTTGTCAAAACCAGTCACTCCACATTCCGGTCCAATGAATAATGCTTCTGTCTCTATTAATCCGTTTCGTTATATTTTGCTTTATATCTCAACAAGTGGTCGCTCCCGGCCAATCTAGGACTAGTTCAAACACCGTGTCTAAACCGAGCATTAAAAGTAAAGATTCATATGATTCAAATGACGCGTACAAGAACTGTGATCTAGAAAAAGCTAGGAAAAGGGCACTACTCCAAAAGGATGGAATCTTAGGTTCACGACCTAGTGTGATGCCTTCTAGTGTGTTGCATAACACTGCATGTAGTAGCAATCCAAAACCTAAGTTTACTCAACAAATAGTTAGAAATAAACCCGTTGATCTAAACGTAAAATTTCATAAACCTACTAGGTGGATCAATATAGGACACAGACTCTTCCCAAAAGAAGTTTCAACATCCCCTAGATCTTACCTTAGATGGATTCCAACGGGTAGAGTTTTCAACACTATTAGTCTTAGGTGGATTCCTCACGTGCAAGATACTAAGTAGTTGCATCAACACAAGTGTGAAACCCACAACATCCATACCTGAGGTAGGAAAGGAACTTATCAAAATAGCTTGTTCAGGTGTCAAGAAGATAATTGACACTACATCTTTATGCCTCTAACATCTGGAACCCAGTTACACTTGGGGATCCATGTTTCTTCTTTCTTGCCCCCTTCTATTTTTCTATGCAGGTACAACAGCGATGGCTCCTACTACAAAAACAGCGTAGGACCCGTTTCTCACCGTCAAAAATATCATGATCCATCAGCTGTTCCACCATTGTACTTAATCGTCATGATCCATCAGCTGTTCCACCATTGTACTTAATCGTCATGAAATGGAAACATTGCTTGCTCCTCTGGTTAAAGATTTCGCCAAAGTCGTGCTTTCGATGTATCGAATGTTTCCATGCACAACCGATAATACTCTAATTTCATATACACCAATCTACAACAACAACCGAATCTTCTATACGAGAAGATCAAAATGTTTCCTACAACAATGTCACGGTGATGATCAACATTATGAATAGAGAAGTTTTATCAGCAGTTGACTCTCTCAAAATATTTTTGGTACTTCACACTTGTTCGATCAATTGGACATACATGGTTTCGCTATCTCTTTATACATGGGTTCGCTGTCTTCAATTCATCATCAACATATGTGGTGTATGATTCTGAATCATTGAAAACATCGAGGTGGAGAGAGTGTGTAGGTGGTCATTGCTTCCTTGTTCTTCTACATGCTTCTTTGCGAAAACCCAATGCCTTCTTGAATTCCTTCAATTAGGAGGAAGAAATAAGACGATATGTGGCTCAAACGTCTCACTTTGATATTATCGTCTCAATTTCACGGGTGATCTTGTGTGAAGTTACCCAAATATGCGAGAGAAGATCTTGTTGATTTCTAGCATGTTACCCTCGAACGGATCTTCCGCAATTAGTCAGATTTTCTTTGTATGGTTTACTGCTCATCTACAAATTCATCGTGCATACTGAAACCTTCAAAAGTTAGAGGAAATGTAGACTTCATCAAAGTTTCAAATCTGCTAAAGATAGTTGTTAGTTTGGGGAAGTGATTCTAAAACTTCTTCACTATGGCTTACGAGTATAACAACTTGGAACCCGGACAAACCGCTTAAACTTCTCCCAAACCCCATCATCAGTGAACAAAGCCCCCACTTACTCGTCAACAAATGGAAAGGTTATTTGCCCACTGCCGTGACGATATTGATGAACGTGCTCGTGTGTATCCATTTGTTTCCGCTCAACCTCGGATAATACTCTTATACCCGATACACCGCTACAACAACTACGGTTGAAGAAGCACCACCAGTTGACTCCAACACAACAGTTGAACAAACCGCTTCCAACAATGATGAACCGGCCGATGATGTTCTGAATGAAGTACCCCACCGCAGATTTTGATCCAAATGCGCGTTTTTAACCCGTTTGCTAATGAGAGACCGCTGCACGGATGTCGCGGAATCTTCAACAAGCCATTTGAATCCTCAAAATCTGCACAATGTATACCAACATCAACCCTCCACACATAGATGGACAAAAGACCATCCTCTAGAAAATATTATTGGCAACCCGAATCAACCAGCCGTTACAAGACAACGTCTTCACTCAGATGGTGAACATTGCATTTATGCACTCACCTGTCTGCCAATGAACCTAAAAACATCAAAGACGCAATGACAAAAGACAACTAGATCGAATCCATGCAAGAAGAACTCAACCAATTCAAACGTCTTGAAGTATGGGAACTGGTTGAAAGACCAACAGGGTCTACGTCATTGGTCTAAAATGGATTTGGAAAACAAATTGATGTCGAAGGAAACGTTATCAGAAACAAGTCACGTCTCGGTGGCAAGGGTTATCGTCAAGAAGAGGGTATTGACTTTGAAGAATCTTTTGCTCCGGTTGCTCGCCTTGAGGTCGTTCGGATTTTTCGGCATTTGCGGCTCACATGAACATCACGGTCTTTCGGATGGATGTCAAAACGCTTTCTCAATGGACAACTAAAGAAACGGTTTATGTCACAAGAAGGATTCATTGATCCGAGTTCCCTAATCATGTCTATAAACCGAAGAAAGCTCTCACGGTCTCAAACAAGCCCCTCGGGCATGGTATGATAAGCTATCATCTTTCCTCATTGCCAATAACTTTACCAAAGGTTCGGTCGACCCAAATCTTTTCATACAATATCACGGGGAACATATTTTAATTGTTCAAATTTATGTGGATGACATCATTTTTGGGTCAACTCATAAAAAGTACTCAATCGCTTTTGCAAAACTAATGAAGAAACATTTTGAAATGTCCATGATGGGTGAACTTACGTTCTTTCTAGGACTACAAGTTCATCAATCACCCCGTGGTATTTTCTTGAGTCAGTCCAAATATTCCCTTGAATTGTTAAACAAATTTGGAATGAATACTTGTGACACTTATGCCACTCCAATGGCACATACCAAGAAAGCTGGACGCGATTTACATGGGAAATTGGTGGACCCTACCAAATACCGTAGTATTATTAGGTCTCTCATGTATCTAATGACCAGATAGACGATATTGTCTTTGCTGTATATCTTTGCTCCCGTTATCAATCGCGACCAATCGAAACCCACCTCTCGAGGCTAAAAGAATCCTCCGATACATCAAGGGGACCATTAACTTGGGGATCTTGTATCCGAAGGATTCTGGTTTTGAACTAATCGCTTTTCAGACCGACCACGCAGGATGCTTAGACTCACGGAAAAGTACCTCGGGAGCTTTACAATTTCTTGGTGACAACCGGTGTCATGGCAATCGAAGAAGCGGATTGTACATCGCTGTCCTCAACCGGCGGTAGAATATGTAGCCATGTTCGCGTGTTGTGCTCAAGTCATTTGGATGAGAACACAACTCAAAGACTATGGTTACGTATTTGACCGAATCCCGATGTACTGCGACAATCGGAGTGCCATTGCAATCTCGTGCAACTCGTTCAAAGACTCGAAATCAAAGAACATCGATCTTCGATATCATTTCATCAAGGATCACGTGGAATGGTACTCGTTGAATTATATTTTGTGGGTACGTAATACCAATTGGCGATCTTCTCACCAAAGCCTTGCCTCCCGCTAGGTTTAATGAGTTGGTCCACCGGATTGGTATGAGGTGTTTGACTCAAGAGGAATTGGATGACCTCCTAAAACAGTCTTAAAAACCTGTCAAACACCAAAAACTCTTTTGTAAATATTTTTCAAAAACAAAATACAAAAATATAAAATCAGAGAAAATCTCAAAAACATTCTTCTATCTAAATTCTTTCAAACATCGCAAGTACAAATCTTCTGTCAACACTTTGTTCTATCAAATCTTTCACTATTTTTCCCGAACAAGTGTTGAGGGGGAGAATGTAAATATTTTTCGGTTTCATAAAACCTTGTACTTCCATGTTTTCAAAATTATGTTGTTTCTTCTAAAATGGTGGATAATTTTCTTGTCATATACCTCCTCGACTCAAATGTTTTAACCATTTCATTATTTCAAAAGTCGAGGGGAGTATCGTGAAGTTTCTTGCCTTACAAATGTTTTGTCTTACCTAAACGGAAGTTAAAGGATCTTGGTTGGAACCTCTTTAAGGTTGAGGGACTGAATGTGTCAACTTGGCAAATTAATTCATTTACTCCTAAACCACCAAGATCAAACGGCCCAAATCAAATCTTCTAAATCCGTTCAAGTTTTTCATAATCTATAAGTTCTAAACTCTTTTTAATCAAGATGATAAACAAGGATTTCTAAAATTCTTTCAAATCCAACGGTTAAAAATCTTTAAACTGATTTTAAAATTGTTCACTAACGAATTGGGTGTTTATGCATAAAAGTGTTTGGATTGAAATGAGTTGTGTTAAAACCTTTCTTAGTGTCTATTAAACTTGTTTCAATCGTCCAAAACCATCCTGAATCTTAAATTTCATTAATTTGAATTCTAGGGTTCTTGCGTTCATCTAGGGTTTTTCTTTTCTGTGATATGTTATTAGGTAGTCAAGAAAGTGTTAGAATAAGTTTATATGCATGTTTTGAACCTTTAAATTAGCCCAGAAACATCTAAACTGTATGAACTTAAGTTTTAGGTTTTTAGGGTTCATCTCCCATAAATCTTTTGATTCTGTGGTGGAAATGTGTTAAATCTTGTTCCATTGCACTCATATGACATCTAGGACACTCCAAAAACATTCTTGTTTGATTTGTGTAGCTATATCCCTTACACGTAGATTAAGGGTTTAGGGTTTAAGTACTTTTACTCCTAAGTCTTCTGTGGTGTATCTCTGATATGTTCTTATGCTTGTTTTGTGATCTAAAAGATGTTTGGAGTTAACGCAATCAAGTTTTCATGTTTATATTTAACAGGTTAATTATTCGTAATGTCAGAATCTTTAGGTGTTCAAACCGTTACGCTTAAGGAATACTTTATGTGTAAAGGTCACGCCTAAGAGTAATCTTACGCGTAGCTCTTACGCATAAGGGGTCTCTGAGTGGATTATGTGTATCTTGGAAAGATATTCGTAAACAAGGCTTGTTACGCATAAGCTTTGCTCTTTCGAGTAAACTGTATCGCGTAACATCTAGCTTTTCCCTACGCGTAAGCTTAAAGCCTTTGAACTTGTCTTACGCGTAAGAAACTCCTACGCCTAAGCTTGGTCTTACGCTTTAGCTTACTCCTACGCATAAGCTCCTTTCTTACGCATAAGGATCCTTGTTACTCATAACCCATTGTTCACTACTTTTTGGCCCGTTACGCATATGTTACTTGTTAAATGTTACGCATAGGTCACAAATATCTAATGTTTCATATAAGCTTACAAAAGTTAATATGTTGTGTGTTAAGTGAATTATTGCTCTTTGAAATTTCAAAATTAACATGTTCACGAAACTTATCACATCAACTTCATACATTTGGACTAATGTGACTTAGGACTTGTAACTAACATAAACATGTTACCATCATACAAGTAATTAGATAATAAATCAGACTAATACAAACACATTGTGTTTCCATATGTCTGTCTCATTGTCTAATGACTTTCGATCATGAAATGGTGCAAATCAAGCAAACATCAATCCCCCAGCTGAGCTCTCGATGGCAAACACATTCCAAGCTGGATACGACAAAACAATTGGCAAGAACTATCTCCGTGTCATCTTCAACTACTTCATATGCTCATAATCATCTTGCAGATTTGTTGTGGACATCCTTCTGCTACATCCATTCAAATTCATGTTCACAAAGTCATCCCGATGATGAGTATGATTCAATAGATGAGGTAATACAATTTAAGACACAAAGCGTAAATGGATGGAATTCCATGCTTCAACCTTTCGGTTAATCAACCCGGTAAGGGGGAGGGTCAAGCAAGTAGTCCTCCACTTATGGAAGATCCATTGTAAACATTTCTTACCCCATCCGATCCGTTAATCAACCCGTAAGGATCGGGTGTCATCTGTCTCTACAATTTGTTGAAATGAAGCAACCACAACAACAACTTATACAACCGCAAGAAGAAAAGCATGGTGAAGATGTGGAAATATATGACGAAGGAGATTACGATCATGATAAGGATGAAAGATTCACTGATGATAATTTGGTGGCTCAAGAGGAAATGATTCGAAAAGAGGCAAAAGAAGCTGCTAGAGCTGAGGAGGAAAAGTTAAAGAAGGAATCTGACAACTACATAGTTGACAATCCTATACACAAACCTCAACAGTCTTACGTAACACCTCTTGACACTTCCACCAAACCCAAATCATCATCTCAATCATCACCTCCATCAACATAAGAAACACCTATGTCAACAACAAAATCTGTTAAGAAGGCAACTCCATCCAATGATTCGATAAATGGTTAAGCAGGTTATCACAACTACACAACAAGCTACACAGCCACCACCATCTGATCAACCAAGGGATTCCGAAACCACACCACCAATGGAGAAAACCGTTGATCACTTTACATACACTGGTGGTGTGGATCACGACATACCGAGCCCTAACCGAACCTCAACCGAAATTTAAATCAAGTACATTATTGCACTCCTTGTTTTCATACGCTTCAAATCAAAGAGCGTATTGAAGTTCTTCATCTCGGGGTCGAATCTTACCTAAATTCTACACTTCATCGGAATCAATCAAGAACCTAAGTACAAAATCGTTCATAAACACAAGTTTGGGTTTGTCTACCAAAGTGAAAATCATCATACTTGCTTCATGGCTTTCGATGAAATTCACTAAGTTCTAAGACGCCACCCTGGAGATGGTTCGATATGGATTGTCATATCGATTGAAGGACATTGAGTTGGGTATAATTCACACGAAGAGATGGAATTCAAAGGATCGCAAGGATGTTCGTTGATTAATCACTAGGATTGATGAATGTTTGATTCATCGGGATCAGATGCAACGGTTGGAGAGCTATGTGGGAGGATGACCAAACTTTTTGATTCTGACTTTCCAACCGTCCTCGAAAGTAGCTGATCGTCTGTAATCATTGGGTATTCTCTTGATTGTGATTTTGCTTGTTTGATTATCTGTCAATGGCTTGTGCACATATTACAGTGTACAACCCGTACTTGTAAATAAAGGACCCTTTGGTACGCTTCGCCACAATCCTTATAAAAGGAGCGAAAGCTTCTTACTTTTGAGTAAAACCTATCAAACCTTTCACTTTTCAAGGTTTTGCTCAAAAGAACAAGTACTTTCCTTATGATTTTCAAAACCTCAACCGTTTATATCACTTGTTGAGGGGAGTACTTGACTTAAAACTTTGTTCACAAATTGTTCACAGTGGTAATTCTTCCCGCAACACTCGAAATGGTCATATTTATTCTCAAATTTTCAAAAATAACATTTTATATGCCATTTTTGAGGGGGAGAAAATACGTGATAAGAAATATGTTGTGTTTTGCAATATGAACTCTCGTGTGAAAAGACTTTAACCCAAGAATTGACGAGATCTTAACCGTCGTAGAATCGAAAAGACTTGTCGGGGACGGGTAATAATTTCAAGCTAGTTCGCTAGTGATGTAAACGTGTCTCGCAAGGACTTGTCTGAGTAGAATGTACCATTCGAGAAACTCTTGGTAGACTGAACCTGACGGGTTTGACAACCTTTCCGGGTTGTCCACACCTTCAAGATAGTTATTAGAGTTAGTTGTCACCTAAAAGTTGATAATGCAACTCTTTAACTATGCCACGTAACCGTGTCTCGCGGGGAATGTCTATCTTGAGTCGATCAATTCAAAAGTGCGCGCTCTTTCCTCACTGCGCATTTCCGTAAAACTCTTAAGCACATGTGGAGGGGGAGTATTTCTGCTAAAAGATAAAACTCTCACAATGGTTCAAACATGTTTTTCATTTACAAACCCTTTGAGAGATTTTCTTCAAAATGGTTTTATGGCAACATAGGTTAGTCATGGAGTTATAAGGTGACTAAGGTTAGGAATAACCGTCCTATGATCCGCCAGAGCCTGAGGGATCTACCCAAGGACACCACAAATAGTTAGAATTTAGAAGTCCTTAGGTATGATTATAAAAAGGAGAATTGAGAATCGGAGAAAGAAGGAGTTGAAGAATAAAAAAAAATGCAAAGAAAAGGGTGAAAAGAAATAGCCCTCCAGATTATTCAACTTAGAGGCGACACCGGGTTCAATTCATATGCTACTGGTTGTCACTAGATGACACCGGTATTGAAGATTTAATTCGTCATGGACCAAGTGGACGATGCACTAAACCTTCTTAGCCACTCAAGTTTCTCTTAACAGAAGCTTGTTTCATTCTCACAGGGAACCCTACGTAAACTATCGGTTGTCTTTTAGAGATTGCTGGTATTGAAGAAGGAGACCCTCTCCCTAGTCTCCGCTCAGAAAACCAAAATGCACTATTGAGTCTAGAGCCACGAGATTCATCAAAAGATCTCTTAGGTACACTTGACATTTCATCACTTGACATTCAACAATAAGAATTTTGGTGGTACATTATCGAGTCCTTCATAGATCTTAGCAACCTGTCGAGAACATTTATGAGAGGTTCACATTTGTGATCCTCAGTGATTGAATGGAAACTCTCCGGGGTCAACATCACGTACCGACAAAGAAGCTTCGCCGCAACCCCCGTGGATTGCGCTTAGTGGTCTCAAATGGTCTGACAGTCGTGAGGTGATGCTTCTCGTGTACTCAGCGACTCATCTGAACCGTAGATGTACTTCGGTTCATCGCGTTATCTCACTTGTGGGACTCGATTCAGAACGGCCTTTGTAAGAATTAGAGTTGTGTTTTCACACTATTCTGTTAACACTCTCGAAGTTCAAACTTGTAAGTGCCGGAATCCGCTTATTACTAACCGCTTTAATGTTTACTTCTTATGGAAGTTCGAGCGGAATGATCGGCAGATTCTCCACTTGTTCACACCAACAACATCATCAAAGAAGTTCTATCTTAAAGCAACACAAAAGTCCGAATGATTCTTCGTCAAATCAAAGAATCTACAAAGTTAAAAACTTAAAGAACTTCATCGCATACCGAATCCAACGTTAAAGAGGTGTGAGCATGTTGGAGAAAGACGTGGAGACACCTGCTTGAGGGTGAAGCGACTGAGGCGACTTGATGCAGATAACAACATACTATCACTTTCATCACAAAGAACAATGATCAAAGAACAAAGTTAAAGATGACGTCAAAGCATAACTGTTCAAAGAAAACTCTCTCGCTACACTGAGGAGATGGTTCGAATCAAGGAAATTCTTCTCACAAGAAAGAAGAATGTCCGAAGACGTCAAAGCTACTATTACATCAACGCCTTCACCGTTTTTCATCACCAACACTTGAGGGGGAGATTGTTGGAATCACTCCTAAACCTTTATTCAAGTGTTAGTTACTCATATGTAATAGTTAGCTTAATTATGGCCTTTATGTTTTACATTAGCCTTAAGCTTATGTAGAAGACCCATGAGCTTAGGCCCAAGCCCATAGGAGAAAGGAAGGGACTAGGAGTGTTGCCCTAGCTTTCCTCCTATAAATACTCTTGTAAACCTTCATTTGAAGGTTGGTTGTTCAAGTTATTTTCTCATTCACATCTCTACTTAACCGCGTTACTCTATCATACGTGTGTGTGTGTTTGATATTTGTTCAACCGATCTCATCTCCTCTCTATCTCTTTCATTGAAGCTTGTGTTGTAAATCTAGTGACCTAACAGAGTGTGACCGTTTTTCTAATGAAATGGGTTCTAAATTTCAAATGTCAATGATGGGACAAATGTCATTTTTCTTGGGATTACAAATTTTACAAAGTCCCGGAGGCATTTTTATAAATCAATCTAAATATGCAAATGAGATTTTAAAGAGATTTGGATTTGATTCTAGTGACCCCGTTGACACTCCCATGATAGAGCGTACTAAATAGATGAGGATCACTGTGGGATCATGGTAGACCAAACAAAATATCGTAGTATGATTGGATCCCCATGTACCTCACAGCTAGTAGACTTCATTACATCTTGTTCGCTATTTGCATGTATGCTAGATATCAGGCTAAGCCTACCAAAAAGCACCTTGAAGCGTGTTAAACGGGTCTTCTTGCGTATTCCAAGGAACCATCAATATGGGACTTTGGTACCCGAAGGACACCTGAATGTCACTAATGACCCTATGCGCGATGTCGATCATGCAGTGATGTCAAGATACTCGTCGGTACATCCGAGGTGCTTTCGCTTTTGGGTGATAAACTTGTGAGTGGTCTTCAAAGAAGCAATTGAGTACTTATTTCTACGTAGGTCGAATACATAGCCATGTCATCTTGTTGTGCTCAAATCCTTGGATGAGATCCCAATTATCTGACTATGGCTTTGAATTCAACAAAATCCTCTCTACCGTGATAATAAAAGTGCTATTGCTCTCTCATGCAACAATGTTCAACACTCAATAGCAAAGCACATCGACATACCTACATCATTTCATCGGGGAGCAAATAGAAAAATGGTGTGGTGGAACTTTATTTTGTGAGGACCTGAATACCGGTTAGCGACATCTTCACCAAAGCTCTTCCTAGAGAACGTTTTGAGTTTATCCTTCCCCGACTTGGTCTTAAGAGCCTACAACCGGAAACACTCAAACGTCTTCAAGAGGAAGAAGAGAAGTAAAATGTTTTTCCTTCATCTATCTCTTTGTAAATATCTATTCAAAAAGCAAAATACAAAATTGCAAAACCTTCAAAAAGCAAAGAGAAAAATATAAAACTTTCAAAAAAAAAAATTAGAAAATCTTGAAAAATTCCAAAAATATTGTTTTTTTGTCATGTTTTTCCTTGTTCGATATCATCTACGGACTTTGTGTTGACTTTCAAAAGAATGTCACGGTCTTTAGATGTTCTTCGAATGTACATAAGATCGCTTCTTAAAAACTTTTGGGAGAAAGTGAAACTATGGTTTATTGTCATTTCAGCAAGAACTGCGTTTTTTCAAAGAAAGAACAGAGCCATGCTTTATCTTGGTTTTCAAATCTCATGCTCCGATTCTATAAACAATTACTTACTATCTTATGAAAACTAATTGCTTTGAAAAATAACTCGGACTCTATTTTTGAAAATCATCTGGACTTAACGCTTGTCAAAATATCTATCTCTCAATCAACAACTTATGTCATTGATTGAGGGGGAGAATGATTTCAATTAAATCAAAAAGGTTATTTGTCATACAATTGTTTTTCAAAAGATAATCATGCATGTTTAATCAATGGAGTTTAAAGTCTCAAAATCCGATCCTTATTAGTTAAAACGTTTTCATAATCAAGTCACAATTCTCCTTAAAAGATTTCAAAATCAATTTAAATGACAGAGATCACAAATCTCAAATGATTTGATAATTGTGATCGGGGGAGAATTTGTGATTTAAATTGGATTTAATTTGATAATTCGGTAAATGGTTTTATAAGGATGTACAAGCTCTCCTTCCCACATGTGCCAAACGATTTCAAATTTCCATGCACATGTTGAGGGGGAGCATCTGTCTTAAACCACTAAGATTTGAAATGTGATCAATTTATTTCAATATGCAGTCTTTTCCTAATATGTGCAAAACATCTTCAAATTTCCATGCACATATTGAGGGGGAGCAACTATTTTGAAAACCATATTTTTATATAACTACTCTTAGATGTAAGCCAACCCCTCAAAGATGAAAATAATTTCTATTACAAAATGATGCTTGATGCAAATGTTGAGGGGGAGCTCTATTTCTAAAAATATCAAAAACAATTCAGATACAAAATACTTTGATAATATATCACAAGTATCTGAATTGATTTTCAAATGGTTTTCAATTGGTTCCAACGGCAGATGAACACTACCAAATAGACCGACCAAATTTACTTTATGTATGGTGATATAAGGAAGATAAGGTTAGGTATTTGTTCCCATGATCCACCAGAACTGGAGGGATCTACCCAGGGACAATCCAGTAGATAGTGTAGAAGTCCTTAGGTTTGATGGAAAAAAGGAGAAAAGTGAGAAATGAGAAGAGTGCGGACTGAGACTGAGCTAGAACTGGAATAAACCCAACAAGGTTTTAGTTATGAAGTCTCGGTAAGCACTGAAGGGGTTGAAGAATGAAAATGAGTTGAATGTGAAAAAGGGTGAAAAGAAATAGCCCTCCAATTATTCAACCTTAGGGCAGAAACCGGGTTCAATACATATGCTACTGGTTGTTACTAAAGTAACACTGGTATTGAAGACAAGACATCATGGACCCAGTGACGCACTGCACTAAACTTCCCAAGCTACTTAAGTTCCTCTTAAAAGGGCTTGTTTCATTCTCACGGGGAACCTACATAATCAATCGACTTTCTCTTAGAGATTGTTGATATTGAAGAAGGAGACCCTCTCCCTAGTCTCCGGCATAGGAACCAAATGTGCACTATTGAGTCTAGAGCTACGAGATCATCTATAAATCTCATTAGGACACTTTCAATGAAGACTCTCTGTTTCACACAATGTGGAAAGAGAGATTATATCTTGATTCCTACGCATTATCCTTGTGGTATTGCCAGAACATCTGAGTGATATGCAAACATATTCACAATGAAGATGGAAAGCCTTCTGGAGCCAACATCAAACAAGCTCCTGGTAGGTGGCATGTGAGATCTATTCATTAGATCAACCATGTGACAACCTACAGAAACAATAGGGTGATTCAAGTTTTTGAATCAATCCTGGTTCAGGTTATGGATTGACGGATACCTTTGAAAAACCGGTCGTTGTGCTTAAAAACTCTTTTCTTTAGCACATCGACTGTGTACAAATATTTCAAAACAAAAAGGTGTTTATGATTGATAATTGATTTTCATTAAAACCTTCGTTGTATTGCAAAACAATTTCCATTGAGCGGTACACAATTGTTTTTCAAATCTCTTTTCATCAATCAGTGAATCTCAATTCGCTGGTTCACTCACTCCGTGTTGTCTTCTTTGAGACGTTCCGGTTTGAGAACAGCTAGAGCAGCTGCGAAACCCTGTCAAGGAAATTCTTTGGAATTTTACTTGTTCGTGCAAGCATTTGTATTGATCAACGGGAACCGTGGGTCGTACCTCAATTCAACAAAAGTGATCAAAGACACTCTTGTGCTCTTTATTGCTAACTGTTTTATGCAAAGTACGCCCTAACGTTGTACTGTGATCGAATGATGCGGTCAACCCATAGCCGCATGCTCACACAATACATTCATTTCTAAAGAAATCATGATTAGTGCATCAATGACTCTGATATATTCACTCCATGCTTCTCGCTATTTACGCCGCCTATATCATGAATCAACAAAAGCTTCCGCTACTCTGATGAAAAGAAATCATGATACATAATGTGAGCATGTCGGTCCAAAAGTCACAACATCACATAATACCAACACCACAAAGGATGAGTCAAAGATTTATATTTGCTGATGATCTCAAAGCTGGCTCAAAACTCATTATCACGTGGATCAGATAAAGACCTCCACTTGGATTAACCAAACATGCACTAATGAAGAATCGATGACTACGAGCTTCAGAGCAAAGTCCTACATCAAGAATGCAAGAACAATTTATAATGTAATATCTATTTGTATTCTATGTAATTTTAATGTGTGTGAGGTGACCTCCCTTAGGGGGAGATTGTTAGGATTTAGTAAATCCAGTTATTAAAGAGTCGGTCACCTCAAGTATATGTAATCGTTAGAAAGCTCGTAGTCGTATATTATTACAAGTTAAGTATTATTTAGTTAAGTAACACCATGGAGGACGAACGGGTCTTTACCCACTGTATGCCCGATCCACGACCAGTAGGTGGCGATTTATGTAAGTACTATAAATACTCTCTACCTTCCAAGGTAGAGAGTTGGAGCTCATAATAATATCTTTCACTTTCTCTCACTAAGTTCCCTAAACCTCTAACTTTCTCTCTCTAGAAAATCATCTTGTACGCCTCTTGTGTTAATGGTTTGATGGTATCAAAGCTAGTTTAGATGGTTAAGGCTCTTTATGGCCTTCATCAGGCACCTAGAGCTTGGTATGAGAGACTCTCTACATTCTTATTGCAACATGGATATAGAAGGGGAGCTATTGACAAGACTTTGTTTATCAAGAGAGACAAAAAAGATATCATGTTAGTTCAAGTTTATGTTGATGATATCATCTTTGGGGCTACCAAACAGTCCATGGTTAAGGAGTTTGAGCAGCCGATGCAGAAAGAATTTCAAATGAGTTCAATGGGAGAGTTGACTTTCTTTTAGGACTTCAGGTTAAGCAGTCAAAGGAAGGTATTTTTATCAGTCAAGACAAGTATGTTACAGACATACTTAAGAAATTCAAATTTGATGATATGAAGGCTGTTACTACACCCATTAAATCTATCAATTCATTGGGTAAAGATGAAGATGGACAACCTATTGAAGTCAAGCTTTATAGATCAATGATTGGCTCTCTTATGTATCTTACTGCATCAAGGCGCGATATTATGTTTGTAGTTTGTCTATGTGCTAGATATCAAGTCTCACCAAAGATATCTCACATGAATGCAAGAAAAGAATCTTCTGTTATTTAAAACAACAACCAAAGTTGGGTTTGTGGTATCCAAAAGAGTCACCTTTTCACTTAGAAGCTTTTTCAGATAGTGATTATGCAGGTGATAACTATGATAGAAGATCAACCATTGGAGGATGCCAATATCTTGGAAGAAGATTAGTCTCCTGGCAATGCAAGAAACAAACAATTGCGAGAACATCCCCTCTACCGAACTTTGGTGAATATGCAACCGCAAGTTGTGGACAAGTTTTGTGGATGCAAAATCAGCTCTTGGACTATGGATTCAACTTCAAGAATACTCCTATTAACATTGATAATGAGAGTACTATTTGTATTGTGAAGAATCCAGTTTATCATTCCAAGACCAAGCACATCCATATTAGGCATCACTTTATCGAGATTTTATGAGCACCGGCTTATTAATGTGATTAAGGTTCACACAGATGATAATGTAGCCGACTTACTCACCAAAGGTTTTGATGTTTCTAGATTCACTCACTTGGTGGTGAGCATTGGCATGATTAACTACTGAGCTACATTTAAGGGGAGGACTAGTTAGTATTTGTATAGTCCCCGGTTATGCTTGAGGGGAGGATAGTTATGTTGATATGAGAAATTGGAAACGTATCGTTTTTAGTGAAAGTACCGCTTGGAAAGTATCGCTTGGGGAAAGTCCTTACGGGAAGTATCTGTTTGTCTTATTAAAGTAATCGCTTCCAACGTTATCTTGAGGGGTAATTTAATGCTAACGGTAACAATGTTATTTTAGGTGTGATTTTCAAATCTCACCTATAAATACCTCCTTTCCGATTTTCCCTCTCATATTGATACATTAGAATCTTTTCCATCTTTCTCTCATCATATTCATATTCTTCGAGTCCAATTCTTTTGTGCTTACATAATCAAAAATGGCGAATCGTCCCATCGTTTTAAGCATAATATGGTCGCTAATTTGGATAAGACTGACGCGAATATACTCTTTCATGATATAATTGATTATCTTACCGGTTCGCCTATCGCTTATGCTCTTTTAGTGGAGCCGGATATTATTGAGTCCTGGATTCAAGAATTTTGGGCTAATGCTAGAGATAACATGGAGAATGACAAATATTATATTAGATCAACAGTTGCTGGAAGAACTATTAAGATATCAAGACTCCATCCGAGAAGATTTATTGTTCAATGATGCACATGGGGCTTTAAGGTTTGATAAGCAGTTGATATGGGATACTTTTTGACATATTGGCTATGAAGGATCTTTGAATGAACAAACGTTTAGAAAACAATAATTTTGTCCGCATTGAAGTTTTGGTTCATGTGTTGCTCCATTGCATAAGTGCTAAGAGTACCTCTTGGGAGCAGTTTGGGTCAAATATAGCATCCGCTATGGTTAAGTTAGCTACAGATAGAGTTTTTAACTCTCAAGGCTAATATCGGATGGAATGCTCATATTTCACATGGATCTACTTGGCTAATGTACCCAAGGTTTATACAGGTTTTCTTAAACAAGCAACTTTCCGATGTGCCAAAACCTACAGCTTTATTGCCTGTAATTGTTCAACAATCCAAGATTTTTACTTTTATGGCCAAAAGAAGTGTTTTATTCAGGGGTCCAGATACTCCTTTAACAACTTCCAGGATGGATGTTGTTCAGTGTTAGAGCCGAGCATCAAGTCGATGATACCTTGAAGGTATCGTGATCTGCAGTGTACCGCTTCGCAAGTACCGCTTCCACATGCTACATCAAACGTGTACGCATCTCTACAAGGTACGCTTCTCCTAGAACTGAATTTCAAGAACATGTTGCAGCTTCACCTTCTCCATCTCCACAAGGGTCTGTTCCTGTTTCTCAACCAGAGGATCATTCACCTATTCAAGGAGAGGATTCACATACCATACCTCCCGATGAAATCACATTAGATAATTATGTTTTGACAAGGGAGTTGGTCAAGTTGAAAAAGACTACAGAGGTTCAAGCCAAACAGATAAAGAAATTAAAACTGAAGTTTCGAAGGCTAAAGACTTTTGTGTGGCCATTGGTTCAAGAATTTTGAATCTGGGTTAAATCCAAGAAAAGGCGCAAAAGGCCTAGAAAAACAAATGCCACAAGGTTTATCAACAATCTTCTGTCAACTTGGGGAGGAATTTAGAAAAAGATAATTTGAAAGAAGATGTTGAGAAGGAGAAACAACCTCAAGGTACGAACAACAAGGTACTAAACAACAAAGTAAATCAACATGTTCAAGGTAATGAACAACAAAGTACTAACAAGTTCAAGGTAATGAACAACAAGGTAATGCTTTTCAACAAAGAAAGTACTTTTAGACAAGAAGTGATAACTCCAAGAGTTTTGAATTTTGAAGAGGAAGTCGGGTCCTTCTACAACCAATATACAAGAAGAGGAGGAAGCTATTCTCAAACCAATTCATTCTGCAAGTGATGATGAGTTCATTGCTACAATATTTCAAGAATTATCACAACCTAGAGGTGGTGTTACTATTAGAGAAGTGCAAGAAGATGAACAACAAAGAACTTCTCAACCTGCAATTGATCCTAAGGATAAAGGGAAAGGTGTTTTAGTAGAAGTAAAGAAGAAGAAACTTACTTTGGCAGAGATTAGAGAAATTGAAGTTGCTAGGAATGAAGCTGCTGCTAGAAAACTTCAAGAAGAGTTAAATGCTAAAGATAGAGCAGCTCAAGAAGTTGAAGAAGCTCAAAGTAGAGAAGCGGCTAAAAAGTTACAAGAGCAATTAGATGTCGAAACTAATGAACCATTACAATCACCTACTCCTGTTAGATATATGCCTAGAAGACCTAATTTAGCTAAGGACATGAATGCTATGATGGCATATTTGAAAGGTCGAGGGTATAAAGGATTGCAGAAGTTGAACTATTTTGACATGAAAAGACTCATGATGTCGGAGACGAAGCTTATAAGAAGAGTGTTGCAGATATCAAGGATTTTAGAGAAGAAGCTTTTTGGATTTGAAGGGGAAAGGAAGAAGAGCTTAAAAAGAAAAAGAAAACCTGAAGTTACAGATAGACAGCTTTTCAAAGAAAGAAAGAGTTGAATTAAGATCTGAGTCTAAAGATGCATTAAGAAATTATCTCGAGTGGTAGATTTTGATTATTCAAAAGAAGATACAGACATGAAGATGAACAGATCTCAGATTAGTGTTTTTGATATTGTGAAATCCAAAGAAGGAGATTATATGATTTTTCATAAGGAAGATGAAAGCTTCAAAGTTTTCAATAGGTTATGGGATTTGTTACATATTATAGATAGAGTGGATTTATTCTATCTATATAATGTTGTAAAAGCTTATTTTGGAGATATTCCATCAGAAGGAATTGGTCCGGTTTTGCTTGGAGATCTTATAACTATGTGGGAATCTAAGAGGAAAGCATCGATGATATATGGAAAAATCAAGAAAACGGGAAATTGTTTATCGGAGATTCTTTGAAGAATCTGGAGTTCATGTTTTAGAACTGGAGAATGGTAAAATGATACACATGTTTGTAAAACGAAGATATCCTCTCACAGTTGAGCTCATGAGAAGAATGCTAGAGCATGGATTGGAAGTAGAAGAGGATAATGAAACTGCTTGCATGGTTATCAATTTATTTATCAACTGGACTACCATTGATGAAGAAGATGAATAAACCGTATGAATTTTATTGAATAATTTATTTTTGATAAATCATACTTTATTCAAAGTATGCCTGATCAAACAAGATTTCATCAAAGTACCGCTACGCTTTTAAAACCGCTTAAGTAATTTTTCAAAGAAACCTTTTGCTAAGTAACAAAATTTTTGAAACAAAGGTTAAATAAATGGATTTTGAGATGGCAACATCAAATAGGTAATCAATCCACCATGGTTACAAAAGGATTGGCTAATCCATGAGCAAACGGCTCTCGTAAAGATATATCAAATCCGTTTTTAGTTGACAACTTGCTAATAAGTTGTATGGTAATCAACTCACCATATCACTTAATGTGAAGAGTTGGCTAGCCCACAAGAAAATGGCTTGTGGTAAAGGCAGTGGAAAACCATTATTGGTAATTAGTTCACCATTAGATAGAAGAACTAACTAGTCCCGAAGGGTACAACTTTTGGTAAAGACAAATCAAATTTGTTGATAGCTGATGATTTGCTAAAAATCATATGGTTATCAATGTACCATGGTCTTAAACACCAAAACATTTGGCTACTCCAAAGATAATGGCTTTGGTAAAGAGATCTAAAACCATTAAATTTTCAATGATTCACCTCTCACAGGAGTTAACACACCGGAAGTGATGAGAATAGTATGCAACTTAAACTGAATTAATGTGCAAATTGTCATATGTTGTGTGTTGTCTGAAAAGATGGAGCTTGCTGGATGTCTGAGAAAGAACAATTCTAAGAGATACTTTGACAAGCACAGACACTACAAAGATATATATTGAAAAGACTAAGAAACAATCTGATCTTAAAGATGAAGCTGTTAAAGATACATTCACAAAGGAACTTGAAGTCAAACAAGTAGAATTCAAGTTAGGGGGGATTGTTGGGATATGAAAGTGTCAAGACATGAAAGTATTGAAGATATGAAAGTAACTGTAAGTTGCAAAGTATCGGGAAATGTCAAAAGTCAAAGTACTGCTAAAGACAAAGTCAAAGTATGCACCTAAAAGTCAAAGTCTGCAAGAACAAAAGAACAAGTATTCGCTTTATGGAAAGTATTGTATTCTATGTTTAGATTACTTGTCGTATAAGGCTATCAATTGTAAACCGACTAGGATATCCTTGAGCCTATAAAAGGACTCCTAGATTGGCATTAGATGTACGAGTCTATGAGTTTTAGAGTTTACTAATTCACAAGTTAATTAGTGTTTTAGAGAGAAGTTCGATTATCTTAGAGTGTATTAGAGTATCTGCATAATAAGCACATTTAGAGTTTATAATAAAAGGTTATTCTTCTTAGCTTTGTTAAGTAAATTCCGCGTACTTGATAAAGATTGCTCAGTGTTTCTTTGTTAATAACTTAGGATTTATCCGAGGTTATTAAACCTTAACAAGCTAGTTTAGATAGTTTGATTAAAGTATATCGATCCAACACAATATGTTACATAATCATCACCTTTCTCACAAAAATTCAAGTTCAGCTTCGGAACACCGTCAGAAAAATTCAAACAGACAAAGGAACTGAATTTGTGAATCAAACTCTTCTTGAATATTATGAGAAAGTGGGAATTGAGCATCAAACATCAATTGCACGTACCCCAGAACAAAACGGAGTTGTTGAAAGACGAAACCGTACGTTAGTGGAAGCTTCCAGAACGATGTTAATCAATGCTAAACTTCCGGATTACTTGTGGGCGAAGCGTCTCAATGCATGCTACACTCAGAATCGCTCAATGATTACAAAACGCCACAACAAAACACCTTTTGAGCTTATCCACAACCGAAAACCGAATCTTAAACACTTTCATGTATTTGGATCCCTTTGCTACCCTAATAATGATCGTGATGACTTTGGAAAACTCAAAGCCAAAGCTGATATTGGAGTCTTTATTGATATCAGTGATAATTTAAAGGTTACCGGATCTGAATCGTCGTAAAAGCAGGTTATGGAAACGATTCATGCAAATTTCGATGAGCTTACAGAGATGGATTCGAGCATAACAGACTTGGAACCCGGTCATAACCGTCTAAACTTCCCTCAAACCCCATCATCACGACACAAGCTCCCAGCTTACTCGTCACCAAATGGAAAAGCTATTTGCTCCTCTGTTTAGTGATGATATTGATGAACGTGCTCCAGGTGTATCCAATGTTTCCGCTGCTCAACCTGATGATATTCAAATACCTGATACACATGCTACAACAACTACTGTTGAAGAAGCACCACCAGTTGAATCTACAACAACAGTTGAACAAACTGCATCCAACGACGCTGAACCAACTGATGATGTTATGAACAATGAAGTACCCCCACCTGCATATTTTGATCCAAATGCGTTCTTCAACCCGTTTGCTAATGAAACTGCTGCACCTGATGTTGCGGAATCATCAACAAGCCATTTGAATCCTCCTAATCTGCAGAATGTATATCAACATCAACCCTCCACTCATCATTGGACAAAAGACCATCCTCTAGAGAACATTATTGGTAACCCGAATCAACCAGTCGTAACGAGACAACGTCTTCACATAGATGGTGAACATTGCATTTATGCACTCACGTCGCCAATCAACCTAAAAACATTAAAGACGAATGACCAAAGACAACTGGATTGAATCCATGCAGAAGAACTCAAGCGTTTAAACGCCTTGAAGTATGGGAATTGGTTGAAAGACCAACAGGAGTTTTCGTCATTGGTCTCAAATGGATTTGGAAAAACAAATTGGATGCTGAAGGAACACAATCAAACAAGTCACGTCTGGTGGCTAAGGGTTATAGACAGGAAGAGGGTATTGACTTTGAAGAATCATTCGCTTTGGTTGCTCGTCTTGAGGTCGTTCGGATATTTCGGCGTCGCGGCTCATATGAATATAACGGTCTTTCAGATGGACGTCAAAACGCTTTCGAATGGTCAACCGAAAGAAACAGTCTATGTCACCAAATTTAAGGATTCGTTGATCCAGAGTTCCCTAATCACGTCTACAAACTGAAGAAGGCTCTCTACGGTCTCAAACAAGCTCCTCGGGCGTGGTACGATAAGTTATCATCCTTCCTCATTGCCAATAATTTCACCAAAGGTTCGGTCGATCCTACACTTTTCATACAATATCAATGGGCTCACATTTTAATCGTTCAAATCTATGTGGATGACATCATTTTTGGGTCAACACATTTTGAAATGTCAATGATGGGTGAACTCGCATTCTTTCTTGGAATGCAAGTTCATCAATCACCCCGTGGTATTTTCCTAAGTCAGTCCAAATATGCCCTTGAACTCTTAAATAAATTTGGAATGCAAAACTGTGACACCTATGCCACACCAATGGCTCATACCAAGAAACTAGACACTGATTTACATGGGAAATTGGTGGACCCTACCAAAAATCCGAAGTATCATTAGGTCTCTCATGTATCTAACAATGACTAGCAGGCCTGATATTGTTTTTTGCCGTATATCTTTGCTCCCGTTATCAGTCGAGACCAACTGAAACTCACCTCTTAGAGGCTAAAAGAATCCTCCGATACATAAAGGGAACCATTAACTGGGGATCGGTATTCGAAGGATTCGGTTTTGAACTAATAGCTTTTTAGGACTCTGATCACGCATGGATGCTTAGATTCACTAAAAAGTACTTCAGGAGCATTACAATTTCTTGGTGATAAACTGGTGTCATGGCAATCGAAGAAGCAAGATTGTACATCGTTGTCCTCAATCAAGCGTAATATGCAGCCATGTCGCATGTTGTGCTCAAGTCATTTGGATGAGAACACAACTCAAAGACTATGGTTACATATTTGACAAAATCCCGATGTACTGCGACAATCGAAGTGCTATTGCGATCTCGTGCAACTCCGTTCAACACTCAAAATCAAAACACATCGATCTTCAATATCATTTCATCAAGGAGCACGTCGAAAAGAGTACTGTTGAATTATACTTTGTGGGTACTGAATACCAACTGACAGATCTCCTCACCAAAGCCTTAGCTCCTGCTAGGTTTAATGAGTTGGTCCACCGGATTGGTATGCGGTGTTTGACTCCAGAGGAACTGGATGAACTTTTAAAACATTCTTAAAACAGTCAAACACCAAAATCTCTTTTGTAAATATTTTTCAAAAACAAAATACAAAAATATAAAATCTGATAAAATCAACAAAAATAATCTTCTTTCTATATTTCTTCTAACATGGCAAGTACAAATCTTCCGTCAACACTTTTGTTAATACAAATAAGCCGTAAAAACGTTTATTTATATTTTACGATCTTCTAATGTTTTGTCGATAACAAACGTAAAATCATTTTAACGAAACAAATAAAATAAGTAAATGGTTTGAACTATTAGTTTCTAACATATTCACATTTTCACATAAAACACTAAAACAAGTATAAGTGATTTTATGATTTAGTAATACATATGTACAACAACTAGTGTTTACATATTTGGGTAAAATATACACATAACTAGTATGTAGTATATTGGGTAATATAAATGGGTAGAAACTTAAGTATCATAACCCATTGGGCAAATACATTGAATGTAGTTGGGTACAACCCAAAGCCCATGACCTATGGAGCTTGACCCATAACCCATTGCATGACATCATGCTTATATCATACATGGATAATATCCATAACCCATGGATCAACCCATACCCAAGTGACCAAGTGCATTGCACTCAAAGATACATTGTATCTAGCTAAAGATCCATGGTTCAACCCATGACCCATGACCCATAACCAAAATACCCATGGGTAAAAGGGAGCGCCCCACGGATCCCTAGCTTAACGCTAGACGGATCCCTTGTGGAAGGGATCCGTGGATCCGGGAACAGTAGGATTTTTCCTATATAAATAGTGAGCCATTTCTTCATTATTTCCAACCCCTTTCTAACACACTTTCTCCCTAAGTGTAAAACTCACTAACTTCAGATCCAAGAGATCTATGTTTGTAGTTTTGTTTTTGTGTGATCTTTTAGGTTCCTCTTAAAGGCAAGATCATCACCTTTGAAGTCGAGCAAGCTCAAGTCCATGAGTTGCCATGCTTCCTCATCATCAAGGCTCCTGAAGTCTTCTTGTTGACGATTCCTTTCTTTCTTCAAAGAAGTGTAGTGTTGAAGACATTAGTGAAAGATGTCTCAAGAGTCAAGACGAAGATATAAGTGAAGGGTATCTATCGTCTATATCATAAGCACTTGTGGTAGGTTCTTAGAAGTCAAGATTAGAAGCATTAGTGAAAGGTGCTTAGAAGTCAAGACTAGAAGCATTAGTGAAAGGTGCTTAGAAGTCAAGACACAAGACATTAGTGAAAGGTGTCTTGTAGATCTAATCAAAGGCATTAGTGAAAGGTGCCTTAGATGTACATTCGATATGGTGTGTTTGGATGTACAAGATAGACTAGTATTAGATCCAAGGATATTGATATCCTTGATGATGTTGTAAAGGAGTAGATCTCCTTTGGGATTAGTCGTTGGTGTAGTGTGGTAGTAGTTCCTCCATTGCAATGGAACTAGGTGCTTAGCCTAGTACCTAATAAAGGGTAGAAGACGTTGTGAAGGTGTAGTTCACCTTGGAGTGAAAGAACTAGACACTTAGCCTAGTACCTTATAAAGGGTAGGTGACGTTGTGTAGGTGTGGTTCGCCTTGGTGTGAAAGAACTCGGTATTTAGCTTTGTACCGGAAAAAGGATAAGCGACGTTGTGAAGGCTTCTCCGCCATAAGGAGATTGGTGTAGTGCTTACGAACTCTCGAGTAGGTGACTCGGGGAGTGGAGTAGGGCAAGGAAGGTGTCCTTGTAGCCGAACCACTATAAATACTCGTGTTGTGGTTTTGTGCTTCTTACTCTTATCTTTTCATTACTTACCTTTGTATGCTTTGTTTATCAACATCCAACATACACATCCAAATAGATTGACATAAGTTGATCTAAATAGATTAAAAGGAAGTTTTAATTGGCAAAACTATTCAACCCCCCCCCCTTCTAGTTTTCCACAATTGGCATCAGAGCTTCGTTACCAAGTTTCTTGAAGTATATTGTACTTTAAAAGCTTGATACGATCCATGGTTAATTGAAAACTACAAAGAAGGCTTTTCATAAAAACAAAACACAATGTTTTTAAAACTATATGTTTGGATATTTATTGGATAACAACATTTTTTTATTTACTTTTTATTTAATTGCACTAATCTTCTTTGTCATGTTGATTAGTCAAAGCTCATACCCACCAAGCTATAGGAATCGCTTGGTAACAAGAATACCTTCCTTAAGAAGGTATCTTAAACGCAAAGGAGCGGGAATCGTCTAAGTGACATTTGTTGTGTCATTTGTAAAGACATTCCTAAGTGTGCTAGAGGTATGTTTTTCTTTTTGTTGTGCTTGATAATTAAGTATGCCTATTTAGGTATTTATATGATTATCTTTTGTGCATATATATGTATTACAAGAAGCTTCATTAGGAAGCCTTTTCTTTTTCTCACATACGTGTCACTCTTTTGTCTAAAAGTCGCGGTATATAAAACTTGTGTTTCATCTCTTTTAATCCTATAATAAAACAAAACACAAATTTCAAAAATTCCTCCTTCCCTATTTATAAATCGTCCGTCAATCACTTCATCAATCCCCACTTTTTCAAATCTTCCAATTTCATAAATTTCCTCTCATTCAAAACTTCATCTTCCTCTTCATTTCATCTCAACCAAAACCAAGAAGGATCATCTTCAACATGGTTTACATCGCCCTCGTGCTCATCGCCTTAACACTCATCGCACTTTTGTTCCCTATGATGAAGTTCACATATGGAGACATTTACTTTGTGTTGTTAATCTATATTGGGGTTATATACCCAATCCTTTGTATCATTCTTAGTATTGAAATGAAATATTATTAATAGTCTAGTTATCTAGGTTATTATGTGTTTATCATTTTTGTGTTATGTCTTTCTTTTGTGATACATTAGAAGTCATGTATGCATGTTAAAAGAAAATGTAGGTTAAAACACATATCTTGGTATAAAAACTATGAGATCTAAAAACCTATGTTTTTCATAAAATCTGTTTCTGTGATTAAAGATCTACGGATCCCGGAAGTTATACTAGCCGGATCCCTTTGGTAAAGGAACCGTGGGATCCGTCCTACTGGAAAACAGTTTTTCATGCAAATTAAAAATCAATTTTATTCTAAAAAGGTAATACTCCACTAGAATATCAAAACCATATGTGAGTTAAATGTTATTGTTGTTCAAAACCATTGTTAATAAAAATCTAGTAAAAACATTAGATAATCATAGATTGATCACAAACATATCTTTCTATTAACTCATGTTTTTTATAGGTTCAACTATGAAGCATGAATATGAGTTTGATTTCACTCACTAGCGTCTACACACCAAGCATCTCCCTTGAACCCAACACACCTGGCAACCATGTCCGTGGGTTCAATAATCTTGAAAACCGTCACTTCCACAAAGGACGTATTGTAGACACCTCTCTAAAATTCGAAGAAGGTATCAATACCTCATTCCGAGCCATCGGACTATAATGTCTTCTTGAAATCAACGAGAAGATATGTCCAAGGTTCATAATGGAATTCTTCCGTCAAGTTGAACTCGTTCGTAACGAGGATCGCTCTCTATCTCTTTGGTTTTATATCAAAAACCAAAAGTTTACTTTAACCCTTGGGAATTTTGCTCACATCCTCCGGATTCCAAATCATGGACAATGTGCCTTCACCGAAGATTGGTCTCTTGATTCTCTCTTCAACTTTCGTGAAGAAAATAGTCCATATTGTTCACACATACCCTCGCCGGAAGATTTAAATCGCATAATATGCAAACCTCGACCATATTACTCCGATCCAAATATTATCTTCACACCGGACATCCGAGAAGAGTACAAGCCTCTTGCACGCATCCTACGTGAGAATGTTTGGAGTCTTAGGGGAAATCGAGAAATCCTTCCCGCTTGTTGTGCTCACATGTTGTATTGTTTGCTAACACAACAACCATACAATCTCGCATACTTCTTTGCAAGGCGAATTGCAAATCTTCAAGGCTCCAAGAATAAACTCATCCCTTATGGAATGTTCTTGACGCGCCTCTATCACAATGTTATGCACTTCCATCCTCAATTTCAAAGTCCGTTGTACGTACTTGTGAACAAGATGATGGAACCGCTAAACATATCTCTCATGAAGACTTTCTTCATTCTTGATTCCACCAACACTCATCAATCACGTAATGATCCTCCTAGCGAAAACACTCAAGGAACTTAGCAGTATTTCAAATAGGATCAATCCTCTTGTACTCGTGCTTTATCAATGTAATCCTATTTCCTTCATGAAATAAAACATCTTACATTTGATATCTTAGTGTTAGAACCCCTTTAAACTAACCTTGGAATATAATGCATTGTCAAGATCATTACATACCTTTAGTAAAGGTTCTGCTGAGCAGATGGACGGATCCCAATGATTGTGCTAGACGGATCCCTACACTTAGGGAACCGTGGGATCCGGGAAACAGAAAATGCAATTGCAAGCATTGTATTTCAAACATGTCCTTAAAACAACTCACACTAAACTAAACATAGTGTCTTAAAGGTAAATTAAGTCCTTATCAAAGATAGGTAGATCCTTCCTACTCACACATAACTCACCAAGATCACACTCTAAGACGTTTGTAGATCTATCATTTCATTTTTAATCGATTACTCTTCCGCTCTTAAACTCACACTTCATTTTTCACTTGATCCCTCACATCTAGTCTTAGAAATCTTTTTGATTATGGCAAAATTGATCATTTAGCTTCAATTGACACTCTTCTTTAGTGTCATCCTTGCTCATCCATTGGTACTCATGAAAGTTCCAAATCCTTCCATAAAAGACAATCATTAGCTACATCACTCATTAACTTCAAGTATTTAAGCACCCCTTCATTTAAGACACTTAGGAGGACTGAAACACTCAAGATGATATAGATCTTAGATCTTAGAAACATCATTTCCACTCTTTCATAGCTGTTGAGAGCCGGATCCCTAGGATTAGCCTAGACGGATCCCTCTGAGGAGGGAACAGTGGGATCCGGATAACAGTTTATGTCAAATCTTGCTAAAACAATCATTTCAACTCATCTTTCTAACTCAAGCACTCCATCTCATCTTAAATGAGTTCCTAGATCAGTACAAACTTTGAAGTTGACTCTTGTGCATATTAATCATCACATTCCAAATAATCCTAGTGGCTTAAGGCTTAAATGCACTTGCCAAATCTTTTGGTTTATAAACCACTTTGTTAGGACCTCCATAGTCATCACCTTCATCCTAACTTTCAGGATTTTAGAAATATTTACAAACCTCTTGAAATCATCTCATCATGAGGAAAACCCCAAGTAGTAACCTATCCACCAAAGAACCACCCAAGAAAAAGGCTCGTGTTATACACGAAATCTCTTCAACCGAATCATCTCCGGTCAAGCCAACAAATGCTAGGATCCTTCCTCAACCAATCAAACCAATTCCTAAAAGGATAGTACCCACAAAACTACCTATGCCAAACACCACCATACCTCCTAGGCCAAACAACATCATCTCCACTAAACCATCACCATTGGTTCCTAGAGCTATCTCTTTTACATCTCCACTATCATCACCACACCTCTAAAATTTAGAGGATTTGCCTCCTAGGCCGTCTTATCCGCCTCCGCCGACAACATTCTTCTCATTAGGAGGAATAATGATACAAAATCAAGGTGTTGAGTCAACACTTGCTCCGGCTTCTTTTTCGCCGTTTCCATCATATAATCCCATTTGGATTATGAGAAATCATCAAAGTCAACCACCCGACCATATGGAAGTTGACACTTCTCTACCACCACCATCATTCTTGGTCGAGCCATTCTCAAATGCGCCACCACCAATCCCTCCATCGTTTGAAGCTCCACAAGCCGCTTCACTTGATCCCTCACATCAAGCCATTTCATTTCTTCCACCACCACTACCTAGCCATGACAAAGATTGCTATCATTGTCAACATGTTGAAAGTTTGATACATGAAGTACGAGAAGACCAACGTTTCATGTTCTATCATCTCCTCGAACGTTTCGACGAGATTAAACCTAAACAAAACTTGAGCCAGAAGATTTTATTGGTGTCCTAGCATCAAGCGATAGTTGGTTTAGAAATTCCTAGTCATGTATTTTTTTAGTTTTTAGAGTCATGTATATCATAACTCTAGTTTTATTAAATGAAATTACATGCTACTTGTTATATTTCTGAGCATATGATTACATTGTATTCATATCTCATTTTTGTGATAACATTACGTGTTATATCACCTTTGCTGAAATTAATCAGCTAATACGGATCCCTCAGATTTGCCTAGCCGGATCCCTACTAGGAGGGAACCGTGGGATCCGTGAGACAGAAAACTATTTTCTACTAACTTGGACCACATTTGCAGGAAATTGTGAATTATACTTGTTGTCTAACCTTTGTTTTGTAGTTATTCAATTTACACATGAAGACTTTGACATCCTAAAGCTAGGGGGAGCTTTATGTCAAAGCAATACATTGCAAATTACTTGCAATATTAGGTTTACATTTCGTGACATTCCCTTGCAATATTGCAATCATCAAGGGGGAGCACATTCGTCACTTAGACGAAATACTTTGCAAACTTACTTGCAAACAAACTAGATTAGTATCACTTTCTTGACGCCCTTACATAGGGATGGACTCGTCAAGGGGGAGTAAAGACGAGATCCTTTCCCGTTACTTGCTCTCTATTTTTTATTTTCTTTTCTTTCACATGTTTTTCTTAAAACCAATGTGTTGCTTTCTTTCGAAGCTCTTTTTGTTTCGACAAAAAGGGGGAGAAGAAAGTAAACTACGAATTCAAAATTTTACGAATTTTAGCTTTTCCTTAAAATAATTTTTATGTTTTGTCATCAACAAAAAGGGTGAGATCGTTAATACAAATAAGCCGTAAAAACGTTTATTTATATTTTACGATCTTCTAATGTTTTGTCGATAACAAACGTAAAATCATTTTAACGAAACAAATAAAATACGTAAATGGTTTGAACTATTAGTTTCTAACATATTCACATTTTCACATAAAACACTAAAACAAGTATAAGTGATTTTATGATTTAGTAATACATATGTACAACAACTAGTGTTTACATATTTGGGTAAAATATACACATAACTAGTATGTAGTATATTGGGTAATATAAATGGGTAGAAACTTAAGTATCACAACCCATTAGGCAAATACATTGAATGTAGTTGGGTACAACCCAAAGCCCATGACCCATGGAGCTTGACCCATAACCCATTGCATGACATCATGCTTATATCATACATGGATAATATCCATAACCCATGGATCAACCCATACCCAAGTGACCAAGTGCATTGCACTCAAAGATACATTGTATCTAGCTAAAGATCCATGGTTCAACCCATGACCCATGACCCATAACCAAAATACCCATGGGTAAAAGGGAGCGTCCCACGGATCCCTAGCTTAACGCTAGACGGATCCCTTGTGGAAGGGATCTGTGGGATCCGGGGAACAGTAGGATTTTTCCTCTATAAATAGTGAGCCATTTCTTCATTATTTCCAACCCCTTTCTAACACACTTTCTCCCTAAGTGTAAAACTCACTAACCTCATATCCAAGAGATCTATGTTTGTAGTTTTGTTTTTGTGTGATCTTTTAGGTTCCTCTTAAAGGCAAGATAATCACCTTTGAAGTCGAGCAAGCTCAAGTCCATGAGTTGTCATGCTTCCTCATCATCAAGGCTACTGAAGTCTTCTTGTTTATGATTCCTTTCTTTCTTCAAAGAAGTGTAATGTTGAAGACATTAGTGAAAGATGTCTCAAGAGTCAAGACGAAGATATTAGTGAAGAGTATCTATCGTCTATATCATAAGCACTTGTGGTAGGTGCTTAGAAGTCAAGATTAGAAGCATTAGTGAAAGGTGCTTAGAAGTCAAGACTAGAAGTATTAGTGAAAGGTGCTTAGAAGTCAAGGCACATGACATTAGTGAAAGTTGTCTTGTAGATCTAGTCAAAGGCATTAATGAAAGGTGCCTTAGATGTACATTCGATATGGTGTGTTTTGATGTACAAGATAGACTAGTATTAGATCCAAGGATATTGATATCCTTGATGATGTTGTAAAGGAGTAGATCTCCTTTGGGATTAGTCGTTGGTGTAGTGTGGTAGTAGTTCCTCCATTGCAATGGAACTAGGTGCTTAGCCTAGTACCTAATAAAGGGTAGGCGACGTTGTGAAGGTGTAGTTCACCTTGGAGTGAAAGAACTAGGTACTTAGCCTAGTACCTTATAAAGGGTAGGCGACGTTGTGTAGGTGTGGTTCGCCTTGGTGTGAAAGAACTCGGTATTTAGCTTTGTACCGGAAAAGGATAAGCGACGTTGTGAAGGCTTCTCCGCCATAAGGAGATTGGTGTAGTGCTTACGAACTCTCGAGTAGGTGACTCGGGGAGTGGAGTAGGGCAACGAAGGTGTCCTTGTAGCCAAACCACTATAAATACTCGTGTTGTGGTTTTGTGCTTCTTACTCTTATCTTTTCATTACTTACCTTTATATGCTTTGTTTATCAACATCCAACAAACACATCCAAATAGATTGACATAAGTCGATCTAAATAGATTAAAATGAAGTTTTAATTGGTAAAACAATTCAACCCCCCCTTCTAGTTTTCCATAAATTTAATCTTTCAAAATTCAATATTTTTTCGATCAAGTGTTGAGGGGGAGAAAGTAAATATTTTCCGGTTTCATAAAACCTTGTACTTGCATGTTACCTTATCCCAATTGTGTCTTTGATAACGGTGGTCACATTTCTGGTTTACTGACACTCCTCGGACTCAAATTTATAAAATTTCTTTATTTCTTCAGTCAAAGGGGAGTGTCGTCAAGTTTCTTTCCAAATATCTTTCGTTTGGTAACCAAAATGGATGTTATGGATATTGGATGAAATTGGTTAAGGTGGAGGGACTAAATCTGTCAAAAGTTCAAAATATCATAAACAAAACACCTCCACCAAATTAATTCTTCACATTTATTACAACAACTAATATTTCAACTACTCTCATCCACGATCCAAATTCATTTCACAAATCCGTGCTTTTGATCATCATTTTGTAAGTGTTTTTATGTTTAACATGATTATAAACATAGGTTTTGAATCGTTTTGAAAACCAACGGTTAGATTTTAACCTAGGAACGATTTTGTGTTCTACGCATAAGCGTATGAACACATAATCAAGGTTGAGTGTTTTTGGTTAAAATAGTTGTGTCAAAACATTTATTTTATCACAATGATTCCATTTCTATCATTAATACTCACCCAGAAACACAAATTGATTGATTTTGAGAAATTAGGGTTTATGCGTGAATTGGGTATTTTCATGTGTGTGTGTTTTTGGTTAATTAGATAGTTAAGAGAGGTTGTATGTAAGTTGAGTTGATCATATCCATACTCATAACTTGCCCAGAAACATCAATTGTGAGAGAATTAAACTTTAGGGTTTAAGTTCATACGTTTTGGGTACTTTTGATTCATAGCATTGTTGATGTTAAAACTTGCATAGAACACTTCATTAGACTTCTAAGACAACACATAAACAGTTTGGTGACATTCCTATGGCTAGAACTCTTACACGTAGAAGTTGAATATTAGGGTTTAAAGTCTACGCGTAAACAAGTTTCTACGCATAACTGCTCAGAAATGTATTCATGTTTAGATCTGATAGATATTGAATGTAGGTGTTAATATTGGTATTGTGATGAAATTATTTCAGGTTTCTACGCGTGATAAACTCAGAATCAAGGTTACTTGAACATCTACGCATAAGGATCACCTTACGCGTAGAATGTTATGCGTAAGAGAAATCTTACGCGTAACCTTTACGCGTAAGGGTCTACAATGGGGACTACGCGTATCCTGTGAAGGATATGCATAAACAGTAACCTCTACGCATAAGGTTCACTCTTACGAGTAAGCCTTACGCGTAAGGTTCCATATACGCTTACGCGTAAGCTTTACGCCTAAGGCCCTCTTTTCCTACGCGTAATATTTCTTACGCATAAGTCAAGATCCTACGCATAAGCTTATGCTTAAACGTATAACCACTCCTGTTTACGCATAAGCTTGCAAAACCTACGCCTAAGCCTAGTTTTAACCAAAATTATGAATTGTTACGCGTGCAAACTTGTAAATAAATAAATCATAACGCCACGAAACCAAATTGTCACTAATAAGCTTAAATGTTTAATAAGTTGTGAAAAATAAGTGAAAACTTGGACTTTAAAACTCAAAGTTAATCAACTCACGAAACTTATCACGACGTCTTTGGACTATTGGACTAACAAGTGACATTGGACTCGTAACAATCATTGACATATCACATTCAATAAATAGACAATAAAATCATCTGTTGACTAACGTAATGTCTTTCGATATGGTGGTTCTTTTGGCTAAATATCTTTCAGATCACGACATGGACGCTCAAATGCAGAATGTGGATGCACCAAATGTTCTCACTATTGCAGATATCTTCCCTCATGGTTACCCTATGAAGATCGGAAAGAACAACCTCAGAGTTGATATTGATACCTTCTCTTGTTCGAGTCTTCATGCCGGATTGCTGCAGATATTCGAAGACTCACCCTTATCGAACATGCTCACGAACTCTGCTCTGTACCGAGATCTACATTCACCAATTCTGGCATACAATGCAAAAGGTCAAAGGTCAAAATGTTGTGACGGTGACACTTAACAACAAACAAGTCACCATCACACCAGCAGATTTGAGGGCCATTCTTCTCATTCCTGTCATCGAACCCACTCAATTCAATGCCACTCCAACTGAAGAGGTCGTTCTCCAATTCATGGTCGACATCGGCTATGATGAAGCTACCGGGGTTATCACAAAGCACTCATCTGTTGATCTCAAGAGCATTCCCCAGCCATGGATAACCCTCTACATAATGATTGCAAAATCTGTTTCTGGATGTGATAGTGGTCATGAGCATCCCAAGCTCATGGAACTACAAATATTTTGGACTTTGGTAAACAAGAAAGATATTGAAGTTGAAGCTCTGATATGGGACGACATGATGACTTTCCTTAAAAAGCTTGGCACCAAGATCCCGTATATCAGATACACCAAACTGTTGATCCAAAGAGCTCTAGGGTATAATCCTGATATTCCCTTGAGACTTGATGACCCCAAACAACACACCGTGTTGTATGAGCCCACACTCACTGTCAGATTTAAGGACTCTACAACAAAGAAACAAGGTGCGATCTGCCAGATTATCTTATCACTGAAGATGTCAAACAACTGTATTCGTACAAACGATATCTGGTGGCAGTTGAAGAAGGCAAAGTAGGTTTCCTTGATGAAAAGTCCGCTGGTACACCTACTAGGAAAACCAGGAGAGGCAGTGCAGGAAGCATTACAAGCACTAAGAGTACGAGGAAGTATCCCAAGAGAACTCATGTTCATAAAAGGAAAATTCCCTCTAAAGAAGCCATTCCTATTCCCAAACCCGAACCGCAACAAAAGCTTACGGACGAGGAATCCAAGGAAACTGAAACGGACGAAGAGGTCATCTACTTTGAAACTCCAATCGATGACACTCAAACAGTAGCAAAACCTCCCAGTCCAAAAGCTGATAAAGGTAAAGGGAAAACTCCAGTGCTTGAGCATGAAGAAGAGAGCTCCGAGGAAGAGCCACTGGATGAAGACAGAGATTACAGGAAGAAGTTCAAGAGTATCAGACTCCAACACGTTGCCAAAGAGTTCGTAAAGGAACAAACTCGTGGCCCCGGAGGGTCAAGTGGTGGTGCACTATCTACACCAGTTCCTGATGCGGTTAATCAACCCGATAAGGGAATTGGTACCACCACCCACGATCCACAACAACGGCGACTGGAGGACACCATCACCTATGAATTTGAGGAGCCAGAAAAGGAAGAGACGGAGAAGATTTCTGATAAAGATGCTGAGATTGCAGCTAAAGAAAAAGCAGATAAAGAAGAGGAAGAAGCCAGGATTAAGGCTGAAGAAATGGCTAAGTATGGAAAAGATGACGAAGTTGATTATGATGATTTTCTTCTAGACAGCCCAAAGACGTTCCAAGGAACAAAATTCTAAGCCACCAAAAGACCCTGAGTCTCCTCATGTCTGATCATCATCAGACTCGTCTTCTCACTCTTCACCTCCACCATCCAAAGGCACAACCAGATCCACATCCAAGTCTGTGAAGAAACCAACCGACTCTTGGATATCCCGAGCTAATACAAAGATTTTCAATGCTGTCAAGCAAGTCAGGAAGAAAGACGTGACCAACAAAAAGCTGAATCAACTCGCTGACAGAATCAACTTTCTTCAAAATGAGATAAACGAGTTGTTGAAAGAAAGGGAGCATATCCAGAAGTTTATCAAAGGAGATTTCCAAAAGGAAATGGAGCAGACAGCAAGAGAATATACTCAAATGTTTCTTCTCGACACTATTCCTGGAGTTACAAGGGAGATGTTCACCAGACAGCTCTATCCAAATCTCATGAAATTGGTCAAGCAAACAATGCAATCCACCCCGGTAACAATGACGATCAATCCAATTGAGCCTGAAGTTCTCTCTGATGCAGAGTTGATTTCCAAGCTGGTGCTACAATTGTCTCAAAGATCTGCAACTCTCACCTCTGACGAAATTAAACTACTTGAGGCATTACTGGAATATCAACTCAAGACTTCATGCAAGGAGCAAGCTGAGAGGCCTAAGCGTCCAAGAGACGATGATGATAAGGATAAGGACAAAGATACAGAGCCTAAACGCCCGAAGAAAACTGGTGAATCATCCTCCATGCAACCACCACCTCAAAGGACTCAAATCGAAAGAAGATCTCCACCAAGTTCTGTTGTTGCTGATAAACCTCAGGACTCTGAGTTACCACCTCAGACAGAGAAAACCAGTGATCACTTCGAGTACACTGGTGGTGACGATGAAGAGATACCTGAGCCCCGACAACAACCCACCTCTCCCACCACAACAAAGGAACCAGAGTCCTCATCTAAGCCAAAGAAGAAGAAGAAGAAGACAAAGACAGATGTTGTCTTATGGCTAGACGAAGATGACACCGCTGAATACGACTGGTTTTATACACTTGTTGATGCTACTCCCTCACTACCTGAAGGTCAAGAAATGGTAGATGGTCGAACATTGGAGCATGCTAAGTTACTTCAAGAAACGTTTCGGGTGAAGAAGATGACCAAGTCATAGTTAAAACGCATCAAGAATGAAGCTTTTCAACTGCTTAAAGACAGCTCGGAAAGTGCTATTGAATTTGAATATCATCTTGAAAACATAGCACGAGCCATGCCAAGCAACATCGATTGGCTCAACCCTGAAGCGAACATTGACTTCACCAGAAAGGACAAGGCTCCATACTACACTGACTGGACCAGACCCCTACCTACAATTAGCCAACCAGATCAACCTAAAATTCCATTTCGCTACTTCTTCAACAACGACCTGGAATTTCTTCTACATGGTAGCGATGTGTCAAAGAAATACGCTACATCACTGACACTTCCGTTCCCGGCAGCCATCTATTCCAACTGCATAGCCATCGAAGAAAAGGCTACTCACATGTTTGCCAACAGCGTGGAAAGGTATGACCTTGATGCAATGTATGGGATTCACCATTGGCCTGAACGCCGAAGAATCTTCTATAAAAGCTGCCAGGTTCAAAATTCTACACATGAATTAGTGATAAAGGGATCGTTGTTGTTAAGCATGTAACTCTCTCGTCAAAATGGGACTACACATTTCTCAAGAAAATCGTGGTCAAAAGACAAGACG
The DNA here is from genome assembly GCA_910596185.1 of Chrysanthemum makinoi. Taxonomy (NCBI): domain Eukaryota; kingdom Viridiplantae; phylum Streptophyta; class Magnoliopsida; order Asterales; family Asteraceae; genus Chrysanthemum; species Chrysanthemum makinoi. The sequence goes on along the minus strand of OU343223.1, from coordinate 226,062,742 downwards.
AAGAGGACTATGCTTTCTGTGAAGCGGACTTTCAGAATTTGTCTCTCAACGACATTCAAGATCTGTATCTTGCCAAGGTACAGGGAAGAATGAAACACTTCTCGACAGAAATCCAACGTGAATACATCAAGTCCTTGCTCATCTTCATCAGAAGCATAGTGATCCAGGAACGTGTAGAAGACTTACAACTTGCCATGGAATCGTATCAGACACGTGTCAACCTCACCAGACCTCAGCTAGACCTTCCTGACATCAACCACCTTCCTCAATACACTCTCATCAGCAAACCGTTTGGCGTAGTCTACCGTAGTGAACTACACCGCAACTGCTTGATGGCGTGCAGAGAGCTTCATAAGTTTGGGGATCATACACTGAAAAGCGTAAGGGATGGTTTAGCTTATCGGTTAATGGAGATACATGAAGGCATAGGGTCAAACAAGAGATGGAATTCGAAGGAGAAAAGGGATGTTAAGAGGATCATCACTCGCATCGATGAAAGGTTGTTCAGAAGGGACCAGCTCAGAACGCTGGAGAGTTTCGTAGGTGGTCGTCCCAGCATTTCTCTCACAGGCTATCAACGTCCACAACGCATTCCTGGAGTTATTGCTGGACTACCGGATTCTCCTGGTAACCCTTGATTTGTTTCATTATCATTAGTTGGTTGTGTGATTTAAACTTAACTATGGCTTGTGCACACATTATAGTGTACAACCCGTTCTTGTAATGAAAGGACCCTGTGATATGCTTCAATGCCACAATCCTATAAAAGGAGCGAAAGCTTCTTACTTTTGAGTAAAACTTATCAAAAATTTCATTTTTCAAAGTTTTGCTCAAAATAACAAGTACTTCCCCTTATGATTTTTTTTCAAAACCTCAAAAGTTTATATCACTTTTTGAGGGGGAGTATTTGTCAACCAAAATCTTTGTTCACAAAATTGTTCTTCGTGGTAATCTTCCCGCAAAACTCGAAATGGACATATTCGATATCAAAATTTAGTCAAAAATAACATTTATATGCTATTTTTGAGGGGGAGAAAAATTATGTGATAAGAAATATGTTGTGAAATTGCAAATGAATCATTGTGCTACAGACTTAACCAATGAATTGACGAGATCTTAAATTTAGTAACTCGAAAAGACTTGTCCGGGACGGATAATAATTTCAAGCTAGCTCGCTAGTGATGTAAACGTGTCTCGCAAAGGACTTGTTCGAGTAGAATGTACCTTTCGAGAAACGGGTTTGACAACCTTTCGAGGCTTGTCCACACCTTCAAGATAGTTATTAGAGCTATTTGTCACCTAAAAGATGACAATGTAACTCTTTAACTATGCAACGTAACCGTGTCTCGCGGGGGATTGTCTATCTTGAGTTGATCAATTCAAAAGTGCGCGCTCTTCTCTCACCATGCAAAATTCATCAAAAATACTTAAGCACATGTAGAGGGGGAGTATTTATGCAAAGTCTTAAACTCTCATTAGTGGAATTAAATGTTTTTACTCATAACCACTATGAGAGATTTTTCATGAAAATGGTTTTATGGCAACATAGGTTAGTCATGGAGTTATAAGGTGACTAAGGTTAGGAATAACCGTCCTAAGATCCACCAGAGTCGGAGGGATCTACCCAAGGACACCACCGATAGTTAGAATTAGAAGTCCTTAGGTATGATTATAAAAGGAGAAAATGAGAATCGGAGAAAGAAGGAGTTGAAGAATTAAAAAGAAAAGTAAAGAAAAGGGTGAAAAGAAAATAGCCCTCCAGATTATTCAACTTAGGGCAGACACCGGGTTCAATTCATATGCTACTGGTTGTCACTAGATGACACCGGTATTGAATATCAAAGTCGTCATGGACCCAGTGACGCATGCACTAAACCTTCTTAGCCACTCAAGTTTCTCTCAACAGAAGCTTGTTTCATTCTCACAGGGAACCCTCCATAAACTATCGGCTTTCTCTTAGAGATTGCTGGTATTGAAGAAGGAGACCCTCTCCCTAGTCTCCACTCAGGAAAACCAAAGCGCACTATTGAGTCTAGAACCACGAGATTCATCAAAAGATCTCTTAGGTACACTTGACAATTCATCGCTTGTCGTTCAACAACAAGGACGCAAGTGATACATTATCGAGTCCTTCACAGATCTTAGCAATCTGTCGAGAACATTTATGAGAGGTTCACAATAGTGATCCTCAGTGATTGAATGGAAACTCCTGCCAGGGTCAACATCAAACAGCCCTGACAGCAGGTCACTTCGGTAACTCCCCATGGATTACGCTTAGTGTGTCTTAAACGGTCTACAGTCGTGGGGTGATGCTTCGGTGTACCTCAGCGACTCATCTGAACTGTAGGTGTACTTCGGTACATCGCGTTATCTCACTTGTGGGACTCCAGTTCAGGAACAGCCCTTGTGAGAATTAGAGTTGTGTTTTCACACTATGCTGTTAACACTCTCGAAGTTCAAACTTGTAAGCGCTGGATTCTTTCTAACCCATGTTTTATGTTTTCCTCTTATGGATGCTCGCGGGAGAAAGAGATCGTGCAGATTCTCCACATGCTCATGCCAACTACATCATCAAAGAAGTTCTCTCACTTTCAAAGGCAACACAAAGTCATAATGATTCTTCATCAACAAAGAATCTACAAACTTTAAAGACTAAAAGAACTTCATCAAAGCTGAAATCTAACGTTAAAGAGCGTATGAGCATGTTGGAGAAAGACGTGGAGACGCTGGAGCAACAAAGTAGACCTGATGCAGACAACAACAATATACTATCACTTTCACCACAAAGAACAAAGAACTAAAGAACAAAGAAATCAAAAGACATCAAATCAGAATACTTCAAAAGATACAAGATCCCTACACTGGGGATATTGTTCGAATTAAGGCACTTCTTCTCACAAGAAAGAAGATTGTTAGAAGACGTCAAAGCTACTATTACATCAGCACCTACAACGTTTATCACTCCTTCATTCATCACCAACACTTTGGGGGAGATTGTTGGAATCACTCCTAAACTACATTACAAGTGTTAGTGATTAATATGTAATAGTTAGCTTAATTATGCTTTTATGTTTGTTATTAAGCTAAGGCTTGTGTAGAAGGCCCATGAGCCTTGGCCTAATCCCATAAGAAGGGAAGGATGCTAGTAGTGTTGCCCTAGCTCCTTGCCCTATAAATAATCCTTGTAAACCCTCACTTGAGGGTTGGTTGTTCAATTCATTTCATTCTTTACACATAAACATGTCATATTCATACGCATAGTGTCTTGTCTTGTTCAACCGATCATCTTATCTTTCTTTCTTACATATTGAGGCTTGTGTTAAAAATATGGGAACCTAACAAAATCTCTCTCCTAAAAATGGATCATCTTCTATCAACTTCAAAAGATTATTAGTTAAGGATCCATCTTGATCTAATAAACCCGGTTTAAACCCATAATGTTTCTTGTTATCAACCATGAATGGGTGATATAAGTGTGTAAGGTCATGGGTTACTCCTATATTAGCTTCCACTCTACATGGCCTAGAGTCTACCACCTTTATCAAGCAACTACCCGGACTATTTATTTTGATGGGTGGATCGGGGCCTAATTCAATTCCAAGATTCACATCTAAAGACGGAAAATTAGGTAAGGTTTTTGGTTGAGGCTCCGGTTCATCAAAATTAGGAAATTCCCTAGGACTAAGAGAAAGGTCATGACAACAAGCATCTAAACCTACATTCTCTAGTGGCGTTTGGTCCAAAGGTTCTATATCAATCGGGGTTCCTATAGTCTCTTCTACTTCTTCCGGGTAAGTTATAGGCGATGTGTGTTCCTCAAGAGATGGTAGGGCTTGTGGGCTTGGAGTTTCCACCTCATTCTCCATTATATCTAGATCTCCTAAATGTTCATCATGCGTTTTAGTATGATCTAACCCAAATACACTCCTAAGCATCTCAAATCCTTCTTTAGCCATTTCAAATTCTTGGTCCGATTCATAAGAATCATTCTCAAAAATTTGATCACTATGTTCTATTTGCCTAAAGGATTCCTCACGCGTGTCATATGTTTTGGTGAAATCTATCCCACGCATGCAACTAGGTAGTTCAACTATAACCATCTCACAATCTTGTTCGGGTTTAGGTTCCATGTTCTTAAAGACTAGGTCTTTTTGATCATGATGCCTAAGGTTGGATAAATCCTCCTTATCTATTTCCTCAAGTTGTGACAACTGATGGTTTATGCTTAGGAGGCTTTTCTCAAAAAATTTCCAGAGGGTCTCACTAAAAGGAGTTGATTCTAACAATGATTGTTGAATAGAAGCCACACAAGCACAAAATTTATCAAATCCATCCAACCTTACACCCGTCTCTTTTTGAATATCTCTAAGATCACTCACAAATTCATTAGAACAATAAAAATCAATCCAATTTGCGAAATTCAATTGTTCCTCATTTGTTAATGATTCAAATGCAACTTCACTTGCCATAGCGACAAATGAAAAGGGTTTTACGAACACAAACACAAAGAAGGGGGATAGACTACAAGGAAGCTGAAAATGAGAAAAAAAGCTTACTTGATAGGAATCAAGCAAGGGAACCTAAACGAGGTGTAAATCTAACTAGCTATTCTATTCCCCGGCAGCGGCGCCAAAAACTTGATAACATTACACGCGTCGTTCGGGGTCAAAGGAACTTCCCTTTCGTCGAACAAGTTTTTCAACACCCTAGGCAGTGAACCTAATCGTTGTAGTGTAGTATTAGGTTAAGCCACGGGAATTGATATCGTTCTCTAGAGGAATAGGAATGCTAGTGATAAGTTACTACGCTAAGGTTGGGGTTGAGGAAGATTATTTTTTTATCTTTTTATGTTTTTTAGGAAATGGAAAGGTACGAATCTCGGGGTTTGGATTTAGGGGTTGGTATTTCTACTGATTACTTCTACTTATCTAATTATCTAATCTAGTGGTGTATGTAGTCTATGTCTAATTATTGTGTGCTCGTATGATGATTTAAAGATGTGTTTACTTAGGTTTTATTACTCCTTAATTATCTCCTATTGATGGTTGAATTTCCACGTCCTTATTCTTAATCGCGTTGTGTGCCTAAAGTCGTAGGGTATGCGTTTATCCCTAACTCTTTGAAACTACCAAAGGTTATCGCCTACAAAATCTCTAGGATTTATAAACTTAACTCTAAGGTACTCTTCGGATGGTTTAGCCTACAATGACTCTAGGTATTATAAGCTAAGGTTCACAAAGATTAATACTACACAACGAATGACCTATCGCAATACTAGATCATTAACAATTAAGATAAGAGACAACCAATCAATATTCAATAATTAAGTTTCATATTCCCTAAGCAAACACATAAGTAAATTAGCCGGACATGGGAAACATGCAAGCATACACACAAGTAATTGAAGACATAATTGAATTAATGAAGTAAAACACTTATCTTGTTGTAAGATAGGGTATGGAACCCTAAAATACTGTACAAGACAGCCTTGGTTCGGTTTAGGTTTTTACTCCCAAAATACTACACACTGAAAACTAAAAAATTCGGATTCTATATATAAGATTACATATGCGACGGCGTCACCCTTTGATTTGTGACGCCGTCGGGTCGCCGTCATTAGGGTTTCGTCTTGACCAAGTTAGTCTTGCGACGGCGTCACCTTATGCTTGTGACGCCGTCCCCTTCAGCTCTGACGTCGTCTGGATCAAATCTAGGCCGTCTGAGTTGCGACGCCCTACTCTTTTAAAACCTAAAGCCGTCACTTGTAAATAAGCAATTTGGCTACTGAGCCATCACGAAAGTGGTCCGACGGCGTCGCAGATAACACCTGACGCCGTCCCCTTCAATTCCAGCAGCCTGAGTGTCTCGATTCTTGACTTTGGCCATTTTCTTCGTATATTCGCGCCTTTTCGTCCGAATAAGTGTCATTCCAGCATTTTGCCTTCAAGATACTTAAAAAGTGAAAAGGAACGATATTAAGTAATAACGGATACAAAAGTGATCAAATAAGGGCTTAAACGACCCCTCAAAAAGGTACATTTTAAAACCTTATCAGGAGGGCTCATTCTGATGTGTTACTTAATAACATGTGTGAGGTGTTCAATGGGAAAATAGTGGGAGGTAGGCACCAACCCATCATTACTGCTTTGGTATACATTAGAGAATAATGTATGAAATGAATAGTGAATGTTGTGAATGTAATTGACAAGTGTGTCGGACCATTAACACCAAAGGCAACACTCATGTTAGACTTGATAAAGAAAGAGGCTTATAAGTACACCGTTTTACGGGTTGAAGGAGATAAGTATCAGGTCAGTGGATGGGGAGATAAGTGTTTTGTGAATGATGAATCTAGGGCTTGTACATGTAGAAGATGGGAGCTTACAGGTATGCCATGTAAACATGATGTTGCTACCAATCGGTATATGAGCTTCAATGGAATGCAAGTAGGATATGTTGAATCATGGGTTCATCCATGTTACTTGCTTAAGACTTGGGAAGAAACTTACATGTTAATACAAATGAACCGTAAAAACGTTTATTTATATTTTACGATCATCTAATGTTTTGTCGATAACAAACGTAAACTCATTTTAACGAAACAAATAAAATACGTAAATAGTTTGAGCCAATAGTTTACTAACACACTTACATTTTCATATAAAATACTAAACAAGTAATAGTGTTTACATTTTATAGAAATAAATATGTATAACAACTAGTGTTTACATAATATGGATATGTACTTATATATACTTAGTATATATTGTAATGGGTAATGTAATGGGTAAAAATCTAAATACTTGACCCATTGACTAGATACATTGAATGTAGTTGGGTAAAATCCAAAGTCCATGACCCATACCCATGGAGCTTGATCAATAACCCATGACCCATTGCATGACATCATGCATGAAGTCATGTTGGGAATTATCCATAACCCATGGACCTAAACCATGACCCATGATCCAATGTCTAGATACATTGTATCTATTTGGGTACCCATGACCCAAAGTCCACAACCTATGACCCATAACCCAAATATGGAGGAGCGTCCACAGATCCCTAAGATTACATTGGATGGATCCCTCAAGTAAGGGATCCGTGGGATCCGGGGAACAGTAGAGGTTTTTACCTATAAATAGTGAGCCATTTCTTCATTGTAACTCACCCCTTTTACACATACTCTCTCTTAGTATTGTAAACTCTCTAACCTCAGATCAAAAGGATCTCTCTATGTAGTTTTGTGTTTGTGTGATTCTCTAGGTTCCTCTTAAAGGCGAGATCACCACCTCTTGAAGTCGAGCAAGCTCAAGTCCATGGGTTTCCAAGCTTCTTCATCATCAAGACTACTGAAGTTATCTTGTTGATATTTCTTTCCTCCCTCCTAGAAGTGTTTGTGTCGAAGGCATTAGTGAAAGGTGCTAAAGGTCCGTGTCGAAGGCATTAGTGAAAGGTGCCAAAGGTCCGTGTCGAAGGCATTTAGTGAAAGGTGCTGAAATTTCGTGTCAAAGGCATTAGTGAAGGGTGCCGAAGGGTTGTGTCAGAGGCATTAGTGAAAGGTGCCAAAGGGTCGTGTTGAAGCCATTAGTGAAAGGTGCCAAGGATGTACAATCGATATGATGCATCGATGTACAAGATAGTTAGTTTGGGTTAAAGGATATTGATATCCTTGATGATGTTGTAATAAGGAGTGTGTCTCCTTTGGGATAGGTGTTGTGTAGTGTTGGGTAGTAGTTCCTCCTTTGTAATGGAACTCGGTATCTAGCCTTGTACCGGATAAAGTGTAGGCGACATTGTGATAGGTTTGGTTCTACCTCTTGGAAGAACCCGGTGTCTAGCCTTGTACCGGATAAAGATTAGGCGAAGATGTGAAGGCTTCTCCGCCACAAGGAGCTTGTGTTGTGTAGTGCTTACGAACTCTCGAGTAGGTGACTCGGAGAGTGGAGTAGGGCAAGGAAAGTGTCCTTGTAGCCGAACCACTATAAATACTCGTGTTGTGGTTTTGTGTTTCTTACTCTTTATCTTCGCATTACTTATTCATATTTTTATCTATCAACATCCAACATACACATCGAATAGATTGACATAAGTCGATCTAAATAGTTTAAAACGAAGTTTTAATCGGTAAAACTATTCAACCCCCTTCTAGTTTTCTACAATTTATACCAGAGCTTCGTTACCAAGTTTCTTAGAGTATATTGTACTTTAAAAACTTGATACGATCCGTGTATGATTAAAAACTACAAAGAAAGCTTTTACAAAAACAAACACCATGTCTTAAAAACACTTTTGTAGAATGTTGATTGGATGACAACATCAATTATTTTTTTTTCTTACAAAATACACTAACTTTTTTTGTCATTTTGTTTAGTTAAGCTCATTTTAATCAAGCCATAAGAATACTTTGGTAACAAGATTACCTTTTCTAAAAAGGTATCTTAAACTACCAACTAAATCTCGAAGGAACCGGAGTTGTCTATTGATACTTTTTTGTCAAAAGTAAGGGACACTCAAACTTGAATTAAAGGTATGATTCTTTTAAAATTTATCTTTAAACAACATTAGCTTAGAATAAGTATCTTTGCATAGGAACTTATATGGTTATATTAAATTTTATTTTCTTAGTTTTAATATAGGCTTTAGTGATATACGTGGCTTCATTAGGAAACCTTCTTGCATACGAGTTTCTCTTCCGTCTAAAATCTAGGTATATAAATATGTGTTATCTTAACCTAAAAATCAAACCTTTCTAATAATAAAACAAAACACAAATATCAAAAATTCCTCACTTCAATCTATTCTTCCAAAAAGTATCATATTACCTGAACATGATACTCTAGGATCACTTAAGTCTTCCTCAAGCCTAGTAGGTCTCACACTCACTCATAGCTAAACTTAGGATCACATTCAAGGTACTTTTGATTTATCATTTCACCAAAACTCATCATCTTTCCGCTTCAATTCTCACAAATTATTCCTCACATCTCAAGACACCTAGTTTAATATTTCTCTCAATTTTAGCAAATTAATTTTAGTCATCCTTACCTCAAAATTAAATAATGTAGTGGACCTGACACGGTAATATTAAATAATGGAAAGCGGTAAAAAGATATTTGTGCCCTTGGACTAAAGACAAAGCAAACGCCGACTAACGGGGTTGACTAACGGAAAACTGGTCAAGGGACCAGTTTTGCCTCAAAAACTTGGAAAAAGGACCTTTGACGACGAAAATGCCATGTTTTGGTTCAGTACGACGTTATTGGCTAAGTTTAGGGACCAACAGTGTATTTTAGTCTACTATGAATTATTGATCTAGTGTGTAATATTCATGCTCAATATATTGCAAAATAAATAGATATGAGTTTAAATGTTTAATTGCTAATAACAAATATATTAGATCATATACGCAACTTTAATTGTCTAGTTTAACATTATACTTTTCAGTGTATATAGTAGTATATGATAAACAATAGGGTTTTAACCTTTAAAATCAAGTTATATAGAATCCCCAATGCAAAGACGCACCGACTTTCAACAAGAACCGATTAACATCCTTCTTCATTGTCATTACTTTTCTTTCATAAAACTTTCGTGTTGATAACGTATTGTGAAACAATAAAATAAAAATAAAAAGAACACAAAGAATTAAAAGAAAAAGAAACAGAAAAAAAATAAAGAACCGTATATTATTCATCTCAAAAGGTATATATATTATTCATCTTAATACTACCTAATATACAAAGATTATTTTTCACTATTAAGTGATATGGACATTCATTCCATAAAAATATTTATTTTTTTCAAGATTTGCCATCATTTTTTTTTTCTATAAATGCGATCAAAATGAATATACGATATTGTAATAATTCTTAATTTTGCAGTATTTTGGAAACTGCATAAAAATTATATAAAATGTCAAATAAGTTGGGTAGTTTAATTAACTTCTCATAATCTTGTTCTTTTTACATTTTTTATAGAGTAAACTCTAATATAATTCATGTGGTTTATCATGTTTCACACGATACATTACATTCTCAAAATACTCTATAAATACATTTCTCCGTTACTCAAAGTTAACCAATATACATCCTTCGGTTAAAATGAGAACAAATGGTGCAAATTACTTATCCGATATCTCTTAACGAAATAGAAAATAATTACACCGTTAGTCCTTAGGACTAGCGGTATTTGCACCGTTATTCCTCTTTTTTAAAAGAACTTAAAAGGGAGGCAGCTGGGATCGAATCCGGGTCTGATGGATGTTAACACAACGACCCAACCACTGGACTACGCGTCCAGTGGTGAAAGAATACTAATATATATTTCTTTTAACCTTTTTTCTCGAATTTATATGTTTTATCCGTTCTTCTATGTACAAAAATGGGATAAAAACAGACAAAAATGAATAAAAACGTAAAAAAATGATAAAACATACAAAAACGGATAAAACGTATAAAAACATACAAAAACGGATAAAAACGCGATAAAAGAGACAAAAACGAATAAAACGTACAAAAACGGATAAAACGTATTAAAAACGGATAAAACATACAAAAATAGATAAAAACGTACAAAAAGAAATAAAACGAGATAAAACCGGACAAAAACAGATAAAAACGTACAGAAATGGATAAAACGGATAAAAACGTACAAAAAGGGGATAAAAACGGAAAAACGGACAAAGACGTACAGAAACGGATAACACGTATAAAAATGAATAAAAACGTAAAAACCGATAAAAACGGGATAAAACGGACAAAAACAGATAAAAAAACGTACAAAACAGATAAAAAAAGTATAAAGCGGATAAAAAAAAGGTACAAAAACCGGATAAACCGTAAAAAAAACGGATAAAACGTACAAACTGGATAAAACGTACATAATCAGACAAAAAACGGACAAAAACAGATAAAAGCATACAAAACGGATAAAACGTATTAAAAACAGATAAAAGGTACAAAACGGCCTAAAAACAGACAAAAACGGATAAAACGTATAAAAATAGTTAAAAACGTAAAAAAAACAGATAAAAAGTACAAAAACGGATAAAAATATGCAAAAACAAATAAACTGGATAAATTCAAAAAAGGGTTAAAAGAAATATATTCTGGTTTTCTTTCAACATTGGATGCGTAGTCCAATGGTTTAGTCATTGTGTTATCAGCCACTTGACCCGGGTTCGATCCCAGCAATTAGAGTTTTAGATTTTTGTTCATCCCTCGACGCAATAGTATCTGCCCCTCTTTTTAGTTTTTAAAAAAGATGACTAACGGTGTAAATATTTTCTATCTCGTTAGTAGATAACGGAGAAATAATTTGCACTGTTAGCCCTCATTTTAACGGATGTATATTTGTTAACTTTGACTAACGGGATGATGTATCTGTTGAAACTTTTGAGGATGTGATGTATATGTGAAACAGGATAAACTTAGAGTTTTAGATTTTTGTTCATCCCTCGACGCAATAGTATCTGCCCCTCTTTTTAGTTTTTAAAAAAGATGACTAACGGTGTAAATATTTTCTATCTCGTTAGTAGATAACGGAGAAATAATTTGCACTGTTAGCCCTCATTTTAACGGATGTATATTTGTTAACTTTGACTAACGGGGGAAGATGTATCTGTTGAAACTTTTGAGGATGTGATGTATATGTGAAACAGGATAAACTACATGGATGTATTTTGAAATTTACTCTTTTTATATATTTAAAGGCAATATCTAACAATATGTTAGGCGTAAGTTTGAGAATGAAAACCGTAGTAAGACTAGAGCTAGGCAAAGCGATTGACATCATGGCAGAAGAATTAAAAAAAAAATGTAATGACGCTGAATAGGGTTTATTGATCATCCTAAAATATAGCAGATTGATCTTTAACAGCCCATTACGAATTTACTTCCCATTTTCGAATACCAACTTTTATGAAGATATGAACAGTGTTCACACACATTGTTGGGGATTAAAACACTAGCAGACCCTGTTCATGCCCTTCACGAAAAAATTACAAGCAAAAATACGAAACCATTTATCTCACAAGTCATATAGAAGATCCAATATCCAACCGAACCACTCATGGATAACCAATCACAACCTATCCAATTTAAACCTAGCAGAAGTAATAGCAACGGCCCATTGTCCCAATAAGTCGAACACATACACCCTTGTCTAACTTCATATATATTCTCAAGTTTGAGACCGAGTAATGACAAAAGCAATGGTCACTGATAAACCCATGGAACTCAAACATGACTTAAATTTCTACATCTTTAGAGGCTTTAAACCAAGTGACGCACGTACCCTGTTAGCTTCAGCAATTTCAGGATCTGGATGATCAGTTCCATCATCTTTTTTCTTTTCCTTTTCCTTCTTTTTCTTTGGTGGTTTTTCCTCATCTGTCCCACCTCTTCTAGGGCTAATGCTTCTGTCCCTTCCATGCCTCCGCCTCCTGTCTTCATCATCATAATCCCGATCACGTTCCTTCCTATCCCTACTTCTGCTCCTTGAGTGGCTCCTCCTCCTCCCACCACGATCCCTGTCCCTCCTATCACGATCCCTGCCTTCCCGGTCTCTATCCCGTCCATAATCTCTCTCATCTCTTCCACGGTAACGGTCTCTGTCCCTATCTCTCTCTCTGTCTCTATCCCTATCACGCCCTCTTCCACGCTCCCTGTCATAATCTCTCTCATATTCTCTATCAAGATCTCGGTCCCTGAAAAGATAAACAAAATAACCATATTCAGTTACAAAATGCAAATCCAGTATCATGTCATAATATTTTAACCAGACCTGAATAGACGGTGTGTGAATACAAACTACATTAAACAAGTAAACCGACTGCATATAAAAAGTAAATCAACTTGAGTTGTAATTTTGAAAAACAAATTCATGGAACGGCCGTATTGGAATGTGTGATCCATCATACTTCTCAACTGTACACTGCCAGTACAGAGAAACCTGGGTAGGATCATAATCTATTGATATAGGAAGCTGTTTGACTCCACTGGCCGTTAACCTGCCTTTAGCCTATGAAAACAAAGGACAATGCGAGCCCGTGTGTTGTGAAAATATATCTGCCAATGTGCATGCATTGCTCCATGGCAGAATGTTGAAAACAGCGTCCACGTTGGACTCAAATAACAAGTTTTTTATCAACTTTTTACGATAACATAGTTACATGATTTTCTTCTTTCATTATGGCACTTCACTCATATGCAGGAGGGTCAAGTGTGGCAATTCTTGCAGGACACATAGGATGAACAAGTCATAGATCGACATGAAGATGAACACAAAAACTATATTAACCAGAGCTTCATTTAATTCACTCATCAAATTAAAGTATATTTTTGACAAAAACATCTGAGCCAAAACCTGAAACATTATTTATTATTGTTAAAAAATAACAAAATTAAAGCATAAACTAGATGTGCTTACATATGCTCGATTCTTATACGCTTATCATATTGTCTATACCACTATACCATCGGGTAGGAGTGTGACAGTCTACATCATACCTCCCCCATACCCCACTCCGGCGGGATTGGGTATGTTGTTGTCTATACATTGCAAATTTGCTCATATATATACCCACATAGATTACTGTTGAAGGTCGTCTCTCTGGAAGCGGTCCTCTTACCCTCAAGTAAGGCATGACAGTCTACTTCCTACCTGTCCTAAGGGATTAGGTATTGTTGTTGTGGGAGTGGTGAACAACTAGCATCGACCACTGTATGTTGGATCAAGCACCAACTCTTAAAGGTGATACCATTTTTCGATATGTTCCTTAAAAAATGGGATGTTGATCATTTCTTTGATTTGTATATGTTTAGAGTCTTTCGGACCAACTTTCAATTGTTCCTTAGCTAACAGAATGCGGTTATTAGAAAGCACCAACTTTTGAAGGTGATCTTGATCTCATTTATCATAAGTATTCCTTACATTGGATGTTGTCTTTATGTTGATGTTGGATCATTTCTTTGATTTGAATATATTTAGAGAGCCTTTTGGACCAATTTCGGTTGTTCCTTAGCTAACACAATTTCGTTACTTGCAAGCCCAAACAATAAAAAAATGGTCCAAAAGGTCCTAAGTATATACAAATCAAAGAAATGATCCAACATCAACATACAGACAATCCCAATTATCTAAAGATCAATTTCGATAAATGGGATCAATATAACCTTCAAAAATTGGTGAATGCAAGTAATCACACTGTGTTAGCTAGAAACAATCAAAAATGGTCCAAAAGGCTCTAAATATATACATATCACAAAAATTATCCACCGTAAACACAAAGGTTTAATGATAGCTATTCACTACATCCACGTCTCTTTTGTTTTTTGTTTTTTTTTACAGTAATAAATAATGTTTCAGGTTTTGGTTTGGATAATTTTGTCAAGAAAATATCGTTTAATCTGATGAGAAAATTGAATAAAGTTCTGGTATCGTATAGTTTTTGTGTTCATCCTCATGTCTATCTATGTGTAGTGCAGGCCATATTAAACAAATCATTTTGAATTTAATTAGATAAAACATCTACATACAGGATGTTTTTGAAGAAAATAGAAATTGAATATTAACTCAGGGGTCTCGAATAGTGTTTTACTACTAGATTATTATTCTTTTTTGGTACAATTCAATGTGAAAAATACCAAAACGGATCAAAATAATTGCACGAAACCATGCATGTTGGAATTTTTATAAAAACTGTGAGTCACCAAACTTTTTAAGTTGTAGTTTGCTTGATGACCCAACAATGAATTTAGACAAAAAAAATATACAATCTTTATACGAGTATATTCGCAGCGACAACAAAACATGCCTTTTATTTCTTTTTGGAAAAGTGAGACTGTTCATGATAAGCAAGATTGTTTATGTCCTAAAATACTAATTTGTTACAAACAGAAATTTTAGGAAGGTTGATGGTTACTATATGATGGTAGCTACAGATTCGCTCTTGTTTTATCAGTATATGACACATGTAAATACCATTAGGGAAGACGAGAGCAAAAGAAATGTTAAAAGAGGGTCTGAGGCGTGTTAAACACAGATCTCCAGTACCACATAAAAACCATAACATGGATGGAATGAACCATACCTGTTTCTGTGGCTGTCACGCTTCCTATCTCGGCCTCTTTCCCTTGTTGGGCTTTGTTCCCGATAGCGATCCTATTTCAGAAATGAATATATTAGAATATAGAAAGTGACAAAGTCCGATACTAGTGGCTACGCAGAAAAATCCAAACCTTTTCATGACCCCCAACATCAGTATCCATGTGTTGGTCTTCCTCGTCTTTTTCCTCTTCCTCCTCAAAATCATCTTCAAGTGCGCTTTTCCTAGGTTCTAGAGCACCAATCGCTTCAATGGTAAGCCTGCATACAAGCGAAGACAATATCTTAATTACCTATTGTTTTATCAAATAAGGGTCACGTCATGACATCTATACATAAACATTATCACCATAATCCATCCGCATATTTTATCAATCATATAAACATATATAATTGAACCACCCCAATTTACACAGAAAGGAGAAAACCATAAGCTGGTTCATTATCTGTACTAAACGCCTTTACATCATGGGTGCATCAGGAGAGAACTAAACTGAATTTTTATAAATTCATCTTGGTTTTAAATTCCGTACGTCGATCCGTTGCGCTCGAGGTACAAAAGTCCGATGCGTGATGCTGTTGCGAGCGCATCACGGACGGGCGGCGCTAGGTAATAAATACAAAATATAAAATATTTCTACTTAAATTACTGACAAGTAAATGATTAAATATGAAATAAGTCTCCTGCATATTGATGCTACTTAATGTTATAACATCAAATATGTCACCTACATACATATTCCTAAACGACAATGTAAAAAGTCAGTTATATTTACTATGCGAGCAGTACACTGTTGCGACATGATGCGTCCATTGCGTCTGTTGCGAGCATCACACTACTGCGACTTGATGCGTTCGCATTAGGCCGCATCCTAGAACAACCTTGCATCAGGTTTCGCGTTGCGTTTTTTCAAACGCATCACTCTGATGCGCGATGCGAGCACAACGATGCGCGCAATTTTAAACCAAGAGAGATTACAGTACATTGTACACAGATAATTTACATAATAGCGCCTTCGACATTTAAAAGCAGTGTCAGTACCCCAGATAAAACTGGTTAAATGCCCTTTTAGCACAAGTGATATCCCAGACTATCTATATATTGACAACTGCAACCCTTGTTTTTCATGTTTCTTTCAATAATTTATGTACCATTACATAACTCTGTCTTCCACTCTTCCATATTTATTTTTTTTGATACAATTGAGGTTCTAATGAAACAACCGAATAAAGCTACCCTTTCTACACCATAGATGCCATTCAATTACTTGGCATTTTTCAACTAGTCCGATCTCAAGGTAAAAATATTAATAAATCGTTGGAATGGTACTTCTGGTATAGAAATGGAACACACTCCATACCACACTGTTTTCTTCCTAAGACATGACCAAAGTGCTTCACCTCAGGTCCAAAGTGATATTCTACTTGGTAGTATAATCAACTTTATAATGGTCTGTTAATGTAGCATCATTCTTTTAAACAAATGGCTACGTAACAACAGACAACATTCTATCATATAAAGGTAACATAATGCTTGCTTGTCAATGGGTACATACACATACAAAGAATGATTATATGCGTATAAACAAAAACAGAAAAGAAAAAATAGAAAACCACGTACAATGATCGGTGAAGTGCTTGACATACCTTTTCTTTATGCGCGGCAGAGCAATATCACAAGAATAATCTTTCGTCAAGAGTTCATCAATAACCTCATCCACATGCGTCAAGGAATATTCTAGCATATCAAAAGGCAAAACAAAAAAAACATCAGTAAAACGGCAAATGGAAACGGAGCATAAACTTCAGAAAGCCATAATTCTAACATAAACCGTTTACAGTGATAGTACTTACGCCCATCCGCCATTTTGCGTCTCAGCTTCCGGTAATCATTATACAAAGGCTCTAAATACCGATACACATCGATATCCGTCCCTGTTAGTCGCAAGTAAAACGCTCCAAGTACTCGTACATATCTGCTCAGCAGAAAAGCATAAAAAAATATCTTAGAAACACAAAAAATTCTAGTGTGTGTACTAGATTGCTTACTGTTTAGCAGATAAGCAGTTTGGAGTGTTTACAACTGCTTCTGCTTATCTGTAGAAAATATAACCAGGTTGATCAAAGTGTTTCTTTAATGAGCCTATTAGCATATGTAAATTTTAACCAGCTCATTAGCATACTTTCTCCGGTTTATGAGCATATGACTTTAAATAAACCGTAATAAAAAATAAAAAAAGGCCCTTACGCATTTCAAAATCTACATAAGCTCATAAGCCCAACAAATAAGCTACACAAACACCCAGTAAAATGACCTTTAAACCTTCCTATCTCACCTAAATATAATCTAAACATACGTAAATGAGCTATCATTATTACTTTATCCTCTGCTTAAACTTTCCGAAGTGTTCAAGTTCCCTATATCAGTCGACTTGTGTGCTTATTTGAATTTGTAATAGCCAATAAACTCACATTTCTAAAGCTTATCTGCACCTGAAGCTCATTTCACTCAAATAAGCCACAAGCTCACAAGTTCTAAAAAGTAAGCTTATCGGCCCTAAGCATCCATATATATAAGCGCACAAGCCAACTAAATAAGCTAATCCAAACACCCCCGAAAAACACATCAACAAGATAAAGAAATAACAAGCAATCTCATTTACATATATAAATTTAAAATCTGTTCATAAATATGTCGGTTCAAAAGTCCTTAACTCTAATTCATAAATAACAACAATAATCAATGCCGTTAAAGCAGGTCAGGTTTGCATAAAATGTCACCCCTACAGTCATGGGCGGAGCCAGGAGGGGGCCACGTGCCCCCCTAGCGAAAAAAACTGTAGTCATGTAGTGTATATTTTCTAACCAATTTGTAGTGTAGTTTCTAAAACTTATCAAAGTGTGCACCCTCAATCAAAACTTTCTGGCTCCGCCACTGCCTACACTCTTAGTAACAACAATACTCTCCCACCAAAGTAGGTAGAGTACATGTGAAATGTAGACACTCGTACCCCTACCCACCTAGTAACAAAAACAATACCCCCAATGCCGAGGATTATTCTAATTTCATTTTACAATATAAGCAATCCAAAAAAAAAAAAAAAAACGCCTAGTAATAATAAAGAATATATAAAAGAAAAGAAGCATACTTATAATCATCGTTTTTAATAAACTCAACAACAATCTCCTTATCAGGTTGAATCTGAAGCATCTTCATAACAAGACAAATAAAGGGGGTAGGTTTCCTATTACCACCGTGGGTCCCACCAACATGGTCCAACTCCATTGCTTTATCAACTAAGGTCTCAGCGGTTAAGCCGAAACATTGTTCCTTCCAGAATGTGTGGTTGTATATCTTGGTCCGTACGATTTTCTCTACCAGGTTTTGTGGGTTTGTTCCTCGTATGTTCCTTGCTGATGGATCTGTACGGTTCGCCATTCAAATTCAAACCCTAATTGATTTCAGCCCTAGTTTTGTTATGGGTTGTTTGCGGAGTTATGGTTTGGTTTGAAGTCGGTTGAAAGGTTGTGTTGAAAAAAAAAAAAAAAAAAAAAAAATTATATAATAAAACAAAAGCCCCTAGCTTTTTCATTTAAAAAAAATCGATTCATACCTTATTTGGTAATAATTTTTTTAATATGATTTTTTCCCTGGATTTTTTTAAAAATAATTTAACCTAAATGTTTCCTTATTTAGCCAAACTTAAAAAAATTCGTTTTTTATTACTTGTAAAAAAAAATCAAAAATACACATGTCCTTAACATTCATTAGTTAATACTATTGGGTGAAAAATATAAAATAAAAAACCGGAACTCGAAAATCAATAGTATCATCTCTTTGTTCCATATGTTTTTCCCACAACCTGAAAACAAAAAAAACCCCCCTGATAACTAAGAATCGATGGAGATGATCAACCCTGCTCTTTCCCCTAAAATCCACCTCTGTAATCTAAACTTGGGTCAATACTCGATTGCTAATATGCTTCTATAATCCAGGTTATTAATAAGGAGCAATTAAACTTTGAGGGTTTGCTATGTTATAATGAATAAACTCACAAGATACAACCAGTGAACCAGATTGTCTAATCTAATTTTTTCAATTCGTTTTTAAACTTTAACTCAATTTAATTTTGTTGATTGTTTTTTTTGCATGGATGCAACTAATACTTGATGATTTGAATAAAGTAGTTGGCAAGTGTTATGTATCCTCAAACTCAGGAATCGATTTTTTGAATAAATTAGATGGTAAGTGTTTATGCAGTTTTCATCTTTATGTTTGTATAATTGACCTTTGTTTGTGGTTTAAAAAATCTTAAATTTGGGTTTTTCTAATCAGAATACTCATTCAAATTTTTTTAAATTGATTTGTAATCCTCAAATGTTGATTAGTTATTGTTTGTTAGGTGAAATCAACATTGTATATATTAATTAAGAAAACAGTTTGGATTATGTAAAACCAATCACGCATCTTGGTTAGCCCATTTAACTTTTGGTACAATTTATTGTTTTTTGTGTTGGTTTGTCCTAGTGGATATTTGTTTATATTGTGGTAGATAATGAAAACACAAGATAATATATAATCGAATATCGTAATCTTAAATGCTTATGGACCTGTGATAACAACTTTCTAGCTGTAAAATTTGATCTCGTGAGCTCAATGTCACATCTTTGAGAATGGCAAGCTATAAAAGTTCAAGCTTTTTGGGCTTAAGGGACTTGAACAAAAACTTCTTTGTAATTTCACATGTCTTTTTTGCATATTTATGATCCTGAGAACTGCCGCCCAAACAAACAATTTGATTTTTTAAGTTCCAGTCAATATTTTTTAGTGATGGCATTTTTTGAAATTCCATTGACTAGCTTTTCGATTTTGTGTCAATTCACTTTTGGTGATCTGATTATGTTATGATAAGTTTTGTAGATCACTGATGGATGTTAATGGCGAAAGTACGGACGAAAGATGGTTAAAGGAAATATGTGTCCACGAGCATAATGTCGTTGCACAATGGCTACAGGTTGCCCAGTCCGTAAACAAGTTCAATGATGGGCCGATGATCAGACTATTTTAGTAACAAACTACAAAGGGACTCACAACCATCCTCTCCTCTCCCACCAGGAGCAGTAGCAATGGCATCAACTACTTCAGCTACAGCCACTATGCTGCTCTCCGGATTAATATCGAGCTCAGATGGTTTCATGAACCCTAATCTATTGGCTCAGGCAATTCGGCCAGGCTGATACACCAGTTTAAAAGCATGGATCACCTAGACCAATTGTATATAACATTCCCTTCAGATAACAAGCCTTCCTTTCCGGTAGAGACTGTTTCTTTCTCCAAATGCCGAATGTTAATAGATGACTAGGCAGAGGTAACAATCATCAAAACTGATAACCAGTTCTTGCGTAAATCCTGCTTATCCATATGTATCAGTAAAATCTAACATGAACCGTAGCCAACGTAAACCAACCAACATTATATATACATATATTTCTGATTTATATATATTACTTTCATGTGTAATTGCAGAGATATTTTCACCTTGTGGTTGCTCATTATCATGAATTTGTTTGTCCTCTTAAAATGTTACTATTTGTCAATCACATTGAGGAATCAAGCTTCTGAGCCATTTCATGGGTGTTTAGATTCAAAGATGTGTAAGCAAAATGCATACAAGCTATTTTTATGTTGCAATCTAAATTTAACCTATCTATAAATGAATAAGAGTGTTTGGATATACAGTTAGAAACAATTTAAACTGATGATCACCGGTCTGCTACAGTATATGAACGGTGAACATTCCATATGTGACATTAACATATGAACTTTGATATAGAACCTTTTCAAAATAACACGGATATCTAATGCATATGAATGACCTAGAACCCATTTGATCCCTTACAACCCGTTTCCTTTTAAACTACTTTTTGAAAATTTCTAATCGTTTGACCCATTTGAGATAAAAATTTAATCTTATATGACCCATTCACACGTAGTTGGGTCGAAACTGACAATGCATGTAGGTTAACTGATTTATTAATGTAGACTTTGTTATTGCAGGTTCCAATCTTGAACTTCATTGTGTTCTCTCTCTTTTGTCAAACAATTCATGGGGTTCAAGCAAGTCAGATATCGGTGGCCTCGACTATAACGTGCATACAAATGGTCCCAACATGGCTCAACCAAGGATGCATACAAATATGAATAATTTATATTGAAAATGATGTGTAGGAACAAATATCAATTGTGGAACATACATGTTGAGATATACAAATTTTGCAGTTGACAAAGGGAAGGTGGAAGAAGTTATAGACAAAGCTCTATTAATTTTATTTGATGTATAAATGGTAATGACTCATGTTTTTATTTTTATTTTTTTTCAGTTGAGTATTGCTTTTTGTATTTTTTTAGTAAAGATGTAATTTCAGTAATTATTCATAAATCTATTTCCTGTATGAGTTCTTAGAAGGGATAAGTAGTTGATTTACCCATTAAGGATCAAGACTTGAGCACTACTTTTTATATCACGACTCCGCATGTAGGATAAGTCAACACATGTGATCAGTGTGTTTGTTTGTGTAGATTTCATAATGGCTATAATTATTTCGCCTTGGTATGAAGGCAAAGGTGACCAGAGCTGGATGCTATCAGGTATGTATGTCGAGGCTACGTTGATGAAGTGGGTATTTACAAGATTGTTCATTTTCTGGTCAAATGCACCTTGATCATGTGTTGAGTAATCTTCCATTAAGGTAAATCTCTTACAAGGATTCTTTTGTGTTTTAATAGGTAAATGTTACAGGCATGTTGCACTATTAAGCTTATTTGGAACTTCCATTAAGTATAGGCAGTTGCTCAATGGTATATAGCATTAGGCTTAATTGTAACTTTATATTAAAGCGAGTAGGTTCACAACATATTTGATCCCACTAACAAAATACATCCATAAAATTCAACATGGTGGACCAGTTCTTGACATCTCATACAATTTATTGAGAATTACAATTGTTAGGACATTGTTTACTACATCAAGAAAAACCTATATTAAATACACAAGATAATAATTGTTGGTTATATGTTCCATGATTACAAGCAGCTACAACATGCTATTAGTAGAAAAATAACATGTCATGATTAACATCACCTGAAACCATTAGGCATTAGTATGTAAGTTATTTTAGACCTATTATTCAATGTATTAGCTTCACTAATGGAATAGGCGGGAAATTTTCGTACTGTTGAGGTACCACATAACATTTATTTTAGATAATTATATATATTCATCAGTTGTGTCAATTAAAATTTCTTCTTGATCTCCTTCCTCATTATTTGACAAGAAAAATGTGATTATTGATCGGCTCTCTCTTAATAACAACACGCGTTCTTTCATAATCTACTATTCTACTTTACTTTTTTAATATATTTGACCCGTTTGACATGGCACTAATATAACACGGGAAAAATCAGCCCGTTCATTTTTTTGGTCAAAATAGTCTGATGTAATTTATGGTGCAGCATATTGTTCTGTTAGTTCGTTTGTATTGGTCTACTCGGATTACTTATTATATTGTTTAGGCTTTAAAGGGTTCCTCAACTCAACATAGGTAAAGATCCGTGGCCTCTATATATTCTAATGTAGTAATGTGGTATTACTCAGATTCTATTTCTATATACAAAGACTATTTTGAACATTATATGTTTATAAACTAATGCTCATATTCATGCTATATATGATAGATTTATTGGGTAATAAGTGTAAATTCTTTACTTTGCCCAGTTAATCATATGAGCATGGTGATCATATAAGGGCATATGTGCAATAAGCTCACTTTTTTTTAACATTATGAGCTTATTGAATGAAATAATCGATAAACTTAAGTTGAAAAGCTTCAGATAAGCATAACAAATAAGCTAACCCGAAAACCCCTTTTGATGGATGTATTTTTTGAGTTCTTTTGACTTAGATGAAATCTAACAAGTTCATGCACATTGTAAAGACTTAACCAGTTGGCTCTTTTATTTAGCTAACTTGCAAACTTTATAAGCTTTTTTCTTTGGAGATAAAATATACATAAACTGTTTACGGAGAGTGTAAAACTACATGAGGCAGGCTCTGGTTATGCAATAATTTTGTGCACACTGCCAACATACTTAAAAAGTATTAAGATATGCTATGTTAAATATGTAGAATTATTTGTCGGGAATGAGTTTATCTATTCTGAATATTTCATTTAAATCCTATTTCTAAGTAGCTATGAATATTTTTGATTTGTAGCCAATTGTTTGCAGAGAGGTTGTTTGTAGACCGATGACAACGATAGAATTAGTATACGAACAAGGTTTCAAAACAACAGAAGCCTTCAAAAGCATTCGAAAAGTCGTTAGGGTTGGTGTCGTAGAATTTGAGGAGACCGAAAAAGAAAACCGTGTGATCAGGGATTGGACTAAACTCTTACACTATCAGAACAAGGAAGAGGTAATTTTCAATATATATGTCAATATGAATGCAAAAACTAATTGTATTAGTGTTGTTACATATTTATAATCACTATAAATTTAGGAGCTTGAAAGTATAAATATACATGATTCTAATCTTTTCATTTGATAATTTATGGTATGATGTTATAGTTAGCATTTTATCTGTAATATGTATTGGAGTTTTTAAGCTACATACTTGATGGTTATATATGTCGTCCCCAGAATTTGGAAATAATGTAACGGGTATTGGCTAATTATTACTTTTATTGAAATGATTTAATTTTCTCAAAAATTTATCCAATTTCCTCTCAAAATGACATTTTTTTTATATAAGAGACGTGACAATTTTTATCTAGGTGAATATGTCTTGAATGGTGATCTACTAGCATGAAGTTGGCAATTGATTCAAAGTATTTAAATAGATTGTCCTATAGCATGTCTGTTCTAGAATTTTATATATTGGATCATCCATGTTAAGAATTGGAAGGTTAAGCTCATTGTCCGATAAATATATGTTGCCTAAATTACTTGAGGGTTTTTCTAGCTTGTGCGGGTTTTTCTAACTTGTGCCTTTAGGCACATGTTTAGAAGCATTTTATGCTTTGAATATTCTTTTTAAAACTCGTAATGATGCACTCTTAAAATGATGTTGATGGCAGAATACGTGAAAATTTAACTAAATGATCCTTTTTTAACAATTAAGCCAGACCATTTCAAACTTAATTGGATCTGTTACCTAGGCTATTTACTTTTTTATTTACAAATAAGCAAGCTTTGACATAGTACTTTATCAATTATTTAACCTGAACCGTGCATATTTCCAATGGGCTTCTCAAATAATCCACTTGATATATTAGCACATGATAACTTGAGGTCCTGAGGCAAATCATGTTGTTTCGGCTTATCATCTCTAATGTTCGTTTGAGATAAATTACTGCCATTGTACAATTGTGCAAGCATGTCAACCTTACTTCTGTTAAGATCTAAAACTTAAGTTTTCATAGTGATGAAGTATACTTATAAAACTCATTACATTTGGATACTATTGCATCAGCTTATAAATCGTATGATAATTCTTTCAAGGAATAGAGAACATGGGAGAAGTTTGATTATACAGGTGCAATCAGTTTGGTTTCTGTTGTGTCTTGCAAGTGTTGGCACCATGAACAGTTGTTGAGATATATTGATGAAAGATTACGGTGTTAAGAAAACACAAATAAACATCATACTTCGAAAAATAACAAAAACGAGAACTTCAGTGAGAATAAAGCAATATGTTTATAACATATATAAATTTCCTTAATTATAAATGAAATGAAACTATGTTTGCTTAGTCGTAGTCGCCTAAATTTATGGCTAATTTGTACACACCAACACCATATGCAGACAATAATACGACATTGTAAAATGGAAACTGATACGATGATGAAGATGCAAATGATGGGTCAAAATGGGTCAAAACCGACTCAGATTGCAAGCCCAGTAATGCTAATTACTTATTAACATAAGTTTTACCAACATCAAAAGGGTTCTCATAGTTACACTTTTTTATTTCAACTTTCAAATATTGTCTGAGATATGAAGATGAAACTGGGATATTTCAAGTGGATCACGTATTTATAAAGCGTTTGTATATCTCCCACCAACATTGAGCCTAACTTTCTTAGATTTCTATTTTGATAACAACTGCATAAGTGCATATAGTGAAACAAATAAAAACAACACAAAACTGGATATCTTGACCAACGCGACTCAAATATATATGGAGATGGTTGACCAACATGGGTGATCAACGATATACACAAGTTGAGAAGCAAGTGTAGATTATTAAAAAAATACACCAAAAAAAACTATTTAAGACACGTTAGTATGTTTGTAATACATAATTTATAATTTTTGAAAAAACCCCGTGCGTGCACGGGTGTTATAACTAGTAAATAAATAAAATAAAATAAAATAAAATCTTAACGAGTAAATAAAAAAGAAATATCCGATTTTTGAAGTAAAATATTTGATTACTTTTGAATTCAAATTGTATCGAAAAAATATTTATCTCTTGGGCACCGGCCTTTTAGAGGAGCTATTAGCTTTTTATTACAAAATAATCTCTTATAAAATAAGTAGTTTTATTTGGATGCATTATCTACAAGCTTTTATTTCAAACAAATAACTCCAAAATGAAGAGCTGATTCATGAAGCTTTTTAAATGTCTATGAGCTGTTAAAACTTTAATTTACTAATATACCCTCCAAACATTTATTTACAATTATAGATTTGTCTTTTTATGTCATTTTACATCTTATAATTACATTTAACAGCCAATTTACCAAACACTGTTATTAAAAAATAAAAAATAAATACAGCTTGTAGCTCATGTTAACAGTTTTGTAGTTTACAGCTTACAGCTAGTTTTGCCAAATATACCCTTTATCTTTTTTATATTTTCTTACTAAAAAACTTGAAAACTAGGTGACGGGTATGTTGGACAAAAGCAAATATTGTTAAAACTGGATATGGTGCTCGAGATGAATATTATTAAAGAAATTATTTTTATAAGCTAATCAAAAAACCTTTGATTTTTAGAAATTATAATCTTTTATAAGTTTTGTCTGTCACACAAAAATTATATTTTAAATAGCTTATTTTTTAAAAAAAAATGAACATGATCTTTCTGTAATGTTATTTGCAAGACATGCCCTAGGGCATTAGTGATAGCCTATTAGAAATTGCATTCTAGGTCCTCAAGTTTTCACGTCTTGCAAGTTCATAACAAAAATTATTTTTGTAAGATTAATGTATCTTTTGTATAGCAAGAGATTTCTCTAAAGTTGAAAAACAACAAGGTGCAGGAGCTCGCCGCGTTACGGCGAGGGCGTTTGCTATATTTACAGAAAGTTAGCTAAAAACTATAGCTGCAAAATCTAATAGTAATGATGTTCACATACTTGATCAAATAAAGATATTAAAGATAAGTTTATGATAAACTTGTACACATTACAACATTTTGCTAAATGATGAATACCTTTCCCTAGTGATTTAAGCTACTCTATATATTGTTTCAACCATCTATACGTGAAAGGCCAACGGCCGGAGAAAAAAAGCCTCTAAAGAACAGATCATATATAAAATTGCAACTAAACAATTGACCTTAAGTGACCAAGTACAAACCATTGGTTCAGCGCACTCGAAACTGTCGCATGTCCACATCTTTTTAATAACTTCACATGCATATAAATCTGGAACGAACACTCCTTTGTTGTTGCACGACCATGAGTCTCAATCGGCAAATGTGGTTCGTCGCCGCCAAAATTGCAAACTATATATATGTTGCCACCAACTTTATAGAGGCACCTACAGAAATAATATTACATCGTTAGATTGTCGTCAACCAACAACGTTTATCCATCTCCATTTGTCCTTGTTTCATTACCACTATCTAATTATACGTATTGGATTATCGTATAGTTACTTTCTAAAAACATATCCATATATCCTGTAAATCATGTAACTAATAAAACCCAACAATGTTATAATAGATGAACCAATCGTTATTCAAACTCAGTATAGTATATATTTAGACATTGTTTTCAAACTCATTATCCATGAAGTAAGTAAGATTGAGTAATCCTACTCACTCATATAACATGGTATATAACTATATAAAGTTTTGTGTGTAAAACGCTATCAGGTTCATAGGTAAATAATTAACCGACCGTCGGAAACCTTTTCGTTAGTGTTAAAAAAAAGTAAAGCCTAAAACAAAAAAAAAAAATAAAAATAAAAAATAAGTCGCATAAAGAATGCATTAATTTAACAGAAACTCATATTGCACTTTTACTTACCTGTAACTGGTTGTTTGCTATCATATCGTTATGACTATGGGGAGTGACGTATACATTTTGCTGTGGTCTATTTATATTCGTTGGAGGCCCTGCACAAGTACAAAAAAGGATAAGACAGTTAAATAAGACAGTTAAATGAGTATAAAATGGAAAAACACTGACTAATAAATCAATTTGGTTGGAGCACGTAGTCCAAATTATGTTGGAAATGTATATATTTACAAACATGTGAATGTCCGGATTCGAACTCGTGACCACGGGATTGCACACATTAGCGAATAAGAATTGAAGTTAATAATTAATGTTTATGTTTACGATTAATTATTGCACAATAAGTCCGGTTAACGATCGTTAAGTATTTAACGGAAAAATGACTAACGACCGTTAAAATGAAAAGAGAAGGACTAGTAATTGAAAGACTTGAAAAAAGTTATGGGTTTTCTTTGGGCTTGTCTACATGGCCGGCCAAGGGGTGAGTACACAACCAAATCCCTAACTTGTTCCCAAAGTATTCCATTCACTATAAAAGCAAGGCTAGGTTCTAGGGTTTCATTCATAACTTATGCATTAAATTAACCCTAGATCTCTACTCTCCTCTCTCTTGTCCATTTACGGCCGAGCACCCCTTGTAAGGGAGTTTGGTTTCGTTTTTCATTAAACGAGGACTTGTGTTAGATCTAGCAATCGCTTGATTCGTTGGTTAATTCGTGTGTACAAGAACGTGGTAGTAAGACATTATTCTTACACCAATTGGTTTCTTTGGTTTGCTCAAGAGGTCTAGCATTCGCAAGAGGTACGTTACGCATACTTTCAGTTAATTATTTATTTGTTATGATCTTTAAGTCTTCCGCTGTGTACTCTTGATGTTTACATGTTTATTGTATGTTATATATATATTATAAACTCAACAGTGGCATCACGAGCCTTGTATAACAAGTAATTAATTACTGAAACACATAATTAAAATAAACATGAATGTGTTATTATTTGTATGCGTAGATCTAGGGTTTGCAAAACCTAAACCCTAATTTTTTTTAGGGGGGGGTTTATTTTGGTGCCCTAATTAGGGTTTTGTAAACTATTGTTTTAATTGGATTAGAAACCCTAAGATGCATGCAACTTTATGTGTATATGCGTAACTTTGATTTAATTGCATTAATTGTTAAGTGTAATTTTATGTCCATGATAATTACATGCATGTTTTATCATGGATCTGCTTTTATTGTATGTCTTTCTTGTTTAAGTGATATACATTAAATTATGATAGATCTAAAATTGGGGAAGACCTCAATCATTATTAATTTAATCAATTATGTGCTATGTGGTATGTATTTAATTTTGACTTGCGCAATCGATGAATCGATGCATGTGGCTCACCTTGTACATAGATGAAAACGGGTGAAAGTCTTAATTAAATATATGCATATTGACATATCTAGAATTGATTATTAATAGGATTTATCAAAAGGTTTGCATGTGGCTATTTGATATGCATGACTTATTTTTTGTTATGCATTCATTGTTTACTTGTTTATTTTTACAAATACTTGCTTGTTTGATATGTGTAACAAGGGTATTTTTATAAGAAAAATAAACTGACCTAAACAATGGTGAAACATGTATTTTTAAGCCTAGTAATCATAATTGTTTAATTGATTGATGACTTTGGTACAAATGGACTGAACGGCTCACCCATGAGAATGAACTAATAAAAGGGGTTTAAAGAAGTGCGCACAGTCACACTGAAAGGATGTCTAAGGTTGTGCTTTAGCGCGTACCTGGTCCTCTGCCCCCTGTAAGTTCGAGTGGAGCTACTTAGTAAGCCGTTAAATGTGCAAGCTCACCTTAAGGGTGAATTAGTTTTAATTTCATGCGCCATTTCGGTGGTAATTACCCGAAACACTAAGTGTTTACACTTATGCAAAAGTACGGTATAATGGATGATAATTAACACTAAATTCCTTGATTGGTGAACCCAATACATCAATTAAAGTTTGATGATGAAAAGCTTATACATTAAAACAGGATATAAATGTTTTAATAAAAACTATGTTACGAAGATGAATGCATGACATCTTTGTACATATTTGATTTGACATCAATATTATTACCCTTTAAATTTAAGTTATATGCCATCCAACGAAACGGAAACACCTAAGATTACCTTTTATTTGCGTGAGATCGTGACTTAGATCGTAATCAAAGGGTAAAATGTCCACATGTCGTGAGAACGGGCATGGACGATTTTGCAGTTTCTTAAGTTGGACAACTTAATTGAGTTTTGTAGTGAGAACTGGCAACTCAAGGCATAAGATGGGATAAAACATGTTTACATGGCAATTGAAATTGGCTATATGTAAATCCCATAAATCTAGGAATTGCAATTGAAATTGGCAATTGAGCAAAAGCTCTACCACTTTGTATAAGGTTCATTACTAGCAGATCAACTGACGTGATGAGATTATGACAATTTGGATCCTAGTTTTCAGTGAAAATTAAATGGTTATATGTTTATGAACCATGGGTATTTAATTTTCTTGAAAAGGTTAATTATCGAAAATACTAAAATTGAATTTTGTAATTCTTTTGAATGTATAAATGCAACATTTAACCGTAAACGAGGTTTAGTCTTTGATCAGTAAATTGATCCACTCTGCTTTCAAACAAATGTTTGATCGAGAATAATTTACTGATAAGACAAACGAAGTCTCTTTTCCATGGGAGAAGCATGAGACTCAATCCTATTCCTTTTCATGAATGAGAAAGGTATAATATGAACGTTTTGAATTGTCTAAATTCTAATGTAACTCTTAGCAATGAATTGCACATCTTATTTTCCATAAATATTTCATTACCCTCATTTGGTGAATGAATCCTTTGTAACAACATGAATGTTGGTTAACTGGAAAACATGTATATGAGTTACTAGATTAGAAGCTAGACTAATTACCGCAAAAATTGGTAAAAGGCAAACTAGCATATTTTTATCTAGTTGTTTTGCTTTAGCCTTTAAGGGTACTACATACCAGTATGGGGATGGTAGGCCCGTTATGGAAGAAATTGCATACCAAATTTTTTGAGTTAATAACATTGATGGATATTCCATTATTCATAGAGTAGAATACACCTTTTAGTACCTTAGTAATGATTACGTATGGTTCTTTAAAGGTGTAGGAAAGTAAAAAGCAAGCAAGTTGTTTTCACTGGTTATGCAACACTTACAATGTTGTCAGATTCAGTGGGAGCATTTGTGTTGCATTACTGAATAAGAAGTTGTTTTAATGATTTCTAATTCAGTGGGAGTGTCACAATTCTCAATTTCCGGTCATTTCTCACATTTACTATTTCATCGTATATTGTAAACTAGGTTTACAAGTATTAAATTCACGTAACCGTAATGGTTTAACTGTGAATTCATGATCATATCATCGAGGTCATTTCATATAGACTAAGTTTAGTCTACATTTCATTAACATCATTGTCATCATATTAGTTCATGCATGGTTTTGCATTTTACATTAAACGTATAATTTTCATATTAAATAAACGTTATCGCGTAACTAATTATTTTGAACAATTGATCCATTACTTCCAAAAATTATTCCAATATATTTTTATATTCATATTAAGTTTATAAAATAATATTATGAGTTTACCCAGTGTTTTAAATTTATTTTGTATATAAATTGTTATATTTATATAACTACGACGGTTTTCTTAAATTCGACACGATTATTATTATATCACTCAAATTTTGCAAGAAATGTATTTTTATAATTTTTATGACCTAAATATATTTTATCTTGACTCGTGAACATTTATTTTTATCCAACGCTACCCTAAATATTCCAAAGTGACTACAACTTACCACTTAAATTCATTTAACTTACAAAATCTTACATTATACTTATAACGAGTGTGGAAACCCGCGCGATGCAGCGGGATTGGCTTAAAAGGACTTACTTTGCAGCGACACTTAAACCTTAGGGACTATTTTTGCCAAGTTGTGAAACTTTGCATTTAATGTTTGGACTTACTTTGCAACGACGATTAAACCTCAAGGACTGTTTTTGCCGAGTTGTGAAACTTTGCGTTTAATGTTTGGACTTACTTTGCAGCGCCACTTGGACCTCAGGGACTGTTTTTGCCAAGTTGGGAAAGTTTGCAATTAATGTTTGGACTTACTTTGCAGCGCCACTTGGACCTCAGGGACTGTTTTTGTCAAGTTGGGAAAGTTTGCAATTAATGCAAGGTTTTTGGGTACAAAGTTGTACACCTTTTAGTATTATATACAAATATGTGCCCAAATGTTGTGCTTCCAGATTTTTGTATTCAAAGTATCTTAGAATGCATTTAATGCAATAGCAAACGTGTAACCTTAGGGAGTGTTGTAGCATTTAATGTTCCCGGTAAATTTAATGCTCTTCCAATCTTGTAACGACACGTGGCAGACACAATGTTGTGTAAAACTTGCATTCCTGCCTTTTAGTATATAGGTTAATAAAAAAAAATCAATAAAAGGTATGACTACACCTCCCTTGTCGACAAGGGAGGATGAGTCACAAGTTATTTGCAAAATATCTCTAGTATACTTTAACCAAATTCATTTCATTTCACTTCATTTTACAAGAAAGAAAATAAAGTTATCTCTTGCTCTCTTCCTCTCCAAAATTCGGCAGCCATAAGACCAAGAAGAAGGAAGCTTCAAAAATATTTCAAGACAAGTTTTAATACACTCTAGTATCACTTGTTGTATAGGTTTTGCAATAAAAACCTCAAGTGATTAGGAAAACCCTTTGTCCTTAAACCTCATCATATTACTAGTAAGCATTCATATTCATGTTTTTATTTCACATTCATTATTATGGTCATATCATTTTATTTGAGAAACATGCAAGTTATGTGATGTTTATACCACTTTTAAGGTTTTAAGTGTTAAATATATATAATCCATCCTATAATTACTCCTTGTTATATATTAGTTTTGGTGATGTCTAGGAACCCATGACACCCTAAGAAGGTGTATGGTAGGATTAGAATAGCTTCGGAGTTGTTTTGAATGGGTTAGAATAGGTTTGGCGCGAGAAAAACTCATTTCGACACGTTTTAATAAGGGTCTGTCCTTAAAATTAAATTCTGGAAAATCCGACAGTAGGCAAAATTTTTGGCCTAGATATTTAGAAAATATACTTTAAAACGAAACCGTGGCCGCTTGAACGGATTAAAACGGAGTTATAACGAAGGAGATATGAATTTTACAAGTTGGCGACGAAAAATATAATTTTCTGGAATTTCAGCAAGTTACGTCAAATTTGTACGAGTCAAAAATGAAGCTTAGGAGTTATAAATTATTCCGACTTCTCAAAAATATATAAGTTACTTTGAAACAAAAAGCTTGGAGAACAAACCTTTGGAGAACTAAAGTTTTGGAGAACAAAGTTTGGAGAACCAACATTTGGAGAACAAAAAGGTTGGAGAACAAATATTTGGAGAACAAAAAGTTTGGAGAACAAAAATGGAGAACAAAATTTGGAGAAGTAAAATGGAGTACATTTTCTTATAAAAATGATGTCTTCTAGTAAAAGTGAGATCGCCAAGTATATTTTCCAAAATGTCCGACTGTTTGTTTAGCGGAGTTGTAATGAATTAATTATGGTTACTCAAACTTTGCCGAAAAACCATCCTTAAACTATACTTTGGACTAAAAGTACCATACTTAACATCTATTTTTCTTTATGTTCGAGACCTCTAGGATGGAAATTCATGTACTAAAACTTTGAGATTATCATACAAGCTTCCCAAAGCCGTTGAGTTTGTTTCCTAACGCTCGACGTGCACCATTTTACGACTAGCTTTTAGAGGCCGTTTTTGTCACTTTCATGGAAATTTCAACGACATTATGTTACGACGAAAAGTTATAATTTCACAATAAATCACTAAATGATTATCGTCGAATATCATTTCAATGTAAATACATGTGAAGTAATTTGATAATGGTCAAGACGTTAAAAGATTATATTTTCGACGAGAAGTATTGTTTTCAAAAATTCATAAGTGGTATAAATATCATCCGAATTGCATGCATAACATTACATCATGACTTATTACATATCATATCATTCATAATAGGTCAGTTTCGAGATTCACGCTACATTTCGGTGTAACCACTTTTGTCATCGCATCTATTCATCAAGTGAGTAATCACACCCCCTTTTACCTTTTGCTATATTTTTGGGGCGAAATGCATGAACCATACTTGAATTGAATTGATTCTTACTTTTGTGAACTCTTTTGACTTGAATATTTGAACTTGAATCAAATCCTTTAACTTAATTATGAAATTATGCCTTACTTGAACTTATTGAACCGTACATGTTATGACCTTGACCTAAAGTCTCCCATGTTCGGAGCATCACTATAAAGTCTCCTATGGTCGGAGCATCACTATAAAGTCTCCTATGTTCGGAGCATCACTATAAAGTCTCCTACGTTCGGAGTATATCTTTGGGAAGAGGCACCCAGTATATCTTTGGGAAGAGGCACCCAGTATATCTTTGGGAAGAGGCACCCAGTATATCTTTGGGAAGGGGCACCCAACATAACTTTGGGTAGTGGCACTCAACATAATTTGGTTTCATCAGAAGCATCATTACAAAGTCTCCCTTGTTGGAGCAGTGCAAAGTCTCCCATGTTTGGAGCATCCCTGAATTATTTTATACTTGGTACTATATTGTGAACTTTTATGACCACTTATACTTGACTACTTGATACGCTATTTTTTTGCAATGGGTTGTGAACACACAGGTTGCAAGTTTTGTATGGGCGAAACTTGGAACTGAGTGGATTTACAATGCCTTTGCTTTGGGAACTATTTTCGATGACCGAAACCTTTGAATATTTCTTACGAGTTTTCTTATTTTACGAAATGTGTATACTCACCAACTATTTTCATAGTTGACCCGTTTTTCTCTCATGCATTTCAGGTGATCGTTAGTAAGCTTTTCTACCAGGTCTTGCATAATGAAGTTTTCACTTGTCACTACAAATCGTTATGTATTAAAACGCAATATTTTGGAATCTAAACTTTGTAATGTATTTTCCGAAGACGGCTAAACTGGTATTGTAATGGTGTACTCTTTCTTTTAAATCTTAACGTTGGTATGTTCTATTATCTTGTGCTTATGTTCCCTTCCGTTACCCCTCGTGTTTCCGCCTCCGGTGAGGGTGTGACAGATTGGTATCAGAGCCAAAGGTTATAGAGAATGCCGATTTTTCAAAAATAAAAATCACAGCTATAACCGGAATAAAGTTTTATTAAACATCGAACATCATCCGAGTCAACTAGTCCTATCGTTGCATCGTTAATCATAAATTATACATAGCCTGATCAACTATGTCTAATTTATGAAGAACCATGCAATGATAAGAAGGGTAATTTTAAATCATGTTTAGTCGAGTCTTTTGATTCTGGTCACCTGAAGTTGCATTGGTCGGCTGGGTATGCATAGCATGTTTTTACGTTCACGTCTACATTACCGTACCTTGTTTATATCTTCTCTTTTCCATCTTTCGACTTGTTAGACATAGCATGTCTCTGTTCCTGTCATGTTTCGATCACTATAACACATTACCACCGTTCTAAACCTCATCTGCCTTCGTCCGAGTGTCATTTACTCAACCTGATATTTTGGTCCATTGCAAGATCATGGCTGCCAGAAACACACGCTCAGGAGTCAACAACAACGGCAACCCAAACAACAATGACAATTCAAACAACAACGCGACTGGAATAGCGGATCTACTCACCCAAATTATGACGCACCTTGATGCTAGACGAACCAACGTCGGAGAAGGTACTTCAAACACTGGTCATGGGTGCAGCTACAAGACTTTCATGACATGCAAGCCGATGGAATTTTATGGTATTGAGGGTGCCATTGGATTGTTAACCTGGTTCGAGAATGTTGAGTCGAAACTTAGTATCACGAAATATGCTGAAGGAAACAAAGTTGAGTTCTCTGCTGGTCTACTACAAGGTCGAGCATTGACCTGGTGGAACAACCAACTGCAGACTAGAGGAAGAGGGGTTGCAAATGCGTTATCTTGGGAAGCATTTAAGAAACTACTAACTGATGAGTACTGCATAAAAGATGAAGTGCAAAAGCTGGAAGCGGAATTTTGGAATCACTTGATGGTTGGAGTAGAAATCGATAAGTACACTATCCGTTTCCACGAGTTAACTAGGATGGTTCCTCACATGGTTTCCACTATGGAGAAGTTGATCGACCGATATATATGGGGATTGATACCGGAAATTAGGAGGGATGTCACCTCATCAAACCCAACCACTCTGCAAGCCGCTGTGGGCATGGCGTATCGCTTGACAAATGATGTGATCAGGTCTGGAGAACTAACAAAAGCAAACGACAATGGACGAAAGCGACAGGATGATCGCCAGGGAAGTCGAGACCAGGATCAGCAAAATAAGAGGCAGCGAATAACCAGGAACTATGGAGCGACCACTCAGGAGCGCAAAGGATATACAGGTCCACATCCTATGTGTACTCGATGTAATTATCATCACTCAGGAGACTGCTCAAAGTGCCACAAATGTGGACAGACGGGCCACATCGCACGGAATTGCTCAAAC
The DNA here is from genome assembly GCA_910596185.1 of Chrysanthemum makinoi. Lineage (NCBI taxonomy): Eukaryota > Viridiplantae > Streptophyta > Magnoliopsida > Asterales > Asteraceae > Chrysanthemum > Chrysanthemum makinoi. The sequence continues at coordinate 226,026,666 of OU343223.1, read as the reverse complement.
AGGACTGGGAACCAAGGACAAAGAAAAGCATGTTACGAGTGTGGAAGTCTGGATCACCTTCGGAACACCTGTCCAAAGTTGAAAGGAACACCCAATCAAGGAGGTAATCGTCCAAATCTGGCGTTGGCAATAGAAGGCCCACAAGATCAGAACATTGAAGTTCCCCCCGCACGTGGTCGAGCATTCTATTTGGGCACCGAGGAAGCCCGCAACGCGTAACGGGTACGTTCTTTCGAACAACTACCTTATTTCTGTACGACATGATTTTGAGTGCATAACTTCCTTCCAATTTTTACCACGTTCACGACATTGATTAATTTGAGACCTATCGATACCGACCTTAGTTGTAATGTATTTTGTTGATTTGATTGATTTGTGTAAGAAAATCCAATATCGAGCGAATCTTTCAAAAGACTTAATTCAAAAGACTTGTTTCCTAGCTTGATCTAGTGACAGTTCTTGTTTGATGAGTTGCGAAAGTCAAGCTAAGAAACAAGTTTACTCAAGTCACTACCTAAAGGTCTTTTGAGGACTACGTTCGATATTGGGTAAGTTTACCCCATCAAATCTAATCACGGGCATGTATTTAGTTGGATGAGGAATCCATATGCATGAGCATTGACATGATCATTTAGACTATTCGTACGAGCATGAACTTTTAGAACCTTTGTCGCGGTTCGGACTATAGTATCATTAATTGAATCACGAGGACGTGATTCCGCTGACATGGGAAGAATGTCACAATTCTCAATTTCCGGTCATTTCTCACATTTACTATTTCATCGTATATTGTAAACTAGGTTTACAAGTATTAAATTCACGTAACCGTAATGGTCTAACTGTGAATTCATGATCATATCATCGAGGTCATTTCATATAGACTAAGTTTAGTCTACATTTCATTAACATCATTGTCATCATATTAGTTCATGCATGGTTTTGCATTTTACATTAAACGTATAATTTTCATATTAAATAAACGTTATCGCGTAACTAATTATTTTGAACAATTGATCCATTACTTCCAAAAATTATTCCAATATATTTTTATATTCATATTAAGTTTATAAAATAATATTATGAGTTTACCCAGTGTTTTAAATTTATTTTGTATATAAATTGTTATATTTATATAACTACGACGGTTTTCTTAAATTCGACACGATTATTATTATATCACTCAAATTTTGCAAGAAATGTATTTTTATAATTTTTATGACCTAAATATATTTTATCTTGACCCGTGAAAATTTATTTTTATCCAACGCTACCCTAAATATTCAAAAGTGACTACAACTTACCACTTAAATTCATTTAACTTACAAAATCTTACATTATACTTATAACGAGTGTGGAAACCCGCGCGATGCAGCGGGATTGGCTTAAAAGGACTTACTTTGCAGCGACACTTAAACCTTAGGGACTATTTTTGCCAAGTTGTGAAACTTTGCATTTAATGTTTGGACTTACTTTGCAACGACGATTAAACCTCAAGGACTGTTTTTGACGAGTTGTGAAACTTTGCGTTTAATGTTTGGACTTACTTTGCAGCGCCACTTGGACCTCAGGGACTGTTTTTGCCAAGTTGGGAAAGTTTGCAATTAATGTTTGGACTTACTTTGCAGCGCCACTTGGACCTCAGGGACTGTTTTTATCAAGTTGGGAAAGTTTGCAATTAATGCAAGGTTTTTGGGTACAAAGTTGTACACCTTTTAGTATTATATACAAATATGTGCCCAAATGTTGTGCTTCCAGATTTTTGTATTCAAAGTATCTTAGAATGCATTTAATGCAATAGCAAACGTGTAACCTTAGGGAGTGTTGTAGCATTTAATGTTCCCGGTAAATTTAATGCTCTTCCAATCTTGTAACGACACGTGGCAGACACAATGTTGTGTAAAACTTGCATTCCTGCCTTTTAGTATATAGGTTAATAAAAAAAAAATCAATAAAAGGTATGACTACACCTCCCTTGTCGACAAGGGAGGATGAGTCACAAGTTATTTGCAAAATATCTCTAGTATACTTTAACCAAATTCATTTCATTTCACTTCATTTTACAAGAAAGAAAATAAAGTTATCTCTTGCTCTCTTCCTCTCCAAAATTCGGCAGCCATAAGACCAAGAAGAAGGAAGCTTCAAAAATATTTCAAGACAAGTTTTAATACACTCTAGTATCACTTGTTGTATAGGTTTTGCAATAAAAACCTCAAGTGATTAGGAAAACCCTTTGTCCTTAAACCTCATCATATTACTAGTAAGCATTCATATTCATGTTTTTATTTCACATTCATTATTATGGTCATATCATTTTATTTGAGAAACATGCAAGTTATGTGATGTTTATACCACTTTTTAAGGTTTTTAAGTGTTAAATATATATAATCCATCCTATAATTACTCCTTGTTATATATTAGTTTTGGTGATGCCTAGGAACCCATGACACCCTAAGAAGGTGTATGGTAGGATTAGAATAGCTTCGGAGTTGTTTTGAATGGGTTAGAATAGGTTTGGCGCGAGAAAAACTCATTTCGACACGTTTTAATAAGGGTCTGTCCTTAAAATTAAATTCTGGAAAATCCGACAGTAGGCAAAATTTTTTGGCCTAGATATTTAGAAAATATACTTTAAAACGAAACCGTGGCCGCTTGAACGGATTAAAACGGAGTTATAACGAAGGAGATATGAATTTTACAAGTTGGCGACGAAAAATATAATTTTCTGGAATTTCAGCAAGTTACGCCAAATTTGTACGAGTCAAAAATGAAGCTTAGGCGTTATAAATTATTCCGACTTCTCAAAAATATATAAGTTACTTTGAAACAAAAAGCTTGGAGAACAAACCTTTGGAGAACTAAAGTTTTGGAGAACAAAGTTTGGAGAACCAACATTTGGAGAACAAAAAGGTTGGAGAACAAATATTTGGAGAACAAAAAGTTTGGAGAACAAAAATGGAGAACAAAATTTGGAGAAGTAAAATGGAGTACATTTTCTTATAAAAATGATGTCTTCTAGTAAAAGTGAGATCGCCAAGTATATTTTCCAAAATGTCCGACTGTTTGTTTAGCGGAGTTGTAATGAATAAATTATGGTCACTAAAACTTGGTCGAAAACCATCCTTAAACTATACTTTGGACTAAAAGTACCATACTTAACCTCTATTTTTCTTTATGTTCGAGACCTCTAGGATGGAAATTCATGTACTAAAACTTTGAGATTATCATACAAGCTTCCCAAAGCCGTTGAGTTTGTTTCCTAACGCTCGACGTGCACCATTTTACGACTAGCTTTTAGAGGCCGTTTTTGTCACTTTCATGGAAATTTCAACGACATTATGTTACGACGAAAAGTTATAATTTCACAATAAATCACTAAATGATTATCGTCGAATATCATTTCAATGTAAATACATGTGAAGTAATTTGATAATGGTCAAGACGTTAAAAGATTATATTTTCGACGAGAAGTATTGTTTTCAAAAATACATAAGTGGTATAAATATCATCCGAATTGCATGCATAACATTACATCATGACTTATTACATATCATATCATTCATAATAGGTCAGTTTCGAGATTCACGCTACATTTTGGTGTAACCACTTTTGTCATCGCATCTATTCATCAAGTGAGTAATCACACCCCCTTTTTACCGTTTTGCTATATTTTTGGGGCGAAATGCATGAACCATACTTGAATTGAATTGATTCTTACTTTTGTGAACTCTTTTGACTTGAATATTTGAACTTGAATCAAATCCTTTAACTTAATTATGAAATTATGCCTTACTTGAACTTATTGAACCGTACATGTTATGACCTTGACCTAAAGTCTCCCATGTTCGGAGCATCACTATAAAGTCTCCTATGGTCGGAGCATCACTATAAAGTCTCCTATGTTCGGAGCATCACTATAAAGTCTCCTATGTTCGGAGTATATCTTTGGGAAGAGGCACCCAGTATATCTTTGGGAAGAGGCACCCAGTATATCTTTGGGAAGAGGCACCCAGTATATCTTTGGGAAGGGGCACCCAACATAACTTTGGGTAGTGGCACTCAACATAATTTGGTTTCATCAGAAGCATCATTACAAAGTCTCCCTTGTTGGAGCAGTGCAAAGTCTCCCATGTTTGGAGCATCCCTGAATTATTTTATACTTGGTACTATATTGTGAACTTTTATGACCACTTATACTTGACTACTTGATACGCTATTTTTGTGCAATGGGTTGTGAACACACAGGTTACAAATTTTGTATGGGCGGAACTTGGAACTGAGTGGATTTACAATGCCTTTGCTTTGGGAACTATTTTCGATGACCGAAACCTTTGAATATTTCTTACGAGTTTTCTTATTTTACGAAATGTGTATACTCACCAACTATTTTCATAGTTGACCCGTTTTTCTCTCATGCATTTCAGGTGATCGTTAGTAAGCTTTTCTACCAGGTCTTGCATAATGAAGTTTTCACTTGTCACTACAAATCGTTATGTATTAAAACGCAATATTTTGGAATCTAAACTTTGTAATATATTTTCCGAAGACGGCTAAACTGGTATTGTAATGGTGTACTCTTTCTTTTAAATCTTAACGTTGGTATGTTCTATTATCTTGTGCTTATGTTCCCTTCCGTTACCCCTCGTGTTTCCGCCTCCGGCGAGGGTGTGACAGGGAGCTACAAGCCTTATTTCCTGTGTAGTAACCCAGATTATCTTCAAAGATAATTACTTTCCAAATTGTAGACACTTATGTTTTTAAGGATAGTCGCGTACGTTTCCTTACTAAACAATATAGTTCTACATCTACTGGTTATATCTATGACACAAATCATATTAATCAAATAAACGAACGTGTATCGTGTTGTTTATATGCTACATGATGTTGTTCCATGCACAAGTGGGAGAAATCTTTATTGTGTGCAAGGCACAACACATATTAATATGATTTAAATGGATTCTCTTGACTGTAAAGAAAGAGAATAACGTTCTAATAGGAAGTATACATTTATATATGTATGATTGCCCTATTAAGAACATGTGTCAAGATGATAACAAAGACTACTTTATTTTAAATATTTATGTCATTCAATATTTAAGAAACACTTGTAGTTACAATTTATGTTACGTGAGAACGTGAACTAGATTGTAGCCCAAGGTAAAATACCCACGTGTCGTGAGATCGAGCATGGATGATTTTGCAGTTTCTTACGTTGAACTTTTCATGGAATGACATAATTAAATGAAGTAATACTACTTTGAATTTAAGTATTCGTTGAATGACTTAAATATATGTAGTAAATATTAACTTGAAATATTAATTGAAACCTGAGGTGGTGTTCATAATTACTTTAATTATAAATGTTTATGATTTTGTAAAGTCACAAACATGAAGTCTTTTAATACAAGACTTATAATATAAAGTAAGACGTTAACTTGCTATGTTTTAAGACATATGCATGAAGTCAATGAGTTGATCAATGACTTATAACGTATAGTGGGATTATAACTGTTATGTCTTTTGACTTGGTCAAGAATACTTGTGTATAATTCATGCAATTGACTTGGTAATTCTATTGTATCATCAAGTTTTACTTTGTTGGTAAATAGGTAAGCCAAAGGTAGATTGTTATCTTAAAATATTGTTAGATTTTCTTACAATATTAATTCTAAGAAAATATCATAGTTTTATGGTATGTTCAGTTAGAAGAATCAAAATCTATTGGCATGTTTGATTCAAGATAACTATAGTTTCTTCCACATGTTATCAAGGTTAGAAGATTGAGTATAGATTGAATATACGCAATAAGACTCCAACCTAGAAGATTGATAAGACACCATTTGTTTATGGAATGTGATGAATCACATTAAGTCTTATAAATGAAGTTCTGAATTTGTTAAACTACTTATAGAGTGAGTTGTAACAAACTAATGTTAGGAACTGTCAATGTTTTTTGTAATATCCCAAAAGAGAACAATGTATTGTTGCTCTACTTGCTAAACTATTTAAAGGTAATCTTTATATTTTTAAAGGCAAGTGGGAGTTTTGTTTAGATCTTGAAAGATTGAATTACAAAATACATAATCTTCTAAAATACACTAGCAAATATCATGATGAGGCTAAACATGAAAATGATAGACCTTAATATGATGGAATTGTCATTCATAGATCCGTAAGGATATCTCAGATATTTAATATGCTGAGGAATATGAGTTACAGGATCATGGTAAGCCTGTTAATCATAATGATAAATTTACCAAATGTTGAAGTGTGGAAAATCAATCATATTATGAATGTAGAGATGCTGTCCATAAAGATAATCAACTTTAGATACTTGGTTTATCTTAATAATGAAAATGAGTTTCTTCAAAGGATGGAAACCCTAGTGGTTTAAATCTTTGTGTAGAAATCATATGGACAATATTGTACATGTATTTAATGTATGTCTAGTGATAATAATATCAATCATACTTAAGCAATTAACTATGATTAAATATTCTTTACTAGATACATTAAATAGAAGTATAAAGATTATAATTGTCATACTTAGTTTCATTGATGTGAAATTTTGACAATGAATATCAAAACTCTTTGTTTTGGAATTACTTTTGCGAGGACGATAAGTAATGCAAAGGAGTTTTATGAATTCAAATAATCTTTGAATATGTACAAACTGCAAGAATCCATGAATGGATATATGCATGCATCTTGGAGATGATTCTTATGTTTAATATTAAATCCATGTTTGATTTAATAATTAAAATAAGATAGCTCATAAGTATTCCTGAAAGCTAGTGGGAGTATTATTTTTATTTTCTTAAATCTTATAAGTTGTATGGGCAACTACATTCCACTTAAATTAAGTTTTAGTTGGGAATGAAACTTCGTTTGTAAGATTTGGAAATAAGACATACAACTTTGGAATATATGTTTATTATTATAAACATATGCGGTAAATAAATGAGTCAAATAGAACATGATGAATACATATCTTTGACAAGATAGATGAGATCTTAAAGTTTAACTTGAAGATTCATCATGAACATCATGTTGTGTATAAAGTTGTTGTGTCATGCTTGATTACAAGATGATTTGACAACATTGAAAGTTGTTAGTGTAATAAATATTTTAAAGGAATATGTTTGGATTTAGAATCACATTCCACAATCTGGAGATGCTCCTAGATTCTATGGATGATTATATGACAATTGTTTCATAATTGTCATTGCCAACAAACTTGAGTTTTTGTAGGCACCAACATTACACTATAACTGTTCAAAGTTTACGGATGTTTAAAGAGCATATTGTTGTACACAATGATGCTAGTATAATTGAGATGACACTCAATTCTAGTCACGGTATCCTTGATAATGACCATGTTGACTAGTTATGCTCAACTTAGAGCATAGTTTCATTATACATTAAAGAATAAAGAATACTTTAAACTTTAAAAGTTTTGAAAGATGATTGTCATATAAAGGTGGTTCAGGTTGTCACGCACCTTATGGAATAATATGACAATATCAAGATATGTGTAAACACATACAAGAAATTCACTTATTGAATTTTTGAAATAAGTATTCTCAAAATTCTTATAGATCAAAGTTAGTTGAAATTATGCCTTGTCGACAAGTATGAGATGCATGACTTGTGGCAAAATTCATTAACTAAGAATTATCATGCATTGATCTATTTAGTATTTGGATAAAAGGATATTGTAAACATTATTATTGAAATGAAATAAAGTATTTTGTTATGTTTATTATTCATTTATTATGATGTTATCCTATATTTGCATGTTTAAATCCTTGAATAACTTAAGTTATTCTAAATAGTCCGTTGTCAATCAATAACATGGGAATGATATTGAATTAAGACAAATCTGAGTATTAGTTAGAATATACTTGAAAGTATATTGATGCGTAGCATGACTAATTTCAGATGATATTCAATGAATTGAATATAGGACTTATCCCACCCGCATGATAATACTTTATGGATCTTCGTCATTAAGTATGTCATGAATATTTATCCTCTGACTTGAGATACAAGAGATATGTTGTAAAACCCTAAAAATCTAAATCGCGTGAAATGACAATTTTGCCCTTCAACTAAAAATTATAAAAACTCGGGAAACACTTCAACATCGTTTAACAATTATCTCATTAATAATATATGCACATTATGAAATAATAAACTTATGTTATAAATTAAATGAACATGAAAGAATTAAACCTAAGTAACAAATAAGAATACCAAAATGTGTACAAGTTAACTTGGTCTATGAAGAAGACTAGATACATGATAAATGGATAGGAAGGAAAGTTACATACTTGGTCTTCTTCCCCCCCCCTATGACCGGCCTTCCATTAACTTCCCCATTAATTTCTCAATCAATTAAAATAAATCCCATTGATCATTTCCTCTTCATTTCAAAATTTCCAAGAAACCCTAAAACTATTTTCTCTCTAAAACAAGTGGCGGCCATCCTTATTTCTTCATCATTTGATCCGATTTTCTTGCAAACAAAAGGTTCCTAGGAGGCTCGTGATAGCGTATGATCGATTGGTGTACGTGGGGTTTGTGTTTGGTTCGAAAGGAAGCTTGTACGTGGGGTGTTGATTGTAGCCGTGGGTTTGTGTAAGCCTAGGAGGCTTGGTTTTGATTTGTGGTGCTTGATTCTTGTTCCTTGTCACGTACACGCTACGAGGGTAACATATAATCATCTCACATCTTTTCCTTTGTGTTTCCTTTCCAATTCGTGGCCTTGGATTGTGATTCTAGGGCTTGTTTGTCGAATATAACACATAAAATCATGATCTCTTTTATTACATGAAATGATAAAACAAGTGTACATTAAAACTTTGATTATTAACCTAATGTAATCCTAATGATATATGGTGTATAAATGAATATGAAACTGAATTTGGTGATCTTTTTATGTCGACATAATTGTGGATTTGAAACGGGTTTAATGTGCTTAAGAAACTATACGTATATGTATGTGATAATGGATTTGATAACGAATGAATTACGGACTTGTTTTGATTTGATTAAGGGGCGTATAAAATTGATCTTGGGGGAGGGTGGTTCGAATTAAAATAAGATCACATAAGGTGTATTATAATCTTGTAATAATCGAGCTAGAATGGTTTAAAACGAATACGTAATCATAATCTAAAACTAGGGTTTTGTAATTCATGATTTAATAAAGTTGAGGGGTCATTTTGTAAATTATGAAACTTGATGGATTAACTTGTTAATATTGTAACTAAATGGATTTAATGAGTAAAATGAGTAAACTTGCTATATTTACACTTTTAACCCTATATTTTACATTATTGACATTTTAAACCCTAAACTTTGGTAACTTGTCATAAATGATCCTTAAATCATATTAATACTCATTTTCATTATTTAACTTTAGAAAGTGACTAAACCTGCTAATTATGGAAAGTTACTAAAAATAGAAACCTGCCTAAAATAGAAAATTTCCTAAAATAGAAAGTTACTTAAAATGGAAAGATTACTAAAACGGGAAACTTGCTAAAAATGGAAAGCCGTCTTAAACGAGTAATCTGATTCTTATAGAACGTTATTTAATTCATATAGGTTCCGGGCGACGGGATTGATCTCTTTCTTGATTTTACTTTCTTTGTGATTTGCTTCGAATAAGGTACAGATATTCTGACCTTATCTCTTAAGGTTTCTCGTGATTCTTATACATCTTTCGATATTAGCTTGAACTGTTACGTTGTACTCTAAGCCTCATGATTAGGGTTTCCTATGACTTTGCTATGCTCCCTTTGATATGAACCTTTGATATGAACCTTTGATATGAACCTTTGATATGAAACTTGATATGAAATCTGATATGAACCCTTATGATATGTATATGCTTTGACCCTTCAGTCTGATACCCGAGCCAAAATATGTTTCCTAGTCAGGAAGGTAACCTGACCGTGTCATTGATGCACCAATGGCATGACTCCAGTGTGCACGAGTGATGTTGCACACCGTCCCCATTTTGATATGATTATGAGCTCACTATATGTATATGATTTGGCCATTATATGTTTTGGGGGGCGTATGGATGCATCCTAGATTTGATTTGTTTCGAGGGATTTAATCTGATTGGAGCTTTGTTTGGTGAATGATGTCGGGTGCAATCCGCGTCTTCACATTTTTGGGAGTTGATCACTCCATGGTTACTTGAGGTCTCCCCTCTTATATATGGTATTTCGAGGTCACCCCTCGGGATACAACTGATATGATATGATATGATATGTGTTTGATATGATATGGGCTCGTGGTTGAGGACTGACCTTTCATTTCTGTTTCCATTCGTTATCCTTTGTTATGCCTTATGAAAATTCCATTTGCACCTTATGATTATGCTATCTTCGTTACTTACCCTTCGATTATTCGTTTGTTATATATATCTGTTCACTGGGCTTTTTAAGCTCAGCCGCGTTTTCTTTCCATGCGGCAGGTAATTAAGCTAGATGCTGTGATTCTTAGCTATGGGTTTGAGTGATGAGCGGATATGCGGACTTATGGCTTTAGTCATCTTAGTTTCTACTTCTTTATGTTGACTTTCATTTGACTCGGATTATGTTTATTTATGCCTTGGTTTATTCCTTTTATTTCCTTTGAACTTATGTAATGTTAAGCCGTGTTGGCTGGATTTTTCCTTTGGTTATTTATTTAAGACTTCCGCTGCTTTGTTATGTTCATTATGTATGCTTTGATATGACACCATTTTGTAGTACTTTTACCCTTATCGGGTTGGGGTGTTACAATTATGGCATCAGAGCCAGGTTTACGACTTGTAGTCAGGACCTGTGACATATGGACCCTAAGCGTTATCCGTAGAGCTTAAGTTTTGACTGGTGAGGTTTGGGTAGATTCTAGGTTCATTATCATCGTTTCCGTTGATGATTTTTTTTCCTAACCTTTGCTAATCGTTTAATGAACTCTTCAGATGGTCCAAACTCGAGGGAACGGCGACAACGGGAATGGAAATCCTAATTTCAAAGCTTTGATTGCACGCGCTCTAGCCACTGCTATGCCCGGGATAGTGGCTACCATCACTGAGAATGTTCGGAATGGCGCTAGTTCTTCTGGTGGGGGTAATGGTGGGGGTGATAACCCACCTACACCCATTCATGTATGGATCGAGCGTTTCAACAAACTTAAGCCAATCCCTTTTCGCTCGGCAGCTTCACCTAATGAGGCTGAGGACTGGATCACGCACTTGGAAAAGCTTTTCAATGTGCTGGGTTGTGGTGATGATGTGAAAACCCGACTTGCTGCCTTCAAACTCGAGGGTGATGCCCTAAACTGGTGGAAAGCTTATCTCTTGTCCAGAGAAGAGAACTTTCTTGATACTTGTGCTTGGAATACCTTCAGAGGCATCTTCTACAAACAGTATTTCCCTGAGTCAGAACAGCTTCGATATGAGAGGGAGTATGAGGCCATTCATCAGTTGGATAAGGAAAATTCTCACGAGTATATGCAACGCTTTATGAGAATGGTTGGGTTTGTAGGTGCTACAGTTGCTGGAGATGCTCGTCGTCAGGCTCGAAAGTTCAAATGGGGGTTAAAGAAGTGGGTGCTAGACAGGATGATCAACCATCAGTATACTGAGGTGGCTGCAGTTGCGGATGATGCCCGCAACATTGAGTTATTGCATGAGGAGCAGGGTTACAACAAGAGGAACAGGGATGGTGATCGTATTCATCCTAGGGGTCGACAGGACCAGACTCAGGAGTTCAGGGGTAGACATGACCGTGGGCACGACCGTGGGCGTCAGGATACTAGGGCACATGGTTCTCAGAGGTACGACAGATCGGGAAACGACCGTCAGGGTCGTGATGCTGGGGGTCAACGTCAGGTTAGGGACCAATCTTATCGTGGTGGTCAGCAGGACCGTTCTTCTGGTCCGTCATATCAGCGGAGGCCCGCTGAAGTTTTGCCTCCTCCTCCACTTTGCAACACTTGTGGTAAGCCCCATCCGGGCGTTTGCTTCAAGGCCACAGGTGGTTGCTATTCATGTGGGTCTACTACTCATCGGGTGAAAGATTGCACTCAAGGGAAAGTGATTACTCTGGGAAACACGGCCAAACCAGCTCCGACTAAGGGCCGTGTGTTTTCTGTTACTCGGGACCAGGCAGCGAACACTCCAGGTACTATTACCGGCATTATTCATATTGGTGATATTTCTGCTTTTACTCTATTTGATACCGGCGCTACGCATTCTATGATATCTACTTCGTTAATAAGGAAGTTAAATATGACACCCACACCTTTGTTAAACCGAGTCTCTATTTCCACCCCTATGAAAAACCAAGTACTTATTGATCGTGAGTATGTGGATTGTCCCTTACGTTTCGATGATGGTATTCGTTCGGCTAATCTTCTTCCTTTGGATATGATTGATTTCGATATTATTCTGGGTATGGATTGGTTGGCCTTGCATAGGGCTACCATTGACTGCTATGCTCGAATTGTTATCTTTGGTAATATTCACCAACCTGATTTCGTTTATCATGGTGCTCAACCGCCTAAGTCGGTTAAGATCATCTCGGCTATGAAGGCTCGCACCCTCATTTCGCATGGTTGCCTTGGTTTTCTGGCATCCATTAAGGATACTTCTCTTGATATTCCGACCATCGAAAGTCTTTCGGTTGTACGCGATTTTCCCGACATTTTCCCTGATGAACTCCCTGGTATTGCTCTGGCTAGGGAGGTTGAGTTTGGCATCGATTTGATTCCTGGTGCTGAACCTATATCTAAAGCTCCTTACCGTATGGCACCGATCGAATTGAAGGAGTTGAAGGAACAGTTGCAAAAACTGTTGGAGAACGGCTTTATTCGGCCCAGTGTTTCACCTTGGGGCGCACCGGTGTTGTTTGTTAAGAAGAAGGATGGTAGTATGAGGTTGTGTATTGACTACCGTGAGCTGAACCGTATCACTATCCGTAACCGTTATCCCCTTCCACGCATCGACGACTTGTTTGATCAATTGCAAGGTGCAAAATTCTTCTCTAAGATCGATTTGAGGTCTGGTTATCATCAATTACGTGTGAAGGAACAAGATGTTCCTAAGACCGCGTTTCGTACTCGCTATGGTCATTATGAGTTCTTGGTTATGCCGTTTGGTTTGACTAATGCACCTGCAGTCTTCATGGATCTTATGAACCGTGTTTTCCACGAGTACCTCGATAAATTTGTAATCGTCTTCATCGATGACATCCTTGTGTATTCTAAGAGTGAGGCTGAGCACGAGCAACATCTTCGTATAGTATTGGAGACTCTTCGGCAGCAGAAGTTGTATGCAAAATTTTCTAAGTGTGAATTCTGGCTGAGCCAAGTTGCTTTCCTTGGTCACGTTGTGTCTGCTGATGGTATCAAGATGGACACATCTAAAGTTGAGGCTATCACAAAATGGCCGAGACCTACTACCGTGACGGAAGTGAGAAGTTTCCTGGGCCTTGCTGGTTATTACCGTCGTTTTGTTGAGGGTTTCTCTCGATTGGCGTTACCTTTGACGCAATTGATGAGGAAAGGGGAAAAGTTTGAATGGACGGAGGAGCGTGAAAAGAGTTTCGAGGAGTTGAAACGTAGATTGGTTTCTGCGCCTGTTTTGACACTTCCATCGGGTTCCGGAGGTTTTCAGATTTATAGTGACGCGTCAAAGAAAGGATTGGGTTGTGTGTTGATGCAGCATGGTAAGGTGATTGCCTATGCTTCGAGGCAATTGAAATCGTATGAGGAGAATTATCCTACGCATGATTTGGAGTTGGCTGCGGTGGTTTTTGCCTTAAAGATTTAGAGGCATTACTTGTACGGTGAGTCGTGTGATATCTTTACTGACCACAAAAGTTTAAAGTATATATTCACACAAAAGGAGCTCAATATGAGACAGCGGAGATGGCTAGAGCTTCTTAAGGATTATGACACTAACATCCAGTATCACCCGGGTAAGGCTAATGTGGTTGCAGATGCACTAAGCCGAAAGTCGGGTATGATTGCTAGTTTGGAGATTGAACCCAGAGTTCTTCACGATCTTGAGCTGATGGATGTGGAGTTTTGTTTTCGGGGTTATGATGGTTATTGGGCGAGCTTGAAGGTAGAGTCCAACCTTATATTTCGGATTAAGGAAGCTCAGAAGGATGATGGTGAGCTTTGGTCTATAGTTCAGAATATTGAGGCGGGGAAGCAGACGGACTTCAGTGTTGATGGTTTCGGCGTTGTATGGTATGAGGGTCGACTTTGTGTTCCGAATGATCCTGCTTTGCGTGAGACTGTTTTGTCAGAGGCTCATAGTTCCCCTTTCACTATTCACCCTGGTTCTACCAAGATGTATCGGGATCTTAAGCAGCATTTCTGGTGGAATGGCATGAAACAGGATGTGGCTTTGTATGTTTCTAAGTGTATGACCTGTCAGCAGGTCAAGATAGAGCATCAGCGGGCTAGTGGTCTACTTCAGCCATTGGAGATTCCTACTTGGAAGTGGGAAGAGATTTCTATGGATTTTGTCACCGGTTTGCCTCTCACTCGTAAAAGACATGATGCGATTTGGGTGGTCGTTGATCGGCTAACCAAGTCTGCTCATTTCTTACCTATCCGGAAAGATTATCGCGTTAGTAGGTTGGCGGAAATTTTTCGGCAAGAGATTGTTAGATTGCATGGTACTCCTACTGCTATTATTTCTGATAGAGATCCGCGCTTCACGTCACATTTTTGGAAGAGTCTGCAGAAAAATTGGGGCACGCGTCTTAAGTTCAGTACTGCTTTTCATCCTCAAACTGATGGTCAAACGGAGAGGACCATTCAGACTCTTGAGGACATGTTACGGGCTTGTGTATTGGAATGGACTGGGGACTGGGATGAGTATTTGTGCTTGGTAGAGTTCGCCTACAACAATAGTTGGCACGCTAGCATCAAAGGAGCACCGTACGAGTTGTTATATGGGAGGAAATGTAGAGCACCTATTTGTTGGGACGAAGTAGGTGAGCGTTTGATTGAGGGGCCTGAGATTATTGAGGTTACTAATGAGAAGGTGGCATTCGCTAGGGAAAAATTGAAGGAGGCTCGTTCACGGCAAAAGAGTTATGCTGATAAGCATAGACGCGACCTGGAGTTTAATGTTGGAGATCGTGTTTTTCTGAAAGTTTCGCCGTCCCGTGGTATTAAGCGTTTTGGAATCAAGGGCAAGCTCAGTCCTCGATTCATCGGACCTTTCGAAATTCTGGATCGTGTTGGGGAAGTTTCCTACCGTCTAGCTCTACCTCCTCAGTTATCTCATGTTCATGACGTGTTTCATGTATCTCTGCTGCGGGGATACAACTACCATCCGTTGCATGTGGTTTCCTATCCTTTGGATCAGATTCAGCCAGATATGTCATTACCGGAGGAACCCGAAGCTATTTTAGATCGACGAGATCGAATCACGAGAAACAAAGTAATTCCATTTGTTAAGATTCTTTGGAAGAATCACCCAGAGCGTGAAGCTACCTGGGAGACCGAGGAATCTATGCGAGCTAGTTATCCACTTTTCTTTTCATCATCGGGTATGTCTTCGTTTATTGCTTCGTTTCCTTTTCAATTTTCGAGGACGAAAATTTTCTTTTTAGAGGGGAAGAGTTGTAAAACCCTAAAAATCTAAATCTCGTGAAATGACAATTTTGCCCTTCAACTAAAAATTATAAAAACTCGGGAAACACTTCAACATCGTTTAACAATTATCTCATTAATAATATATGCACATTATGAAATAATAAACTTATGTTATAAATTAAATGAACATGAAAGAATTAAACCTAAGTAACAAATAAGAATACCAAAATGTGTACAAGTTAACTTGGTCTATGAAGAAGACTAGATACATGATAAATGGATAGGAAGGAAAGTTACATACTTGGTCTTCTTTTCCCCCCCCTATGACCGGCCTCCCATTAACTTCCCCATTAATTTCTCAATCAATTAAAATAAATCCCATTGATCATTTCCTCTTCATTTCAAAATTTCCAAGAAACCCTAAAACTATTTTCTCTCTAAAACAAGTGGCGGCCATCCTTATTTCTTCATCATTTGATCCGATTTTCTTGCAAACAAAAGGTTCCTAGGAGGCTCGTGATAGCGTATGATCGATTGGTGTACGTGGGGTTTGTGTTTGGTTCGAAAGGAAGCTTGTACGTGGGGTGTTGATTGTAGCCGTGGGTTTGTGTAAGCCTAGGAGGCTTGGTTTTGATTTTTGGTGCTTTGATTCTTGTTCCTTGTCACGTACACGCTACGAGGGTAACGTATAATCATCTCACATCTTTTCCTTTGTGTTTCCTTTCCAATTCGTGGCCTTGGATTGTGATTCTAGGGCTTGTTTGTCGAATATAACACATAAAATCATGATCTCTTTTATTACATGAAATGATAAAACAAGTGTACATTAAAACTTTGATTATTAACCTAATGTAATCCTAATGATATATGGTGTATAAATGAATATGAAACTGAATTTGGTGATCTTTTTATGTCGACATAATTGTGGATTTGAAACGGGTTTAATGTGCTTAAGAAACTATACGTATATGTATGTGATAATGGATTTGATAACGAATGAATTACGGACTTGTTTTGATTTGATTAAGGGGCGTATAAAATTGATCTTGGGGGAGGGTGGTTCGAATTAAAATAAGATCACATAAGGTGTATTATAATCTTGTAATAATCGAGCTAGAATGGTTTAAAACGAATACGTAATCATAATCTAAAACTAGGGTTTTGTAATTCATGATTTAATAAAGTTGAGGGGTCATTTTGTAAATTATGAAACTTGATGGATTAACTTGTTAATATTGTAACTAAATGGATTTAATGAGTAAAATGAGTAAACTTGCTATATTTACACTTTTAACCCTATATTTTACATTATTGACATTTTAAACCCTAAACTTTGGTAACTTGTCATAAATGATCCTTAAATCATATTAATACTCATTTTCATTATTTAACTTTAGAAAGTGACTAAACCACTAATTATGGAAAGTTACTAAAATAGAAACACCTTAAAATAGAAAATTTCCTAAAATAGAAAGTTACTTAAAATGGAAAGATTACTAAAACGGGAAACTTACTAAAAATGGAAAGCCGTCTTAAACGAGTAATCTGATTCTTATAGAACGTTATTTTAATTCATATAGGTTCGGGCGTGGGATTGATCTCTTTCTTGATTTTACTTTCTTTGTGATTTGCTTCGAATAAGGTACAGATATTGACCTTATCTCTAAGGTTTCTCGTGATTCTTATACATCTTTCGATATTAGCTTGAACTGTTACGTTGTACTCTAAGCCTCATGATTAGGGTTTCCTATGACTTTGCTATGCTCCCTTTGATATGAACCTTTGATATGAACCTTTGATATGAACCTTTGATATGAAACTTGATATGAAATATGATATGAACCCTTATGATATGTATATGCTTTGACCCTTCATCGATACCCGAGCCAAAATATGTTTCCTAGTCAGGAAGGTAAACTGACCGTGTCATTGATGCACCAATGGCATGACTCCAGTGTGCACGAGTGATGTTGCACACCGTCCCCATTTTGATATGATTATGAGCTCACTATATGTATATGATTTGGCCATTATATGTTTTGGGGGCGTATGGATGCATCCTAGATTTGATATGTTTCGAGGATTTAATCGATTGGAGCTTTGTTTGGTGAATGATGTCGGGTGCAATCCGCGTCTTCACATTTTTGGGAGTTGATCACTCCATGGTTACTTGAGGTCTCCCCTCTTATATATGGTATTTCGAGGTCACCCCTCGGGATACAACTGATATGATATGATATGATATGTGTTTGATATGATATGGGCTCGTGGTTGAGGAATGACCTTTCATTTCTGTTTCCATTCGTTATCCTTTGTTATGCCTTATGAAAATTCCATTTGCACCTTATGATTATGCTATCTTCGTTACTTACCCTTCGATTATTCGTTTTGTTATATATATATGTTCCTGGGCTTTTAAGCTCAGCCGCGTTTTCTTTCCATGCGGCAAGTAATTAAGCTAGATGCTGTGATTCTTAGCTATGGGTTTGAGTGATGAGCGGATATGCGGACTTATGGCTTTAGTCATCTTAGTTTCTACTTCTTTATGTTGACTTTCATTTGACTCGGATTATGTTTATTTATGCCTTGGTTTATTCCTTTGATTTCCTTTGAACTTATGTAATGTTAAGCCGTGTTGGCTGGATTTTTCATTTGGTTATTTATTTAAGACTTCCGCTGCTTTGTTATGTTCATTATGTATCCTTTGATATGACACCATTTTGTAGTACTTTTACCCTTATCGGGTTGGGGTGTTACATATGTCATGGATGTAGTGCATTTTTGTGAAGCAATCTAACGCTACACGTAACTGGTAGTTATAAGGGTTGTTTTCAGAAGTGTTGCGAAATTTATGAATCCTGCTTGTAGTCAAAATGGGATTTGTTTTCTTCAAATTTATTTTGAAGTATAATACTGCTGGGCCCCTCGTAGGATTGTTAAGATGTTTGTATGGCCATACCCAAGGTCTTCTGGAATATGTTCAAAAGAATTGGTAATCTTAATCAATCATATAAACCGAGAAACAGAATAGTTAATTAAGAAATGAGTGAGATCCATATTCTTATTAACATGGTATTAGAAACAAAAGGATGAATATGATGATGAATCATCAAACTTGGTTTTTCTCCAGAAAACCATACACGAGTTGTACCGGGGGCATTGGCGTGTTGCTAGACGCTAACCAATGTCATTTCACGTCTTGTAAACATATCCAAGTGGGAGCTGTTGGAAATGTATATATTTACAAACATGTGAATGTCCGGATTCGAACTCGTGACCACGGGATTGCACACATTAGCGAATGAGAATTGAAGTTAATAATTAATGTTTATGTTTACGATTAATTATTGCACAATAAGTCCGGTTAACGATCGTTAAGTATTTAACGGAAAAATGACTAACGACCGTTAAAATGAAAAGAGAAGGACTAGTAATGGAAAGACTTGAAAAAAGTTATGGGTTTTCTTTGGGCTTGTCTACATGGCCGGCCAAGGGGTGAGTCCACAACCAAATCCCTAACTTGTTCCCAAAGTATTCCATTCACTATAAAAGCAAGGCTAGGTTCTAGGGTTTCATATATACACTTGTGCATTGAATTAACCCTAGATCTCTCCTCTCCTCTCTTTTGTCCATTACGGCCGAGCACCCCTTGTAGGGAGTTTGGTTTCGTTTTTCATAAAAGAGAGGACTTGTGTTAGATCTAGCAATCGCTTGATTCGTTGGTTAATTCGTGTGTACAAGAACGTGGTAGTAAGATATTATTCTTACACCAATTGGTTTCTTTGGTTTGCTCAAGAGGTCTAGCATTCGCAAGAGGTACGTTACGCATACTTTCAGTTAATTATTTATTTGTTATGATCTTTAAGTCTTCCGCTGTGTACTCTTGATGTTTACATGTTTATTGTATGTTATATATATATTATAAACTCAACACGTCTGTTATTTGTATGTAAAATGGAACAATCTGCGTCTGGTTGTCCGCCCCTGTTGCAGTACATGTGTTATAAAATTATTAGTTACTATTTTGTAACTTTCAATATGTCGCAGCACTTCTATTCAACAGGGCCGATGAAACAGCATTTTGGTTTTGTCTAATATTGAGTAAACCTTATAGCACAACTAATAATTTACTGAAGACACGTGCATGTGTTACAAAGCAAGTTACCTGTTATATTTTTGGCATCAGGAGGATCTACATCTTTACATGTCATTGTAGCAGCCACATTTGTGGCCGATATACATTCATTTTCAAGTTCAACGATATTAACCATGCCACCCCTAATCTGTTGACGGTCCATTATTTCAAGCCACCATTAAATCTGCTCGTGTTTGTGCATCGTGGCAAGTGATGACGTATAGTCTATATCCGGGTCACGAACCCGATTAAAGTCCAACACTAACTTAGCCCGGTACGAACTGGGCTCCGCTGATTAGATGTTTGGGCTCATGAAAGCTGTTAGGAATTAGAAATTCCCGGTATTAAAGAGTCGGTCACCTCAAGTATAAGTAATCGTTAGAATGCTCGTAGTCGTAGTTATATTTAGGTTAGTAGTATTTAGTTTAGTAACACCGTGGAGGACGGACGGGTGTTTACCCAATGTATGCACGATCCACGGCCCGTTGTGTGGCGATTTATGTAAGACTATAAATACTCTCTACCTCCCAAGGTAGAGAGTTGGAGCTCATAATAATATCTTTCACTTTCTCTCACTAAGTTCCCTAAACCTCTAACTTTCTCTCTCTAGAATTCCATCTATATGTTACTTTGTGTTATGGTTTGATGTGTATGTGAAAAGTTATATCTTACAATTGGTATCAAGAGCCATGGTTAGATCATATCTTGCACATCTTTGGATTTCTAGTGGTTTTAGGTGGTTTTGAGTTTGAAAAAGTTTAGTGGTTTTTGCATCATTTGATTGATTTCTAGTGTTAAAGTTTTGATTTTGGTTGTACTTTTGTGTTTAGAATCATCACAAGTGTTTAGGTTTTGATCTAGAAGGTTTGAATCATAGTGGTTGGGTTGTTTTGGATTGAAAAGTGGTGTTTATGTGTTTTTCATGCTAGCGACTTGAGGCACGGAAAAGTTTCTTCGTAGCGACTTGCTTCACATTTTTGTAGCGAGTTCACGGTTTGTAGCTAGCGACTTACCTAGCGATTTACAGTACAAGTAGTGGACTCTCCACTACGGGTAGCGACTTGGTGGTAGCGACTTGGTCCGTAGCGAGTTGCTCTTTAGCGACTTGTATTCCTAGCGACTTGAGTAGCGAATTGCTTTGCCAAAATTTCGCTAGCGACTTGAGGTTAGCGAGTTACTACTTAGCGACTTGCATTTGTCTAGCGACTTGGGACTCTAGCGACTAAGTGGTGTAGCGAATTGCGTTAGCGACTTAGTGCATTATCTTCTAGCGACTTAGTGCATTATCTTCTAGCGACTTAGTGCATTATCTTCTAGCGACTTGAGTGATTGTTTACGGTTTTCTCTTGATTTAGTAAAATCCGTGAAAGAATCTATTTCCCGGTTTAATCATAGAGTTATAAAATCCCGTATAATCTGTAAACATGTCTACCAAGCGTTCCTACTATCATCTCCGCATTCGAGGATGTTCAATTTGGCTCGGATACTCGATCCACCCATGCTTGGCCGGCTGACTACGATTCTTGGGCTCAGCGAATCAGATTATGCTTGCGCCTTGGAAGGAAAATGGTGTCAACATTCTCAAATCCATTGATGAAGGACCATATCGAGTTGAGGCGACTAGAGACATACTTGATACTAATGAAGATGGTACTCTGTTTTCGGAATGGGCAGGACCTAAAATGTATGATGAGCTTGATGATAAGGAGAAAAGAGATTCGATCACGGATATCGGGGCTTCAACATTGTTCTTCAAGGTCTTCCTAAAGACATCTACAAGGCGATCAATCATAACACGATGCAAAGGCGGTTATGGGATAATGTTAAGATGCTTCTCTCGAGGTTGAAATTAACTATGGAAGACAGAGAATCCCAACTCTATGACGAATTTGAACACTTCAAGATGAAACCGGATGAGAGTGTCTATGAGTACTATGTGAGATTTCATAAGTTAGTGAATGACATGAGGAACATCAGAATGACTATGCCTAACATTCATTTGAACTCAAAATTTGTGAACAACATGAATCCCGAATGGCACAAGTTTGTCACATTTGTGAAGCTCACTAAAGGATTGAAGAATACAAACTATGAGCAACTCTATGCCTTCCTCCTTGAGAATGAGAGACATGCTATGTTTGAAAAATTGATTCTCAATCGGTTCAAAACCAACGAGGAGAGACAAGCTCGTCTAATGACTCAACTGCCTTCTCTACTCAAACACATGGAATCACCAAGCATCACAAGTCATACCCTTGGGTAATGGTAATCACAAATTTATTCCTGATCCTATGTTCAAACAAGGCGATCTTTGATCCGCACGTGGGTAACTTCATTAATCAACTAGCTCTTATGATTAGTCAAAACATGAATTCTCTCCCACAAACCAACAACAACCTCGAGCGACATCTAACCCACACAATCAAGCCCTTTGTTAAAGATGGAAGGATGGTGGTGCAACGGTTCGGGAAAGGCAGTATGATCGGGGAAGAGGTGGAGCTGGTAGAGGTTATGTTGGTAACGAGATCGAGGAAGGAATGGTAACCAAGGTCAAGCTAAGCCAATCAAATGTTATAAGTGTGGTGGTGAGGGACACATTGCAAGGAACTGCACATCTCCAAAGCGTCCCGCAGAATCTTTGATTACAGAGAGATAAGATCTTTGGCAAGGCTCGGGACAATGGTGCTACTTTGGATGAAGAGGAATTGCTGTTTCTAGCTGAGGGCAATGTCAAGACCTATGATGCGAGATGTGGATGGCGGCTATTAGGGGAAATAGGTCACAATCATCGAATGCCTTTCAAGTTGATTGTGATGCATACGACTCTGATGTGGATGATGGACCTACGGCACACACAATTTTATGGCTAGCATTTCTCCAATGGTTTCTCCCAAGGTCTCTTCTTCACCACTAGGCCATCCAAAGACAAACTCATCTCGAGGTATTAAAACTATACGATGATCTTGATGTGCAAAAGATGCATGACAAAGTACATTCAACTGAAACTATTGAATCAAATGTTGAAAATATGGGTAATATCAATATTGTCCCATATGATCAATACGTGAAACAAAGTGAAAGTGAATTTGTACCAAGTGATGCATCTTAGATCAACAATGACTATGTTTTTGATGAATACCTTTGCATGTGCTTGATGATTACGTAATTTAGAACTAAATGCCTATAAAGAGCGTGTTGCTATTTATGAAAAACGTGCAAAATTTGAGTTGACCACTCGTGGCGAGGAAATGGATGACCAAGTCGCGCAATCATTAGAAAAGTAATTTTAGAGAAGAAGTATTGAAACAAGAATTAAATTCCTTGCTAGAAAAACTTTCTAAAGCGCTAAGCAAAAACAAGAACTTCAAGAAAATGTGAAAATGCTTAAGCAAGAATTTAATGCAAAGGAATCAAAACTCTTGAGAGATTTTTCTAATCTGAAAACTTTGAAAAACAAACTTGAAAACAAGTTGTACAAACAAGGAAACACCATTGATTTGCTCATGGTCACTAAACATAGAGTCTTAAGCGATAAGCATAGTGTTCCCATTATAGATAAACCCAACCAGTGCGGAAGATATAGCAGGCTCAAAGTGTGATCTATGATGGCAATGAGATTCTTAAACCTAGTCAGAAACCTAGTTGCGTTGAGTGCGGAGGAAGATAAGAAATCGAGATGAAGTCACTAGGGAAAGGATGAACAAAAAATTAGATGATCCTAAATGCAAAGAGGAAAAAATAATTATCACTCCCCATGACTACAAAAGGAAAACTGGATTTCCTTGAACATGTTTAAGCCTCAGACATTGTTGACTCGAACAAGTTTTACGGAAAAAGGATTTAGATAAGAGAAAGAAGAAAATATTGTTGAAACAAATCCTCCCTATGGAAAATGCCTAGAAGCGTGTGTATCCTCCTAATACACCAATGCATCTTGTTCCTAGGAAAATTGCCACTAAAAGCAAGACCTTAATTAGCCAATATGTTATATTTCAACTATTTGTTGATTTTGAGAAAACTTGCAAGAAAAGGATCACACCCAATGGTATAACGGAAGGAGAAAGGGGTTTTGAGCAAATGAAAGAATGTTATTTAAGTGAGGTCATGCCTTTCTTTAAACTTCTGAAAGATCACTTTGAGAGTCTTAAAAGGGGATAGAAACGATATCAAGGGAATGGAAAAGGAATTTGATGCAATGGTAGTTGAAGTTAGTGATTATGGGCGTGCACTAAAATATAATGAGATTGAGAGGAAGAACTTGCATACATTAAATGAGACTCTTATTCCTGAATGTGTTGCTCAAGATATCTTTTTCCTTTGCTTCAAATTGCTCTATTAATGCTTCCAAATTTCATGAACTATCTGTGGCACTGAAAGTCTCCCATGATCGTATCATTGAGCTTGAAAAAACTAATTCTGAACTAAGCGAGAAAATTGAGG
The DNA here is from genome assembly GCA_910596185.1 of Chrysanthemum makinoi. NCBI lineage: Eukaryota > Viridiplantae > Streptophyta > Magnoliopsida > Asterales > Asteraceae > Chrysanthemum > Chrysanthemum makinoi. The sequence goes on along the minus strand of OU343223.1, from coordinate 226,002,470 downwards.
CTGGATGATCACGACAATTTGGTTAAACATTTTTCTAAACTGGAAGTTGAGCATTTTAATTTACAACTAAAATATCAACATCTTAAAGAAAATGTTAAAACTTCAAATATCAAGACATCCTCGGATGCTCGAGTTTGATGCGAGTTTTCAAATTAACAAGCGTGATGAACGATTCAAGCTCAGGTGCAACGATCGGAAAGTTGAAAGCCCAAATCTCTCAATTAAAGGGTCAAGCGAACAATATGACAGGCTCCCAAATGCCTCCTCCTTTAGATTCTCGGAATTCTCAAACTTTTCATCTTCAAAACTTAGTTGATGCCTTACAAAAGGAAAGCGAGAGTTTTCTAGAAGAAAATGAAAAAGTTAAGCGACATTTTAAAGAGTTATATGATTCAATAAAAGTCACCCGTGACCAAAACAACGAAAAATAACGTCTTTACGAAAGGAAATTGAGAATCAGTCGGGGAAATGGAAGCTGCCACTTGTTTTCAATAAGAATGTTGTCTCAAAGTCACCCTTAGTTGCAAATACCTTTGTGGATTAAATATATTCCTCCTCATCTTAGGAATAATGAACATGCTTTTCATGAATCCTGTGCTCACCTTAAGGATAGTCTAGAATGTCTCAGTGAGATTGTCGAAGAGGATTTCATTAACAAACCTCTTGATAGAGATATTAGGTTTGCTTGCCTCGGGCCAAAGCGATCTCAAGAGTTGCTAGAATGTGTAATTGCCACATGTCCAAAATCCTTAACCTTAGGTGCAAAAGGCAAAGCTGTGATGCCTTGTTCTATGCCTAGTGCCAAGCATGAAATCCGTTCTATGCCCATCTTAAAAGGAAACACTAATGTGCCTTCAAGTAGTTGATTCGGATATGTTAGTGCTAAGAAAGTGAACTTTAGTGTGCTGCAAAAGCTCAAATCGCATCTTAAAGTATACACTAATGTGCCTTCTAGTACTTGAGATCCTTGCACATCAAGTTGAGGGAATGCAAAATTAGATCAACCAACTAATGTTCCCATTCCTCTACTGAGAATGTCGGTGACTTTAAAGCGGCGGTCAAAGTCTCAAGACAATACAAGGAATGATAGGACCTTGCAAGCTAAGAATGTGCATTGGAAGAGAGTAGAAGACCAATCTAGGAACTTTAAGCTTGAGTTGAATAAAGCGAATCGTGTTGATTCTAGTATTAGCCTTAGGCGTCTTGTAATTAATTGAATTACGATACTATTTGCAAACCTTGTAATGATATGCAGCTGAATTACATTTGCTAATCATGAATGTGGTGTGAATGCTTTGTCTAATCTTTGTCAAATGCCCGTTAAAATTGTTAATGCTAATAATCGTGCAAATAAGGCAAAAGGCAAAAGCGAAGATTGTTAGAAAGCGGTGGAAACCAGGGAAGAACTTTTATAAAGATAGGTTATTATTGGATACCTTTTGGCCATAAGAATAATCGGTTTTGTTCTCAAACTGCTAAGATTATGCCCACTAGAAAATGGATGCCTATTGGTAGAACTATTCCCTTAAGAAGTAAACATACTTTGAATAGGTCAAATCTGAGACACCAACATTGCATCTATTCCCAATGATTCCATTGCTTCTACTTCCGATATGGATGTTTCTGTTTCTGATGTGGGTGTTCCAATTCCTGTTACTAACCAAGTGGAACCCATTCTTGCATGGGGATCCCAATTATCGATTATCCATTCTTGTGCGTGTTCAGCTGCGGATCATTCAAATCGATTACGTGGTACCGGACTCGAGGTGTTCCAAGCATATGGCCGAGACCGTCGCGGCTCATGAACCGTGAGCAAATTCATCGGGGACTGTTAGATTCGGTAATGATCATTTCGGTGCAATTAAGGGTTATGGTGATTATGTTGTTGGTGATAGTGTTATCTCTAGAGTATACTATGTGGAAGGTTTGGGTCATAATCTGTGCTCTGTTGGTCAATTCGTGATTGATCTAGAAGTAGCCTTGAGAAAACATACACCTTTGTTAGAGATCTTAATGGTAAGGAACTGTTAAAAGGAACTCGTGGTTCAAATCTTTACACCATCTCCATAGATGATATGATGAAGTCTTCTCCAATTTGCTTGCTGTCAAAGGCTTCAAAACAAAGTCATGGTTATGGCATCGTCGTCTCAATCACTTGAACTTCGGCACCATCAATGATCTCTCCGGAAAGGACTTAGTTGTAGGTTTACCTAGACTAAAGTATGAAAAGGATCATCTTTGTTCACATGTCAATTGGGAAAAAGCAAGAAGTATGCCCACAAACCCAAACCTACTAACTCTCATCACGAAGTTCTTCATACAATTCATATGGATTTATGTGGACCAATGAGAGTTCAGAATATCTTTGGGAAGAAATATGTGTTAGTTATAGTTGATGATTACTCTAGATTCACATGGGTCAAGTTCTTAAGGACAAAGGATGAAACTCCCGATATCATCATCAAACTCATCAAACATTGCAGTTCGACTTAACAAAACCGAATTATCCGGACGGACAATGGGCGGAGTTTGTTAACAAACAACTTAGTGAATTCTATGAAAGCATTGGAATCGGCCATCAAAGAAGTGTTCCACGAACTCCTCAACAGAACGGTGTAGTTGAAGGCAATCGAACTCTTGTAGAAGCGCTAGAACAATCTTGATTTACTCAAAAGTTCCAATGTTTCTCACGGGTGAAGCTATTGCCCTTTGCATGCTACACACAAAATCGTTCCTGATTCACCTTGTTCATGGAAAGACACCATATGAACTTGTCCACAACTGAAAACCTAATCTCTCTTTCCTTCGTGTGTTTGGTGCATTGTGTTATCCAACTAATGAGGGTCAAGACTTAGGGAAACTTAGGGCTAAAGTGACATTGGAGTATTTGTAGGATATGCACCAAACAAAAAGGATACGAATCTACAAACAAAAGAACCCGAAATATCATGGAAACCATTCACGTTACGTTTGATGGTACGGGTCAAATGGCTCTGGACACTCCGGCTCGGGACCCGCACTTCAAAACAGTCCCATTGGTTCATCTCTTGTTCCAAACTCTTCTCAAGAAACTCCATATGTACCTCCATCCGAAGATGATTTAAAGAAATTGTTTGATCCTATGTTTGATGAACTTTATGATTCAATTACTAATGAGGTGTTGATCCCTACAGAGAAGATGCTCATATTCTGTGAATGAAGTCAATCCTTGTCTCAATATCTTTAAGTCAAGAAGCACTGCTGCTTGATCCTTGATCTCATCAACAAATCATCATTCTTCAAATGTACATCATGGAAATGTTTATGGCATCAATGATGAAGTTAATCCCTTTGCTACTCACGAAGATGCTCCATTTGAAAACATATTTGCTACTCCTGAATCATCATCAGAACCATCTTCTTGAAGACATCGACTCGCTACCTGGTTCCTCAACAACTGCCACATGAACACCTTAGAAAATGGACTCACGATCATCCATTAGACAACATCATTGGAAATCCCTCTCGTCCTGTATCAACCAGGAAACAACTTGCAACCGATGCCTTATGGTGTTTCTTCAACTCCGTACTATCTAAGATCGAACCAAAAGATGTTAAAACCGCCATGAATGAAGCTAGCTGGTTCAATGCCATGCAAGATGAGATTCATGAGTTTGATCGACTTGATATATGGGAGTTAGTACACTGCTCCCAGGTGTGCTATGATTATTGCTCTTAAATGGATCTTCAAAGTGAAACTTGATGAGCATGGTGATGTGTTGAAAAACAAGGCTCGATTAGTTGCTAAAGGATATCGTCAAGAGGAGGGTATAGACTTTGAAGAATCTTTTGCTCCAGTTGCTCGAATCGAGGCAATCGGAATCTTTTCGCTAATCTTTGCTAGTAAGAACATGGTAGTATATCGGATGGATGTGAAGGCGGCATTTACGAGCGGAGATCTTAAAGAAGTCGTCTCGTCGGCCAACGAAGGATTTGTGAATCAAGAGCATCCTACTCGCGTTTATCGTCTGAAGAAGGCTCTTTACGGTTTAAAGCAAGCTCCAAGGGCATGGTATGATACCTTTGTCAAAGTTTCTTCTATCAACCGGATTAACAAAGGAGCGATTGATCCTACATTATTCACGAGGAAGTCGGGCAAACATTTAACTCATGTTCAAATTTATGTTGATGATATTATTTTTGCCTCGGCTGACCCAATGGAATGTGATCGGTTTTCTAATGAAATGAGTTCAAAGTTTCAAATGTCAATGATGGGACAAATGTCATTTTTCTTGGGATTACAAATTTCACAAAGTCCAGGAGGCATTTTCATAAATCAATCTAAATATGCAACAGAGATTTTAAAGAAATTTGGATTTGATTCAAGTGACCCTGTTGACACCCCATGATTGATCGAACCAAACTAGATGAGGACCACTCGGGGATCATGATTGACCAAACGAAATATCGTAGTATGATTGGATCACGATGTACCTCACGGCTAGTAGACCGGACATCTTGTTATTTGTTTGCATGTGTGCTAGATACCAGGCTAAGCCTACTAAAAAGCACCTTGAAGCGGTTAAGCGGGTCTTTCGGTATCTCCAAGGTACCATCAATATGGGACTTGGTACGAAGGACACGGGTATGTCACTAACGGCCTATGCGAGATCTTGATCATGCAGGTTGTCAAGATACTGCGTCGAAGTACATGCGGAGGTGCAGTTTTTGGGTGATAAGCTTGTGAGCTGGTCTTCAAAGAAGCAAATGAGAACTTCTATTTCCTCTGGGTGAATACATAGCCATGTCATCTGTTGTGCTCAAATCTTATGGATGAGATCTCAATTATCTGACTATGGCTTTGTATTTAACAAAATCCCTCTGTCTTGTGATAATAAAAGTGCTATTGCTCTCTCATGCAACAACGTTCAACACTCAAGAGCAAAGCATATCGACATACGACATCATTTCATCAGGGAACAAGTGGAAAAGGTGTGGTGGAACTCTATTTTGTGAGAGTGCGAATATCGGTTAGCGGACATCTTCACCAAAGCTCTTCAAAGAGAACGTTTTGAGTTTATTCTTCCACGTCTTGGCTTGAAAAGCCTTCAACGAATACACTCAAGCGTCTTGGGAGGAAGGCGAGGAGTAAAGGTCTATCTTCATCTATCTCTTGTATATATCTATTCGAAAAATCAAAATACAAAATTATAAAACTTTCAAAATCCATAAAAATCTGAAAAATTCGAAAAAAATCTTCAAAAATATTGTCTTTTTGTCATGCGTTTTTCTCGGTTCGATAATATCTACGGTCTTTGTGCTGTCATTCAAAGAATGACACGGGACTTTAGATGATGTTCGAATTCCAAAATCAAAAATCAAAAATTATGTTTGAGAGAAAAGCAATGGTTTATTGTCATTTGACAATAACCCGCTTTTCAAAAGAAAGAACAGAGCCATACTTTATCATGTTTTCAAATTCCATGCTCTGATTCTATAAACATTTATCTGTTGAAAACTAAATGCTTTGAAAAATAACTCGGTCTCTATTTTTGATAATCATCGGGACTTATTTGTCAAAATCTCTATCTCTCAATCAACAACCTATGTCATTGATTGAGGGAGAATGATTTCAATTAAATTAAAAGTTATTTGGCATTCAATTGTTTTCAAAAGATAATCATGCATGTTTAACCAATGGAGATTAAAATCTCAACATCCGATCCTTATCGGTTAAAACGCTTTCATAATCAAGTCACAATTCTCCTTAAAAGCTTTCAAAATCAATTTAAATCTATAAGAGATCACAAATCTCAAATGTTTTGATAATTGTGATCGGGGGAGAATTTGTGATTTAAATAGGATTTAAGATGATAATTAGATAAATGGTTTCTAAGTGATTAGCATGTTTTCCCACATGTGACAAACGATTTCAAATTTTCCATGCATGTTGAGGGGCATCTATCTTAAACCTATGATTTGAAGCGTGATCATTTATCTCAATGCGAGGTTCCCTCTAGTATGTGTAAAACTCTTTTCAAACCTCGAGAAGCACATATTGAGGGAGCAAAATCATGAAAATCTCATCCTTCCCCAAAATGCTTTATCTACTTGATTCGATTTGGGAAGTGATGTTGATATCTTTTAGAAAATGGTAATCAAAGAAGTTAATTCTTTCTCTTGCCTCCGTGTGCAAAACATTTTCAAATACTTGATGCACATGTTGAGGGGTAGTTCTCGTTCTAAAAATATCAAAACAATTGAGTACAAAATGCTTTGATAATATATCACAAGTATCTGAATTGATTTTCAAATGGTTTTCAATTGGTTCCAATGGCGGATGAACAATACCAAATAGACCGACCAACTTTACTTTGTATGCGGTGATATAAGGATGATAAGGTTAGGTATTTGTTCCCATGATCCGCCAGAACCGGAGGGATCTACCCGGGGACTATCCACTAGTTAGTGTAGAGTTCTTAGGTATGATGATAAAAGGAGAAAAAAAAGATATGGGAAGAGTCGGACTAAACCGAGCTAGTCTTGAATAAACCCAACAAGGTTCTAGTTATGAAGTCTCGGTAAGAGCTGAAGGGGTTGAAGAATTAAAAAGAATTGAATGAGAAAAGGGTGAAAACAAATAGCCCTTCATATATTCAACCTTAGAGGCGAAGCGGGTTCAATTCATATGCTCTTGATGGTAACATCGGTATTGAAGACAAGGCGTCATGGACCCGTGGCCTTACCGCACTACAACTTCCCAAACCACTCAAGTTCCTCTTAAAAGGACTTGTTTCATTCTCACTAGGAACCGACATTATCTATCGACTTTCTCTTAGAGATTGTTGATATTGAAGGAGGAGACCCTCTCCCTAGTCTCCGATATAGGATCCAAATATGCACAAATTGAGTCTAGAGCCACGAGATCATCAATAAATCTCATTAGGACACTTTCAATGAAGACTCTCTGTTTCACACAATGTGGAAAGAGATTATATCTTGAGTCCTACGCATTATCCTTGTGGTATTGCGAGAACATCTGAGTGATATGCAAACATACTCAATGAAGATGGAAAGCCTTACGGAGCCAACATCTAACAAGCTCTGGTAGGTGGCATGTGAGATCTATTATCTGAGATCAACCATGTGACAAGCTGAGCGAAAACAATGGGCGATTCAATCTTTTGAATCAATCACGGTTCGAGTTATGGATTGGCGGATACCTTTGAAAATCTTTGTGCTTTAAAACTCTTTTCATTAGCCGTCGACCCGGTACTAATTTTTCAAATCAAAAGGTGTTTTATGATTGATAATTGATTTTCATTAAAACCTTCGTTATATTGCAAAACAATTTCTATTGAGCAATACACGATTGTTTTTCAAATCTCTTTTCATCAATCGGTGGACGAAATTATTTGGTTCACTCACTCCGTGTTGTCTTCTTTGAGACGTTCGGTTTGAGAACGGCTAGAGCATTTGCGAAACCACATCAAGGAAATTCTTGAATTATACGATCACAGGCGGTACTTATCTTGATCAGCGAGAACCGTGGGCGTGTACCTCAATTCATCGAAAGTGATCAAAGACACTTTCGTGCGCTTAATTGCTAACTGTCTTATGCGGGTACACCCGGCGTTCGCGGTGATCGAATGAAGCGGTCAATCCATAGCCGCATGCTCACCTAACACATTCATCTCAAAAGAAATCATGATTAATGCATCAATGACTCTGATATTTTCACTCCATGCTTACGCTACGGCTGCTGCCAATATCATGAATCAACAAATGCTTCGCTACTCGATGAGAATATATCATGATCGAGAATGTGAGCATGTCGGTCCGAATGTCACAACATCACATAATACCAACACCACAATGGATGTATCAGAGATTTTCTATTTGTTGATGATCTCAAAAGGCGGCTCAACATTATTATCCGTGGATCGATAAAAGACCTCCACTTGGATTAACCAAACATGCAATGAGTGGAATCAATGACTACGAGCTTGAGGGCACAAGTACTACATCAAGAATGCAAGATCAATTGTTAATGTAATATCCGATTGTATTCAATGTCATTTTAGTATATGTTTGAGGTGACCTCCCTTAGGGGAGATTGTTAGGAATTAGAAATTCCGGTATTAAAGAGTCGGTCACCTCAAGTATATGTAATCGTTAGAATGTTCGTAGTCATAGTTATATTTAGGTTAGTAGTATTTAGTTAAGTAACACCGTGGAGGACAGACGGGTCTTTACCCTAATGTATGCACGATCCACGGCCGTTGTGTGGCGATTTATGTAAGACTATAAATACTCTCTACCTCCCAAGGTAGAGAGTTGGAGCTCATAATAATATCTTTCACTTTCTCTCACTAAGTTCCCTAAACCTCTAACTTTCTCTCTCTAGAATTCCATCTATATGTTACTTTGTGTTATGGTTTGATGTGTATGTGAAAAGTTATATCTTACAAAAGCCCAAACCCAAATCTATTTACGGAATAGATATCGGATATCTCCTAAATATGGAGATAATCATTCTCAACCGATTTAGGCGGGGATCTGTGGCAGAAGGTTGAGGAACAGGAACCAACAAGGATTCCGTGTGTATAGAAAAGAAGATCCCATCCCTGGATTTGGAGTGCGATCTACAAACCCTAACTCTCCTTAAACCTAAACCCGATTACTTACTCTGCATAGGATAATGCGTGGGAGACAATCCACTGATATTAAACCTAGCGGTGTTTTACGTCTCTTAGTGTGCGAGGTCTCAAGCAAGCGATTCTCCGGTGAGTGCGAGTAGGAGCTTCAAACAAGGAACGCCCAACTTTTGTATCAACAAGTGGCGCCATCCGTGGGACCATTCACTAAGAACCAAGAACTAGAATAACGAAGCATGGAAATCGTGATGCGCTTAACCGGACCTTATGGGAAAAAAGGCGGCTCAGTGGATCAACTCTTAGCGGACTTACGGGACAACATTGCTACTAAAAATGGGATCGAGGCGGGACATGGTCCTCCCTCTAGTGGAACGCTCGGGACAACCGAGGCCATTACAACCACCACCGATTACGAGAGATCCACTGCAAGCACTCCTTTTACTCCTCTCCATTCGGTGCTAGAAACTAACTTCACAAAAGCACCCGGCAGCGGATAAAAACAAAGGCATCTTGGTGGAAGCGGACACCTGTTCTAGAGAGTCGTGGGAACTAGAGCCAAGTAGTTTGTCTCTCAAAACTACGAGCCTTAGCTACTCATGGAAGGAAGCAAAGAAAAGGCGGGGCCGAAGATGCATGCTCGACTCAACTTTGGACCGAGTTTGAAGGCGTCTCCACCAGCGACCCGTGAAAGAAAGCAGCGGGAGGGATAGTCGCCGACCCCCCATATTCCAATTGTGGGGAGAGTAGAGGGTGAAGAGACACCTAACTCACAGCATTGGAAGAAAGTAAGGAAGATGGGCCGGTAGCGTCCGCGCCAGGACTGTAGCCGCAGAATCGGGATAGACTTGGTGATGATAATCCCAAGTGAGAGTCCCTCAAGTACAAATTACGAGAACGTATGGCCAAGCGAAAAAGGAGAAGATTCGTCCTCGATAATTCCTCGGACAACGAGGATAGCGAGACCGACACCGGAAGTCGAGAAGAAATACCGTGACCAGAGGAGGAAGACATGTCTCTCCCATGGCGTCGAGGAAGGTGGATCGTTCACTAGGCGCATCGGTGATTTCTCGAAAACAAGAAGAGGAGCATGCACGCTAATGTCAAAACCTATGGCCAGACGGGTGACCCGGCGATCACCTAAAAATTTTCGAATCGGCCGCACTTGACTATTGGCGGCCTGGCGGTGTGGTGCCACATGTTTAATTCCACACTCTTTGGGAAGCGTGGCGTAGCGGTTCAACAAGCTTCCACGTAGAAGCATCAATGGTTTTGAAGAATTGAGAAAGGCATTCCGCCTAAATTTCACTCAACGAAAAAAGTGTGCGAAAAACCCCATCGAACTCGCTAGGGTCAAAGCGGCCAAGGGGAATCCACGGCTTTTATGGGCGCTTCAGGGCGAATGTATGCAAGTTAAAGCATGTCTGAAATACTCAAAATTCGGGGTTTATGAATGGGATCAAGCAACCCGAGAACTTATCAAAAGATTGAATGACAAGATTCCCAAATCTTTTGATGAAGTCATGAAAGCACGCCTACGGTCCTTCGTCCAAGGAGAAGCTGCTGGCCCGAGATAGCAAGAAAAGCTATTCAAACTAGACGCACGAGAACAACACAGGGAGACAATCCACGGACCGAATAGTAAGTAACAGGAACTATCGCAACCAAGGGAGAATTAGCGACAATGACAAGTACACCCGTGACAAAGCGCCAAAGGAAATACTGCACTTAGCAGAGGGCAAACTTTCCAAGACCGCCACAAATCGCACTCCAGGAGGATCGGCGAGTGGGGTGGCTCTGTGACTACCACGCTGAAGGGCCACACTAATGAATGTGTCCAAGCTAGCGCGGCTCATTGAGCCGGTTAAAGAAGATTGGACCATTTGGTCAAAAATATTAAGGAGGGAAGGATAGGCGAGAAAAGCGGAAACAAGAAGGAGACACCCAAGGAAAAGGCCGACACCATCTACATGATACAATCATGGCAGAGGGTCACTAGACAGAGGTCAGCCGGGAGTTTTCAGGAAATGAAATTTCTTTCCCGCTTTGCGGACAACGCGAGTGGTTGAGCCACTCACCATTGAGATTAGTGCGGGGGTCATGACATCCATCGCATGTATGTTGATGGTGGAGCATCGGCGGACATCATGTATGAGCACTACTTAGCGATTGGCGGCGGCACGAAATCACTTGTCGGTTAAGCGGTCAGAACGCGTTGGATGGTTTCTGGGTGAAAAGATATGGCCTATGGGGCAAATACGATTACTAGTCAGCATCGGAAACGAAAAACACTCTGCGGCGGCTTGGATGGAATTTATGGTGATCAAATCTCCCTCGCCATACAATGGCATTATCGGGACTGGATATCCGCTATGCGCGATGCCATCAACGGCGCACGGGATGCTTAAATTTCCAGTGGAAGGGGGCATTGTTACACTTTACAATGCCTTTGTACCGCATAGAGAATGCAACACAATTACATGCGAAGCGGCACCAATCGAGCAGCGCAACCAAAGTTCCAAATCGAAGGTTGCGATTCACCCTGAACTACCGGAACAAGAAATAATCATTGGAGGGTCACTATCGGTTTCGGCAAAAGCAGGTACGTGTCTTGGCGCTCTTGCAAAAGAACTTGGACATTTTGCATGAGAGCCAAAACACATGACGAGGTACCACTCTCAATCACGGAACATAGGCGAGAATCCGACAAGGGTACTCACCCATCGCCAGAAGAAGCGTGCGAAGCCCGAGGCGTAGCATAAAGCAAGCAATTTTGGCAGAGGTACACAAACTGGTGGATGCGGGAATTATGCGTGAAGTCTACTACCATGACTGGCTTTCTAACCCAGTAATGGTCAAGAAGAGCGGTAGTTGGCGAATGTGCGTGGACTTCAGCGATCTTAACAAAGCGTGTCCACGGGATGCTACCCATTACAGAGATAGATTTGGAAAATAGAGTCTCTGTGTGGGTACCCATTGAAGTGTTTCCTTGATGCGTACAAAGGATACCATCAAATCTAGATGGCAAAGGAGGATGAGGAAAAAACGGCCTTTCACACAAGGCAAAGTCTCTTGTTACACAAAAATGCCTTTTGGCTTAAAGAATGCAGGCGCCACCTACCAGCGGTTAGTAGACAATGCTTTGAAAAGCAAGTGGGCCTGACACAGGTCTATGTTGATGACACGGTCATAAAAAGCATCTTGAAGACGAGTTAGTGCGTGATATTGAGGAAGCGTTGAGAACTCTCGTGAGATCAACATGAAGCTAAATCCCAAAAATGTACCTTCGGCCGCCGAGGCATGTTCGGATACCTAATAGAACCCGACGGTATAAAACCATGCGGAAAAGACAAAAGGCGTTGTTATTGAACTTCCTTCACGCGCGTTGAAGGAGGTCCAATCCTCAATGGAAAGGCTGGCGGTCTTAGCGAGTTCTTGTCTAAGTCACAGATAAGTCTCTACCTCTCTTCAAAACACTCGAAGTGTATCAAAAGGGAGATTTTCGTGGACTCTGGGAGGCGAAGCAACCTTTGCACAACTTAACAACACACGGCAACGCTCCCACACTTTGCCCCAGGCCTCACCAGGGGATGAGTTAATTATGTATCTATCCAAGAATGGCCCGATGGAGCGGTCAGTAGCGGTGCTACTAACGAGATAGGGATTCAATACAAACCCCTGTCTACTTTGTAAGCAAAGCTCAAGAAGACGGAGATGAACTATAGCACCATGGAGAAATTAGTTACGGCGTTGGTGTTTCTTTGCTACTCTGGCAGTACTTCAAGCGCATCCATAGCGGTAATCACGAGACCAACCAATCAAGCGGATCATCTCCAAACTGCGCATCGGGGCGACTGCGAAGTGGAGTGTATTGCTAGGTGAGCACAACATATCTTACAGCCGATTACGTACGCAATCAAAGGTGGATTCATGCGGACTTCCTCGTCGAGAAGCGGAACAGATGAGGTACCCGCACCAAGTAGGGGAACTGCATGACCCATGGATCTTATTTACGAGATGGATCCTCATGCGTGGATGGCTCGGGATCGAGGCCTCATTCTTACAAACCCGGAGGGAATGGAATTCACTACGCACTGCGTTTTGAATTCTGGCGACAAACAATGGCGGAATATGAAGCTCAATCGGCTGGGCTACGCATTGCGGCTTCGGATGGGTGTGCGTAACCTAGAAGCTAATGTGGACTCCCGCTAGTAGCCAACCACGTATTGAAGGCGAATACGTGGCTAAGAAAATATGATTGATATCTCGACAAGACCAAGACACTGATCAAAGGCTTTGACAGTTCACCATCAAGCAAGTTCCTAGAGGAGAAAATAAGTAAAGCGGATACACTAAGCAAGATCGCCTCGACAAGTTTAGCACACCTATCAAAGCAAGTCTTTGGTGGAAACAACGAAAAGCAAGTCCATATCGGAGATGGAAGTCTCCACAATAATAACGGAGGAAGGTCCTACGGATGACACCGATAGCGAATTCTAAGCAAAGGCGTTACCCCAAGAGCGGCAGAAGCTCGCAGGATACGGCGCACATCACGAGAGATTTGAACTTGAGACAACATCTGTCACCGAGCGCTCCTTCCTCCAACCATGGCTCCGCATGTTGGCCCCCTATAAGCAAATTACGTGCTGCGAGAAATCCATGAAGGTTCATGCAACATGCACTCAGGACCACGGTCCGTTGTGGCACGCGCCATGAGATCGAGGATACTCTTGGCCACCATGCACCGCGATGCGCGGGATTTAATAAGGAAGTGCAATGATTGCCAAGTTCATAGACCCGTTCTGCGCCAACCACATCATGAGCTAACGCCAATTACATCACCATGGCCATTCTACAAGTAGGGTATCGACATTGCAGGACCTTTCCCGGTCGGCCGCAGGGAGGGTTAAAGTTCCTCATCGTAGCTATTGACTACTTCACTAAGTGGATCGAAGCAAAGGCGTGCAACAATCACGAGGTCAAGCGCTTTATGCGGGAAAGTATAGTATGCCGTTTTGGACTGCCTAGGGAAATCATCTCGGACAACGGGAAACAATTCTGCGACAACCCTTTCAAAGGCGGTGCGAGAAGTTGAACATCACCACGACGCCCGCGTCAATTAAACACCCACAAACCAGCGGCTTAGTCGAGCGTCTTGAATCGAAGCTTAGGTGAAGGAATTAAGGCGCGCCTAGAAAATTACAAAGGAAGGTGGGTGGAAGAGCTATCATATGTCTTATGGGCGCATCGAACCTCAATCAAAACTAGCGCGGGAGACACTCCCTTCTCTCTAGTCTACGGGACAGAAGCCGTCATACCGGCCGAGATCGGCATGCCAACTATCCGCACTGAAATCAATCACGGCAACCAATGGCGGCGAGGCGGGTCGACTTAGACCTGCTAGAAGAAAGAAGCGGCGAGCGGCCTATACGGGAGGCAAAATCAAAGTCAAGGATGAAAGGGTACTATGACGCTAAAGTGCGCAATGTTTCATTCAAACTAGGTGACTTCGTCTACGGCGCCAATGGCGCAGCCACGCTTGAAGACCACGGGCAAGCTCGGACCAAAGTGGGAAGGACCCTATGAGGTTCTGAAGCACTAGGAGCAGTACAAGCTGCGAGCTTGGATGGTGCATGGCGCTACAGCGCATGGAATATCTGCAACCTCGCGGTGCTACCTATAGGAATGGCTAAGGCCAGGCGCTCAACTTTACTAAAGTACCCAATAAACACCTATGTATTTAATTTTTAATGTAATGTCTTATTCGTTTCTCATAAACACTTGCAAGTATTAATAAAACGTCACGGTTTCTAGCTAACTCCGTGTCACTTTTTAATTTGTTATTTCCATATTCTGTATGTCTTAACAATTTTCTATTTCTTGCCTACATGGCGTGCATGCACTAAATTAACCCACGATGGCAAAAGGATAAGTTAACCTACTAAACAACTTGTTGAATAAGAGGGTTGCAAACCCATCAACACGGATCCGTATCCTTGTTAAACACCTTGTTCTCAAGGCGTTGGAATAAGTTTGTGCGCATCTCACGATGGGTGCGCAACTTCGCATATGGTGCCGCGTTTAGCAACTTAGAAACCAAGACACTTGATTTCTTAATATGATATTCAGACAAAGGCACGGCATATCATAACATACGACTATGATAAAAATTAAAAATACTTAGTATTTATTTTATGCTCTTCATACATGATCACGAATTAGTTATATTATTCGCGCTTGTATACGCATTTGACTTATAGACAACACAAATGCCCTTCAGGCAAAGACTAAATAGTCAAATGCGCATGTTACAAATGGCAACAATATCCACACGAACTCAACAAGAGATGATTTTATTCAATAACTACAAGTTATTACAAAAGGATTGTTACTTTACAACATATAAACCTACCAACTATTACAGCGCTCAATAGGTGAGCTACCCAGCGGTTTGAGGCATCTTTGGCCTCGCTAAACTTCTTCAATAAATCTGAATCCTGTGAGACACAAGTAGCAACACTTACCGGCACCCCATCGGACCTCGGTGGTGGTGCACCAACCCACACAAAATTGCCTTCCCTTTAATACCCTTCTTTTTAGCAAGTCGGCGCATGCGCTTCCGGCACCTCCTTCAAAGGCACTTCTTTCTCTAAGGTGAAAGGATTGAGAATCTGAATATAGGCACTTGAAGTTTGTGAGTCATGGGGTTTCAAAAGTAGTCGGTATTTACGCACCCTCGGCATGATGGCGTGCTAGAGTCAACCGCCATGATAACATTTATAGGATAATCTTGATCGCGCTCGGTTCACCAATCATGGGGAGCTCTAAATCCTTCATCCTTTTCATAGCGGCGACGGTGATCATAAGTCTTAGCATCATAATTCGGCACCTTGTCAACGGGCACCTTTAGCAGTTCTGCCTCATGTAGTTGCTCCACAGCTTCCGCTTGCGCTCGAGGCGCGCAACTACCTCCCCAGGCATTCACCACTTCAGGCGATTCGAGGTACTAAGTGCGGCAAGGCGAAGGCCATGTCCTATGAGCCATCTGCGCTCAGCTATGGTAGACATCAGTTGAGGATACAATTCCTCGTCGTACTCAATCGCGAGTTTGCGCAGTTTTGCCTCTTGCACCTCCAGCGCCTGCCCGCAGTAGCGCCAAGATCTTCTAAGCTGCGCCAACCAACTCCTTCTACCACCTGCTCCAAGATACTTGAGGGCCCACTCGGGATGCCCTATCTTGCCTTTGCCTCAACACGCTCACGATTTATTTGGGATAGCGGCGACATCTTCTCTCCCGAACGTTTCTCAACATACGCATTTGTTGCTTCTCGGCGAGGCGGTAGCTAATTGCGCCCCGGCATCGCAATTGCACGATCCTCCGAGCTACTGGCGCTCTCCAAGAAATCTCGAGCCCTTAGCTCTCCACCAGCGAAGCTTGATGCGCATGAGATACTTGCCAACTCTTCTACCGGCTTTGCCTTGCGGCGTCCCCATCAGACATATCCGCATCCTTTGGTACATGCGGTTGAGTGGCGAGTCGCGAGGAATGCAGCGAGGACTATTATGAGGCGACTCGCACTGTTCAAACCTGCGTACCACAGACATTGAATTATCGGTTTTAGATATCTGCGGCTAAAAAAGAAGAAGAAGCAAAGCGAAACAAGTATTCTCAAGATTACTTACGAGGGCGAATCGTTAGCCGATGGGTGCGAGGCAGCGGCCCACTAGCGAATGAATCCATTGATGACCAGCGGCGTTTCTTCCTCGAGGTGCTCGCGCCATCACTTCCAGCGTCCTTTGCGCTTTAGCCACGACTCTTGCTCCTCCACTTCCTCATCCATGGGCTGCGCTACTGTGTGGGTGGTGGCTGCGCTATTGGGGAAGGCACACGAGGGTTTGGCACGCTTTGTAGCGGCGTCGCTTCCACAGCAACAGAGGAACTTGTCCCTGCCTCTCCCATTCAACTCCGAGTATGCCTGCGGTAGCTTCTAGTATTGGCTCTTCATCATCCTTAGGCGTACCCCTGTCTTCTTTACCTCCACGGGCTTTGCTAGCTGCACTACGGTGAATAGATCCATCTCTGCGCAATACAAGACAACAAATACACACAAGTTATATAATGCGCTTGCGACTACGAAGAAAGCTCTTACATTAATTGCAAAGGGGTGCGAGAAGAATGAGTACCCACCGGCCATTGGCCCAAGAAGATTGGCATCTCATCCGGCATACCAAAGAAATTACGGTTGATGCCCATATGCACCAAAAATTCCTCGGGGTAGGAACTAATGGGGATACGGTTAGCATTTATCATTCCGCGACCTCAGCGACATAAGATCGAGGCAAGGGGCACTCATCCTCTCTAAGGTACCGGGTATAAAAGTCATAATGCCATGGAAAGCATGTATCATCCACCCAGAAAAAGAACTCCCTCCAATTCCTAAGCGAGTCTAGTTTCTCGGTGTAACACTGAAGTCTACCCGCGCTCTTAGCAAAGGATACCCACCCATCGCCCGGGTTGTGTGATAGAAGGCGCGAAATAAGTGGATGGTTGGGTTAATTGCCAGTAACCGACAATTCACTTCAAAATTGGTTATTTTAGCCGGCCCGATGCAATGCAACTGGGATATGTGTAGATTGTAGTAGTTTAATACATCGCATAGGAAGCGGGACATGGGCACACGTTGATTTGCGAATTCAAAAACGTGTATATACCCACCTTCCCGCCGGGGAAGTCGCGATAGATGCGGCGCATCGGAACAACCGGATGCGTCAAGGGTATATAGTAATCGAGGTGAACTCTAAGAGATCGCTCGGTAAGGTGGGAGGTGAAGTCGGACAATTGTTTAACCATGGTGTTGTTATTTGTTAGCTGTGCGCTGGCGACTACCTTTGGCGTATGTTTGTTTTACGAATTGCAACTGCAAGTGTTCTTGAACAATGGCGGATTGTGTTTTCTTTTTACTATGGGAAGGAATGGTGAAAATGAAGCGAAGGGTTATATAACCTCCCTCATTCCGCGTGATGAGTGACACGTTGACCCCACCAACCCTAAATATGTGGTTGAGATGGCTTGATGGGACAGGTGCGATAACTTTCCCCGACTTACGAGGCACCCATTTTTTTTTATCCAATGTCTCGATACAAAGTACCGGTTGGTATATTTTTATAGCTTCTTGGCTACGCTTCGAAGTTTTTTGATGCCTACGGTTATTAGTGGCATCCGATTAGTTACTACGCATACTAGACTGGGGGGACATGATGACATATAGTCTATATCCGGGTCACGAACCCGATTAAAGTCCAACACTAACTTAGCCCGGTCTGGCGGGCTCCGTGATTAGATGTTTGGGCTCATGAAAGCCCAAACCCAAATCTATTTACGGAATAGATATCGGATATCTCCTAAATATGGAGATAATCATTCCCAACCGATTTAGAAGCGGGATACGCCAGAAGGTTGAGGAACACGGAACCAACAAGGATTCGTTGTGTATATAAAGGAATCCCATCCCTCGTTTAAGGTACGATCTACAAACCCTAACTCTCCTTAAACCCTAAATCGATTACTTACTCTCAGGAGAGATAATCGTGAGAGACAATCCATGGTAAGCTACGGTGTTTTACGTCTCTTAGTTGCGGTCTCAAGCAACGATTCTCAATTGGTACGAGAGCCGGAGCTCCAAACAAGGAACGCCCAACTTTTGTATCAACAGCAAGTAGCCACATTTATAAGAAAAAATAAAAAATAAAAATTGAAAAATTGTTAAGTGCAACCTATTAAAATATATAGAAAACCTGGTACGTGACAGATGCGTGCTTACATGTATTCATATATTCTGGCGATTTTTGCCTATAACGGATGACCTTGTGCGGTTGGTATGACCCTCTGGAGTTGCGCATACATTTTCCTAGTCTATTTGTATCTAATGAATAACCTGTATAGACAGAAATAGTGCATAAGTTATTAAATGAGTGCTGAATGCATTTACCATCTCATGATATGAGTAAGTATCTGGACGACCTGACGGGGTTATAGGGGCACTTGTGTTAATTCCATGTGAAGTGGAACTGTTTGGTGGCGCCTCACTGGTTACACCTAAAATGATACCAGACTTCAATAAAATAATGTAGGATGATTAGAGAATGGACAAATTTCAAAAAAGGAAAAGCAATTAATACCGATGATATATTCGATCAACAAAAACAAAAGTTGTTGGTTCACTTGCATGTGGTTAATGTGTGTCTGATTATTATGATCACATGAACTACCTCCGGTATTTTTTAGGCGTTTATTTATACCTACAAAATTAACAAATGGAACATTAGCACAACATAAATGAGCACGTGTGTCACAAAAACAACAATTTTCATACGCTGAAATAATTAAATGGTATCACCTTGACTAACACATTCGGCATGAATAATGTACATTTTGACCACACAAACTACCATGTTCAACAATATCATGTCTAAGAGTCACATCTAACGATCTTGTAACCGATAGTGTCCACCACCCGTCCTTCGCTCACATAGGAATAAAGATTATTGTACACATCCTTACAACCAATATCTTAAGTTGCGTATTAATAATAGCTTATTAATCATTCCAACACATCTTTAAAGTAACATTTAAATCGTTGCAATGAAGTATCGAACGGAGTAACTACTGAAATACCTTAAATGACCTTGTAATGAAGACATAATGCTACCTGTAACATCTTCCCGGTTAGCGCCGCATACTTGTCATCAAACGTTGGACTGTCAATTGCATATAAAGAAATGGAAAAGAACATGAAAGCAGATTCAAGCATAACGATATTGAAAAACAACAATACAACTCATATATACAAAAAAACTTAACTTTCAACTAAAGAAACCACAAAAATTAAAACCCATAAATTACACAAACATGTCTCATAATTTTATGTTTGATCTCACCAGCATCTTGTTTATCAGTTAAATATTGTTGGGAATTAAAGGTATGCATACTTAGTACTGCCAAGACATATTCAGTTTACACTACCAGTGCTAACTTCATTTAGTACTGCTAGAGTAAAGTTAGTACTACCAGTACTGGCATCAAGACTGCTGGAGATAGTTTATACTGCTGATGAAGATAAAGACTGCCAGTGGATAGAGACGTGTGAAGAGATATGTATCAAGATATTTATAATATATCTTATGTGTTTAGAAGATATGTATATTTTGTAACAATATAGAAGATACGGAGTTATCTTGTAAAGTACTCCTTAGTGTATAAAAGGATATCCTAGGATATACGTTTCATATAACATCAATAGTTGCATAAAGTTTTATATAGCTTCAAGGTTGTAAACCTTAGTACTAGAAAGAGTACTCGTATTATTAAGATTAATAATATTGAAGCTTTTGGTGATATTGTTGTTACTGTTACATTGTTCTTAATCTTCTAAGTGTTATTAAGTAGATTCCACATACTCCTTAGTATTAAAAAAGTTTCTACCATTGTTGTCTTGGATTTATCCAAAGCAACATACTCTTTACAAGCTAGTGAATCAATCCATAGTTTGGGATTCCACAAGTCGTATAAGAGCTTGTGTCTCTTAAACTTTGATTTAGAAGAATCTTTGTAAGCTTAGTAAAAAGATAGTAAAGTTACCTATTGTCAAGAAAGATGACTATGAGATGTGGAGGCTCAGAATTGAACAACACTTTCAGGTTCAGGATTATGCTCTATGGAACATCATAGAGAATGGAAACTCATTCAAACCTGTACCCACATCAAATATAGCTGATGGTGTTGTAACTGTATCAACACAAGGTCCTGTGACTACAGAAGAAAGGACAAAGAAGAAGAATGATGTGAAGGCTAGGAGCATGCTACTGATGGCACTCCCTAATGATTATCTAATGACCTTTAATTAGCACAAGGATGAAAAGACCTTGCTTGAAGCAATTCAAGCAAGATTTGGTGGTAATGATGCCACTAAGAAGACACGAAAGACCCTCCTAAAGCAGATGTTTGAAAATTTTAATGCTCCAAGTTCAGAATCTCTTGATTCTATTTATATCAGGCTTCAGAAAATTGTCAGTAAATTAGCTGTTTTGAGTGTCAACATTTCTCACGAAGATCTGAATTCAAAGTTCTTGAGAAGCTTGCCTGCTGAGTGGAATACTCATGTAGTAGCCTGGAGCAACAAGCCTAACATAGACACTATGAGCCTTGATGATCTATACAACAATTTCAAAATTGTTGAACAAGAGGTGAAGAAGACCGCAACCTCAGGCTCAAATTCAGGCTCTCAAAACATGGCATTTGTGGCTCCCCCTAGAACAATCAGTACAAATGAGGTAAATACTGTTGTTGGAGTTAGTACTGTTGGTACTAAAGTTAGTACTGCTAGTACTCAAGCTAGTACTGCTAGCTTGAGTGATGCCACTATCTATGCTTTCTTGGCCAATCAATCTAATGGGTCTTAGCTTGCTCATGAAGACCTTGAGCAAATCCACGAGGATTATCTGGAGGAAATGGATTTGAAGTGGCAATTGGCATTGCTAAGCATGAGGGCTAAGAGGTTCTTTCAGAAGACTGGTAAGAAGATTACCATCAGTGGATACGACACGGCTGGTTTTGATAAATGAAAGGTAGAGTGTTTCAACTGTCATAAGTTGGGATACTTTGCCAAAGAGTGCAGAGGGCCTAGAAATTAGGATGGAAGGAGCAAGACTCAGGAAAGCACTAGAAGAACAGTGAATGTGGAATATACTTCTTCCAAAGCTATGGTGGCTATAGATGGTCTTGTATTTGATTAGAGCTTTATGGCTTATGATAAAGCTCCTACAAACATGACACTCATGGTGTTTTCAAACTCTAAGGTATATAATGATAAAACCTGTACAAAAACCTGTCTGAAAAACTATGAAACTCTTAAAACTTAGTATGATAACTTAATATTAGAGCTTAACAAATTTGAGTTTGAACTGGCTAATTATAAAAGGGGGTTAGCCTCAGTAGAAGACCAACTTGTTTTCTATGAGGAAGCTTTTTGTGAGCAAATTTTTGTGCTTAAAAGAGATATGATATATAACAAATGCAAATGAAAATCAAACCACAGTTACTAATCGGTTGAAAGAAATGGAAATGAAAATGTTGATGATGATATTGAGGTTAGAAATGTTTTGCTTCGTGTTTCTTATGACATTTATCATGCTTCGTTCTTGTTTGCCTCATCTTGTATTATTGTACGATTCTTTCTTGTAACTATGGACGACAATGAAATATTCACTCCACCAATGGCGATACAAACTGATAGGTTTCGCGGCATTTTCTGAGCCGGTGTGATTAATGAAAAAGTGTGTAAAAAAATAACGTGTTGTAGAGAGTAATGAATAGAGGTGAAGATGTTCGTTCTTGTTTGCTTGTTTGTGTATGTTTGCTTCGATCTTGTTTGATTCGTTCATGTAACTGTATTTATCATTTTTCGTTCTTGTTTGCTTGTTTGTGTATGTTTGCTTCATCTTATATTAAACAGGATTCTTGCCGAACACAATGATTTAATAGGATCGACTGACCATATAGGGCATAAAGACAAAGATTCATTGCAGAATTATTGTGTTTTTAGTAACATTAAACAGACATTTGAACGTGGCAGTGGTGGTAACAGTGATAAACGCACTTCAGTTTTGATACGAAGAAAGAGTATGTGATTGTTTAGATAGGGGTATGGAGCAATGAACCGGCGGGTATGGACCGGGCCTAGGCATTATGGGCCAGGTGGTTGCATAAAGCGTTCCTGGGCTTTGTACTTTAGTATAATAGCATTTTTAGTTGTGATTTGGTTTCTCAAAGTTAAGATTTTAGTTCAAAGAAACAAATATATGTTCTTCACTCGAGTGTTACTAATTCTTACAACACATGTTATTCATTCTAATCATTGATGTCTCTTTTTAAAATGACTTGTTAACATAATGAAAAAGTACTAACACATGTAGACAAGCTTGTAGCTTTTTTGGATACAAGAATTAATGTTTTGTCTAACGAATTTAGATCTAACTATAACGTTAGAGGGCTTTAATCTTGTAACGATACAAGAAATACTGGTCACTGACTTGAAAACATGGAATTTTTTATTGTGCAACCATAGCTTGATTGCTTCTGGAAGATGATCCAAATCGTGTCATATTGGTACTTAAGTGTAAAAGTTGAAACTGCTCTAATCTATTTTTAGGATATATATTGGACAGCTCCAAATCGTGTACTTTGGTTATTCAATGTAAAAGTTGAAAGTGCTCCAATTCAATGTTGGGATATATAATGGAACTTATATGTAGTAATTGTATTGTTTCATCCAATTTTGGGATGTAAGAGTAAACGTAGCAATGTACACTTTCAAAAAGTATAATATGGAATTATGTTGTTTATCCTTACCATTTAAACGACAACCATAAAATAAAGGGTCCCTAAAATAAATTATTATTTTTATATATAGTAATATTGAAAATAATATTTGCAAGAAAATGTTTTTCAAATTTTACGTATTTGTTGCCACTATCCTTATTTGTCACATCTCCGTATTAGATTTATTGTTTGAGTTTAATTATCAGTGTTTCCAATTATATTTGATCTTTTCATGTTCTCTTTTGAACATTACACGAAACACTTACCATATCGTTAATTGTTTGCCGCTAGAAATCTCTGTTGCTATGTGATAACTCTACACGCGTCGTTCGGGGTCAAAGGAACTTCCTTTTCGTCGAGCAAGTTTTTCAACACCCTAGGCAGTGAACCTAATCGTTGTAGTGTAGTATTAGGGTAAGCCACGGGTATTGATATCGTTCTTTAGGGGAATAGGAATGCTAGTGAGAAGTTACTACGCTAAGGTTGGGGTTGAGGAAGATTATTTTTTATCTTTTTATAATTTTTTGAGGAAATTGAAAGGTACGAATCTCGGGGTTTGGATTTGGGGGTTGGTATTTCTACCGATCACTCTACTTATCTAATTATCTAGTCTAAGGTGTATGTAGTCTATGTCTAATTATTGTGTGCTCGTATGATAGTTTAAAGATGTGTTTACTTAGGTTTTACTACTCCTTAATTATCTCCTATTGGTGGTTGAATTGTCACGTCCTTATTCTTAGTTGCGTTGTGTGTCTAAAGTTGTAGGGTATGCGTTCCTCCCTAACTCTTTGAACTTACCAAAGGGTCTCGTCTACAAAACCCACTAGGGATAATAAACTCTTACTCTAAGGCACTCTTTGGATGGTTTAGCTTACAACTACTCAAGGAGTTATATTCTAAGGTTCACAAAGATTTAATCAAGCATTAAGTACACAACGAATGACCTATCGCATTACTAGATCATTAACAAACTAAGATAAGAGACAACCAATCAATATTGAATAATTAAGTTTCATATTCCCTAAGCAAACACAAAAGTAAATTAGCCGGACATGGAGAACATGCAAGCATACACACAAATAATCAAAGAAATAATTGAATTAATGAAGTAAAACACTTATCTTGGTGTAAGATAGGGTTTGGAACCCTAAAATACTGTACAAGACAGCCTTGGTTTGGTTTAGGTTTTTACTCCAAAAGACTACACACAAATACTGAAAAATTCGGATTCTATATATAAGATTACACATGCGACGGCGTCACCTTATGTTTTGTGGCGCCGCGTGTATCGCCGTCATTAGGGTTTCGTCTTGGCCACGTTAGACTTGCGACGGCGTCACCTTATGCTTGTGAGGCCGTCCTCTTCAGTTCTGCGCCGTGCGGATTGCATCTAGGCCGTCGAGTTGTGGCGGCATACTCTTTTATAACTTGACGTCTTCACTTGAAAATAAGAGTTTTGGCTTCTGTCCCGTCACAAAATCCTCCGATGGCGTCGCAGATAAGCAGTGATGCCGTCACCTTGTATTTTCAGCAGCTAGAGTGTCTCGATTCTTGACTTTGGCCATTTTCTTCTTATATTCGCGCCTTTTCGTCCAAATAAGTGCCATTACAGCAATTTGCCTTCAAGAGACCTAAAAAGTGAAAAGGAACGATATTAAGTAATAACGGATACAAAAGTGATCAAATAAGGGCTTAAATGACCCCTCAATAAGGTACCTTTTAAAACCTTATCAAATATCCCTACACTTGGTATTTGCTTGTCCTCAAGCAAATGTGCTTTTAGCCAATTAATTTATAAGTTAGGGGTCATGAAGCATTGGTTTAAAACAGTCCAAAACACATATAACCCCCGCAAAAGTCATAACAAGCACGAAAATTACATACTAGCACCTCACATGGGGTGTTTGGATACTCACATCTCTCGGTGTATATGAAATATAACAAATTGGAAATGGAAGATAAACACTCATTAAACGGTCCTAGTACATAGATTACCATAGGCTTGAGAATAGATCAAACCTCCATCGCTTTGGCGTAAGCACCTAGGAAAGACTATCAAAGAGGTCTTTAAAGGGTTGTAATGTTAGGCTTACGGTAAGGAAACAAAGGGTTTGGTGGGATAGGCTATTTAGTGGTGGTAAGTCAAAAATCTCTATGTTAAATGCATACGAAGAATGGCGTTGCTAAGCCAAGACTCGACACTCTAGACTTTATCTAACTGAAACAAACATAAATTTAAAGGATAGATGTAGGATGGTAGCCCGTATGTTTTTTTTTCACTCTATTTTTTTTTCTTTTCTCTTTTTCTCTTTTTTTCGATTTTTTTTTTCATACTTTTTACTCTACCATCCTCTACGGTAACATCAAAATGATAGGGATTTATAGGCACATCCCTACACTTGAGTTTTATTACTCTAACACTAATTTGACCCGAATTGAAAAGATCAAAACACTTGGGGTACATTATTACGCAAACAAAGGGAATTTGAATTTTTAACGTTCCCTTCCCGTCATTTCATAAACTTTAACTTTTCCATGAATCCCAATCGTCCCAAAACTGTATACAAAGGATATGACTCGACTTAGCAACTCATGCAAGCAACCAGATAATTGAACTAAGGGTAGGGTGATAACAATAATGCACTAAAAGTGAGTGCATATAAGGTAGGCTAAGGCGATTTGGGTGTATATTTGGGGGGTGGGGTGTAAACAATGCTCTTCATTGATATTCCGGAAAAAACCGAAACATCATGAGAACTGCGAAAAGGATAGGCTCTGAGGGGTTAACTAGGTGTATCGTGTACTAAAGATGAGTACAAGCATAAAGGGTGTGGGGAATTACACAAGAGGTGGAAGAAGTAATTATATTACGGGTATCAAACAAGGGTTATCCTAATGCCTCTTATCATTTAGTTATTCCTAACTACACAAGTGTAGTCTTACTAGCGATCTTGAAATGCATCACAAAACAAGTTCTAGAATCTAATATACTACCGGTTCACACTCTAAGCATTAAAGATGAATCCTTTAATTCCTACTAATCTAAGGGCGATCCTCACATTTTGGGTGGAATTTTAGTCGTAAAGGGTTTTGTGCTAGTCATATAACTTCCTATCCGTGAGACGCTTTTGTTAAGACTAATGGCCCACTCCTATATGTCATGAAAAATTTAAAATTTGGTGCCAAAATTACCCTAACCGACATTTTCTCATGGTTTATTACACAAATACACTTGGACAAAGCAAATAATCAAGGATAAGCATAGTTTCAAAGATCCCGTTTTATTTTCCTCCTACACTTAAACTGAACATTGTCCCCAATGTTCCCGAAAATATCAAAGTTATGATAATGGAAGGTAATTAAAAACGAAAGAAACTAGTACTCCCCTGATTAGCTCGGTAGGATCCGTGTGTGAAGTAGTGGTTAAATCCTTTCGTGCGATCGCTGATTTAGGTTTCCTTGCTTTGTCATTCTAGTTCTTAGTGATGGGTCCCACGGATGGCGTCACTTGTTGATACAAAAGTTGGGCGTTCCTTGTTTGGACTCCGGTTCCCGTATCAATTGGATCTTGATGCTTGAGACATGCGCACTAAGTAAACAGAAAACACCGTTAGGCTTATCTTGGGATTGTCTCCCACGATTATCCTTCGGCGTGAGAGTAAGTAATCGGTTTTAGGGTTTTAGTTGAGAGTTAGAGTTGTTTATCGTACCTTTAATGAGGGCTGGGATGCCCTTTATATACACACGAAACCCTTATTGGTTTCGTGTTCCCCAAACTTCGGCGTATCCCGCCTACGTCGGTTATGAAACCCTTATCTCCCAAGATAAGAGATATCTGATATCGTAAGCCATAAATAACTTGGGTTTGGGCCTTCGTGAGCCCAAACTGTTATCGGGTTAGCCCAGTCGTACTGGGCTCGCTAGTAGCGGTCATTGGTCGGGTTCGTGACTCGAATGCGGACTATACGTCATCAATACCTAATACAATAAAACATGGAATTCGATAAACAAACTTTTGTTGGACAATAAATATAGCGAGTTCATCTCCTACGGGATACATATATAAAACTCAGTAGACAAATTTACAATTAGCATTTATATTCTATATATAAGTCTATATGAGCAAGAAAAATATATATTCTTACAATTCTATGTTAGTGTACCATGCATGATGTTAGATAGTGCAATAATACAATTAACTGTCGTGATTGACCTTACATAGAGTAAGATATAAATCTATATAAGTTAATTATGGTTCATAATATGTCAGTTTATGTGTTTGAGATTAATTTTATGCTTATGAAACCACAATCTTTATATAACTTTGTGAAAATCAAACAACTTTTAATTTGATGTGTCAATGGCATTGTTGCTTTGTAAAAACTAAATGCTTTGAATGTTGATCCAACTTGAATTTGTAATTACAATTGTTGACTTTATACTACCTATTTGTTCTTTATTGCCATCACATTAGCTAAAAGTCTGGAAGAATCAAACCAGAAAATTATTTGGCCAAAGTTTGCATGATGTCAAGTAAATAGCCACGTACGACTATACAAGGTGTATCTTTGTGGTCGTTTAGTTCACGTATTTATTACTTCTTGTTTGTTCTTTTAATTGCTCCGATCCTTAATTTGTGCTTGATACTATACTAAACTAATGTTTTAACAATCGCATATTCGTTCTATTCGGTTAAAGATGAGTTACATTCTATACCCCCGTACGCAATTTGATAATAGTTTATGTAAAATAATTCATTTAACTTTAAAATTTTAATCTATGAATTATTTAAGATTGTAAGTAATTGCTAAAAATATTGATCAAGATTCGAGAATATGGCACATATAAGCTAATTATTTGCACTAGCCTTGCATATATGAGGTGCATGTTAAGTCATAAAGACTATATTTTTATTTGAAATATATTATCATGCAATATATATCTATACGACACTTGTACTTCTGTATTACTTAGTAGTATTAATTTATTGTTGTCATAGTTAATTAGATGTATGTGTTTATATTTGGATGACTTAACTTCTCATACTATGTTTATTGGAAAATATGGTATTTAATTGGTTGGAAGAGAAATCTCTAAATATTACTACAAATAGTTTTCAGTGACCGTTGTAAGATTTAAAATTGGTAAAGAGAATGAATACTCTGAATTGACATTATTCGACTAGAATAAAATATATTAGGGACCTTGGCCACATATGTTTATGTTATAAACCCTAATATGAGAATCACGCGCGTATGTTTATGTTGTGTGAAGATACAGTGTTATGTGAATATGAGAATCACTTTTGTGAATATGTTAATAATGAGCTATATTGCATAATTGTTTTGTGAAGGTTGCTTAAGAAAAATTAATATATTGAATACATATGTATTTATATCTGTGACTTACTTCTAATATAGTTTTATTTGCTTGTGAGATAATTAGTTACTTGATTATATATTATGCAACTTGCCTGTTATATAATATATGTTGTATCTTTCATAATATTATGGCTAAGTCGAATAACCTATTGAACCATATGGAGAAATAATAGGGTTTATATAAGTTTTATCGAAAAAATGTGATGATTTATTGTTATCTCCATGTTATTCGAATTTTATAAAAAGAGAAGTGCAATTAAAGCACGTGTGGTCATAAAGTATAAGTTTCTGAGCCAAGATATTTATAGTAATTGGCATGATCGGTTGGACCATCCCGAGTCAATAATGATGCGAAATGTATAAAAGAACCATAGGTTCTTCAAGTTTGAGTTGTATGTTCTTATTGTTCTCAATGAAAGTTAATTGTTCATCTATCACCACCAAACTAAAGTAAAGATTATGTCCTATAAAGTTTTGGAAAGAATATGACGGGTATGTATGTAGGCCTATACATCCGCCCATGTGAATCATTTTGAGTTTTAAAATTGATGCATCGTCAAAATGATCATTAAAGACGCAACTTAAGGTTAGCGTGATGAATGGCTCGTATTCCAAATTGTATCTTTGGAAATGGTGGTGAATACTTCCATATGTTGGGCAATAATTGGAATAAGTGTCAAACTTAAAAGTAGCGGATGTGCTCTCCGTGTGCAAGTTTTAAAAATTTATAAACACGAATTATCCGACAATTACTATTAACACATACGAGCAAGTATACTCGTTCGCGATAGCAAAAGTGGGTAAGTCGAGATCGTCCCAAGAGATTTGCGTTTTAATTTGTTTTAAAATACTCGTAACAAGAAAGCTTGTCAAGGCTTCCTCTAAATTATGGTTTAGTGAAAATCAATATTAAGAAACATATACTTGTGTGAAGTCTATAGGCAATCATAGAGAGTGTTCATGAAGGCTTGGTGTAAACTCTTGATTTGATGCACAAATCATAAGCAAATGATTTCCAACCCATGGTTTATGTTTTGTAAAATCATTTTAAGAACAATAACATGTAGGTAATCCTTTCGGTCCTTATCCTAATGATTATCCTTTAGAAAATCCATTTGTTTGTAAAAGGTTCTTATTAAACTTGTTCCTACAAATCTTTCGACCTTTCGTGATGAAAATGTTTCTAGTCTTGTTTCAATAAGTAAACATGGTGAGTGTCAATCACCATATCCCCATACTAGTTTGTCACTTAAATTTTTGGAATAAAACACAAGAGAAATCCTTTCGGTCCTTTTTCTTAAACATGTTTTACCGACAAATCAAACAAGATTAGTAGTTTTTCCAACAAACTCATTTAAACAAGATCATTTACATGCATCACATATAAGAACACTCGTATAATTTCCTACATCCTTACACACAAGTATATTCAAGAATTAATCCATGACAATCATAACAAAACACAAGTAGTAACAAGGTAATTCAAATAATTCAAGAGAATAGAAATTCATGACAAGTTCAATAGAATACCTAAGCTTTTGATTACAAGAATTAGAAATTGTGGAATATAGCAACCACACGCCTCCAATTGTCTAGCCTAACCGTACAATTCTGAATGATCAAACAATAGATGAGAATTGTCTCTCCACCCTCCTGGACGTTTTACAGTAGTAACAAGACTTTTGGGATGAATAATAAGGGTTGGTAATAGCTTTGGTGTAAACTATTACACTTTTGGTTGTGTCACACTAGACTACTAAGTCTAGGTTCATTTTATAGCTAAAAACCCTTAACTGGAAATGATCGGCCTCTAATGATTAATGGAACTTAAGGAAACATTAAATGATAAAAAGTGTAACTCCAGGGTTCGCAGCCGGATCGATTGCGACGCAGCCAATCCGGTTGCGTTTTGACCATCAGCCCAGCCGAATCGGTTGCGGTCTCCAACCGATCGGCTGGGAGTCTCTCATACACCCAATCTTTGACTTTGGTTGACTTTTCTTGATTCTCGCCTTTTCTTTTCTTTCGATGCTGATTTCCAAGAGGAAACTTGATCTTTACTTGTTGTAGACACTTAGAAATCATTGCGCTTCCTAATCATTGAGTCCAAGAACTTCCTTACTTGACTTCCTTCCTCGGGAATTGTCCAAATGTGCATGAAATCTTCATTTCTTCACCTTTTACGACACCTGGCTACATTCACACACAAATACGCTTTTTTTGCACTTTTGCAACAATTATGAGTAAATATAGCCGATTATCATACACAAAACCAACAATAACACTACTAAAAACATACTCATTTTGAACGTTATCAAATTCCCCCATACTTAAGTTCTACTCGCCCTCGAGTAGGTCTAACATTTGCGAAAATCGATTTCAATGGTCTCGATACCGTGGTTCCAAAAATCTAACAATCATCTCAAGAGAAATAATTGTTAATTTGATTTTAATATGTGAAAATTTTAAAATGGACCAAATAACTTTAGATAACATAACTAAACACCTCACGAATGATTTTAAGAATTCACTCAACACTCATATATTGGTGGGTATATGTAAATCACTCAATGCATAGTCATGATCAATGCTTTTTACCGTAAGCTTGTACAAGTATCAAGACAAATAAAATAAATTCATCAAAGAGGGCTTTTATTCAGGTTATAATGTTAAGGCTTTGGGTTTATAAATGGTATGGATAAGGCATGGGATGGTTTATGAAATTGGTTTTAAAAGAAAAATAAAGTCAAGTCTAAACCTCCAAGTTGCTAGCCATCATACAAACCACAATCCCGACAATGATTATATTTTCCTCTTCTTCACATATCGATCTCCAAACATATATAACTCAATTTAGCTCATTGGCTAATCAATATACTCCATATAGCACATTGGCTATAACCATAACTTTTTTTTACTCCCCCACACTTAGTATAAGCATACCCCATAAAAAATACAAATGAGAAAGACGTCTCCTTCATCTTTGTTGGAGAATGGTACACACAAATGACAAAGTGTAGCTTCTTCATAATCATCAAAAACAATCCAACACTCCAAACAACTAGCAACAAACCAATAGACATTGACATGGGTTGGCTAAGGTTTAAGGTGTAAAATATTTTTGTATTTTTCTGGATTTAACAAAAATGAAAAGATTGGCTCGAAGGGTGTAACTAAGGGTATCTAGTGCTAAAAATGAGCACTAACAAATGGGTCCATATAAAGTGGTTAACTAACCTATGTGGTTAGCAAACAACATTAGATGTAAAATGGAAGGCCATTTGGGTTAAATCCTACGATGCCTCTTATCATTTGAACATATTTTTATCACTCGAGAGTGATTTTAACCGTAATACATAACAAGTACAAGTTCTAGAATCGACATAATCACCGGCACACTCATAGAAAAATATAAAACAAAAAGATATGTTTTATACAAAAAGAATCCTCACAATTTAGTGGAAAAAGGTTACAATGCGCGCTAGAAAATGCTATCGAATCCAAACTGAATTACTTTCGTAATTTGGTCCAAATCAAAAATTCTCAAAAACCTCATTTTACCATTGAAATACCCAAGTTGTTTTTAAATATATCTTAATAACGTGTGAAAACAACTAGACAATCAAGGGCGATTTTCTACTAATTACTTGAATCCAAAAACTTTACCTAAAAAATAAAAAATAAGACTAAAAACTAAAAAATTAAAAATCGTATTATTTTTCCTATTTTCTTCCCTCCCCCATACTTAAGTTTTGCATTGTCCTCAATGTAATAAAATGAACTTCAAAGTAAAAAAAATGGGAAAAGAAATAGTCAAAAAGATACCACGAGATAGAATATGCAATATGCATATTGGGTCATAGGCACGCATGTGAGTTATCCAACTCCAAATATTGACCAACAATAAAAATTCCGTCACATCCATCCTGTAAACAAAACTGCAAAAATATACACAATACACAAAACAAACAAACAAACTACAAATAATCCAAACGTTACTTAAAAATAAAAATAAACAAAGTATGATAAGAATCCTAAAGAAATAGTTATGAGATAGAAATAGAGATAATATTGTTCGACACACATAAGCATTGTTTTTGAAATCACAATCCAAAGAATGATCCACGATTATTCGTCATCCTCACTCATCTCATCACCTTCATCATCATCATCTTCGTCATCACTTTCGGACTCATAGTGCTCGTCCACAAACTCCGAACGAACTCTCCTCTTCTTCTTCTTTCCTCCAGATCCCGATGAAGATCCTCCAACATCATAGCTAGATCCTCCAACCTCGGGTAATCTACCATACGCAGGCATTGGGTCGGGAAATGGTGCATAGCCAGGATATGAGTATGGATACGGTCCAGGATACGAGGTGTAGGGGAAAGGATATGGTGGAACATTAGGTGGGTTGTAGGGAGGCAACTCATAATTGGCTTCTTGAGCCATGTGTTGAAAGAACGGAATCGAATAATCATTAATGTAGTTGTTCCTCAACATCATCGAATCTCTCCAAATATCCCTACACTCAATTTCATTCAAATGTCGGTTCCAATCTCCCCAACCTGAGTCAAAACTACTAGTCGTACCCGTTTGCACGTTACCCATTGGTACATTGCCCTGCTGCTATGGTGGTTGTTGTGGTTGTGGTTCAATCCATGCTCCCAACGTCTTTGTCCTTCTATTCAAAGCTGTTCCAAAACTCATTGCATTCCATATCTCACTAACATGTGGCTCTCCACACTTAGCCAACTCATTGCTATTGTAATACCCATGATTCTTTGCCAACCTCGTCACATACTGACCTCCACATATGTTGCTATTACCTTTGATACCCGGGGCTTTCCTAAACTAATATCGGCTATGAGCCAAGCCGCATTCCCATC
This sequence comes from Chrysanthemum makinoi, assembly GCA_910596185.1. NCBI lineage: Eukaryota > Viridiplantae > Streptophyta > Magnoliopsida > Asterales > Asteraceae > Chrysanthemum > Chrysanthemum makinoi. The sequence continues at coordinate 225,969,190 of OU343223.1, read as the reverse complement.
CTTAGTCTTTTCCAACAACATCATAATCCAAAAATCCGGCTTATGGCATTTGTCTCGACTCCCAATTCTGTGAAATGGCCCCCATACTAACAACTTGTGTAGCACTCTCATCAATGGACTCCTAATGGTTGCAGAATTCCTTCGAGTACAAGAAGGATCTCCCACGCGATTCTAATACGCGGGAACACTAGGGTAATCTTTTTCAAATCTCCTAAGCCTCGAAAAATGAGGTTCAAACAATCGATGATCAACCTCATCTTGTTCGTATAATCCAAGAGCAACAGCAAAACCCGGCAAAGTATATGCGTGATCCAGCCCACAAAGCCTAAACCAAACACAAACTTCATTCATGATGTTCCGAACATTGACCTTCCTTTCAAAGTACATAGTCGAAAAGAACTCCATACACCATTCATGATAAACTTCTTCATTAATGCTAAAAGCTCTCTCACACGAAAAATCATCAAACGAATCTCCATCAACCAGATAGACATACGACATCCGCATCATACTCCGCAACTCATTCTCTCACTCATATTCGTTAAAAAAATCCCAATCTATCAACCTAGGAATCGAAATAGTCCTATTTTGAAACTTTGACAAACGTTCCCTAAAAGCATGTTTCTCCTCATTGGTGAGATCTTTAAACTTCAAGTTTGCATTCCCTTCAGCTTTCAAGCTATACGTAACCTTCTTCTTTGCATTCCTTTGGCAATACATGGTAACAATCGGGTTCGGTGGCATCCGCGTCGAACTCGAACAACCTACAACATTTCTCTGTCGAAATCACAAATATAAGTCAATATAAGAGTGTTAGAACAAACTATAAGGTTTATAGAAGCCTCTAGGGTATAGTTCAATAATTGCAATTTTCCACTACCTGGAACCGGATCGGTTGAGGGGCAGCCGATCCGGCTCCTCTCCTGACCATGATCCAACCGTTCGGTTGCGATACGCAACAGAATCAGTTACATGTTCTGCAGAAGGCTATGGCCTTCCAAATGATTTCCCATTAGATTCTTCCAATTCCAATTCACTCCTAAACTGCATTCTAACATCACCAATGATTTCCACAACCTCAAATTGCTCTTAATTCGCATTCAAAACTTCCAATCATCACATGTTCATCATGCTTAGAACTTACAATCTTAACTTCAATTCATCAATCACTTGTTCTAATCAACAATGTGGCATCTAAGATTCACTAAAAATGCATCATCTACCAACTAGGAATCATCAATTGCAACTTAATTTGACTCAATGGCATAACCTAATTAAATCCGGAAATTAAATCATCCAATACTCATTCCATGTTGAATCAATCACTAGAATTCTTTTTGCAATGCATTCCTATATCAATTACCCACTTAACTCTGATAGATTACAACTTAATTCGAATCCCATAAAAAACCCCCAAATTAGTGACCTAATTTGCAATTCGAACCAAATACTCAAATTAAACCCTAATTAAGTTAATTGATTGCAGATGCTTACTTGTTTAGGTGCTATGATGATCTTCTAAAACTCTTACAATCTTCAAACAACTTCTAGTAGGCGAATTTTGTGAAACCCAGATGGAGGATTAGTGTGTGTGTGTGTGTTTTTCTGGAAAAATAAAATTTTGGTACTTATACTTGCATCCAATCGATTCAGTCATGGACACAACCGTTTCGGTTTACATTTTTGCAGAATTTTGCCTTTTTAACTTTACTTGGGCACTTTACCTTCTAAGCAAAAATTGTTTACTCAAAAATCCGATTAAAGATGCACACAACATTCATCCAACCATTTGCAAATTTCAACATCTAACTCAAAAACTAAATCATCATACTTATCATCATAAACTTAAACTAAAACTCAAAATGAATTGATTAAAATAACTTCAAACCATAATAATAAGAAAAATAGAAATAAAAACCAAATGAAAATAAAATCCCTAAGTGCATAAAATAAAATTTCATCAAAAGATGAAAATAAAGCAAACAATTGCTTGTTATTATTGTTGCAATGTTCTTCTCCTTATCACTCCTTAAAATATTCATGCCTCAAAATATCCTCGCTTTGGAATTTTCCGGTCAACTCACGATATGTTTCATGAGTTTTGAACTTTCTAACAAATCTCTTTCCATTAGGGCATAATATATCGAATTTGACATGCCATTCCCCGTCTCCCTCTTCTCTTTTGTATACACTCGACCCCTCGGGTCCCCATTCCAAAATTTTCAATTGTACGGGTAGAGATCCTAAGAAATCCGTGAGCTTTTTGTAAAAAAGGATGTTCTTAAATGGGTTGTACAAGGCTTCCATAGCAAGTGCACGTTCCATTTCATCATCAAGATCAAAATATGGTGGGGCAAGCGGTCCATACATAGGGTTTCCGTGGACATCACACCCAACTTCGAAGCAAGTTAAATCATCTTCCCCATCAAAGAGTTCCAAATCCTCCATAAATTCTAACACTTTACCCCTAGGCTTGGGATAATAAGTTTGCTTTCAGATCCCACCATCGATTGTCATAGTCCCCCTCTCCATATCTATAATCGCTCCACATGTGCGTAGGAAAGGTCTTCCAAGTAAGAGAGGTAGACTTTTATCAACCGGTATGTCCAAGACTAGGAAATCGGCAAAATAAGGTTGGTAGCCAGTTTGCACCCTCACATTTTTCACTTTCCCCATAGCCTTGTTTCTACTAGCCTTTCCCATTTTCACAATCTCCACATTCTCCTTCTCCATGTTTGCACATAATTCCACAAGCATTTCATTCACTTCCTTCTCTTCCTCCAAATCGGTAATGTTGATTCTCATCTCACCTAGAGCAAAATCCAATTGACCTTTAGTTGTCACAAGGAAATCTCGCCCAAAGCATACGTCCGGTTCATCCGTGTTCCCTTCTTCCAAAACTACAAAATCGGCCACGAAAATATGACCATGGATATTAATCCGAAGATTCTTAACAATTTTTCTCCCATAAGCTTCATAATCCAAACGAACGTGGCCAATTTTTTCAAGGACTTTGTCCAAAATATAGTTGTCCCCATAAGCCATGTTCAACTAAGCATCCCACACGCTCACCCCTTCAACACTACACGGTGTCCCAAATCTCATAAATGGTGAATCGTACCCCGTGAGAGGTGCTTGCGTGAAAATCACGACCCTATTCTTTTTAGGAACTTGAACCTTGTTTTCTCCAACTTCTTCCAAACATTTCGAATCGATAGCGAACTCTTTCTTACTTTCTTCCAAGATATTCCCAATCTTTTCCAACAAGTTACCGGTGTCCTTAAACATCTCATCCAAGTTGCGTAGATACTCGGAAATTCCACTTAAACTATCCATAACAAACTATCTAACAAAACAAAACAAAACATCCAAATCACTAGCGTTAGAGTTAGTAAAAATCAAAACAAACTACAGAAACATATTCTAAACAAGTAAAGACACTTATTGAGACTAAAAACACAAGCTAAAACTTGAAATTAAAAAACTAGAAAAATTCTTATCGAGAGCTCCAACCGGATTGGTTGGCCCTCCAACCGATTCAGTTGGTGGTAAGTCTCAAACCAAAAACACCCAGCCGATCCGGTTACGGGTTGCAACCGATCGGTTGGAGTGGTTTCCAATTTTTTTTTATATATATATTTTTTATAATATAAAATTAATTAAACTTATTAATTAAAAATTAATTAAAGACAATTAATTACAACTTAAACTCTAATAAGTGTGTCTACTCATTACCCTTACTAATTAAAATCATTAATTATACTAATTAACCATAAACTACATTAACTAGATAAAATTAACTAATCATTAAAACTAACTAAACATCTAAAACTGAAAATTAACTAAATAATTACTCTAATAAAGACAATATTAATTAGAAAATTAAATAAAACTAAAAATGACATAGAACCAAAAATCTAAAAATGACAAAAACAATCATAAACAATCTTCTAAACTATCCTAAAAATTAGATATGACAAGAAATAATCTATAAACTAAAACACAAAACAATAGATAAACTAGAAACTAGAAAAAACAAAAAAACATAATTTTACCGAGACGACCAACCGGATCGGTTGCTCGCGCAGCCGAATCGGTTGGTCCAAAAACCATTTTTTTTAGTTATCAATTTGAAACCAAATTCTAATATTACGAATTTTACAGAAACAAAACAAATAAAAAACACTCAAATCCCCGGCAGCGGCGCCAAAAACTTGATGTGCTCTCCGTGTGCAAGTTTTAAAAATCTATAAACACGAATTGTCCGGCAATTACTATAAACACATACGAGCAAGTATACTTTTTCGCGATAGCAAAGGTGGGTAAGTTAAGATCGTCCCAAGAGATTTGCGTTTTAATTTGTTTTAAAATACTCGTAACAAGAAAGCTTGTCAAGGCTTCCTCTAAATTATGGTTTAGTGAAAATCAATATTAAGAAACATATACTTGTGTGAAGTCTATAGGCAATCATAGAGAGTGTTCATGAAGGCTTGGTGTAAACTCTTGATGTGATGCACAAATCATAAGAAAATGATTTCCAACCCATGGTTTATGTTTTGTAAAATCATTTTAAGAACAATAACATGTAGGTAATCCTTTCGGTCCTTATCCTAATGATTATCCTTTAGAAAATCCATTTGTTTGTAAAAGGTTCTTATTAAACTTGTTCCTACGAAACTTTTGACCTTTCGTGATGAAAATGTTTCTAGTCTTGTTTCAAAAAGTAAACATGGTGAGTGTCAATCACCATATCCCCATACTAGTTTGTCACTTAACTTTTTAGAATATAACACAAGAGAAATCCTTTCAGTCCTTTTTCTTAAACATGTTTTACCGACAAATCAAACAAGACTAGTAGTTTTTCCAACAAACTCATTTAAACAAGATCATTTACATGCATCACATATAAGAACACTCATATAATTTCCTACATCCTTACACACAAGTATATTCAAGAATTACTCCATGACAATCATAACATAACACAAGTAGTAACAAGGTAATTCAAATAATTCAAGAGAATAGAAATTCATGACAAGTTCAATAGAATACCTAAGCTTTTGATTACAAGAATTAGAAATTGTGGAATATAGCAACCACACGCCTCCAATTGTCTAGCCTAACCGTACAATTCCGAATGATCAAACAATGGATGAGAATTCGTCTCTCCACCCTCCTGGACATTTTATAGTAGTAACAAGACTTTTAGGATGAATAATAAGGGTTGGTAATAGCTTTTGTGTAAACTATTACACTTTTGGTTGTGTCACACTAGACTACTAAGTCTAGGTTCATTTTATAGCTAAAAACCCTTAACTGGAAATGATCGGCCTCTAATGGTTAATGGAAGTTAAGGAAACATTAGATGATAAAAAGTGTAACTCCAGGGTTCGCAGCCGGATCGATTGCGACGCAGCCAATCTGGTTGCGTTTTGACCATCAGCCCAGCCGAATCGGTTGCGGGCTCCAACCGATCGGCTGGGAGTCTCTCATACACCCAATCTTTGACTTTGGTTGACGTTTCTTGATTCTCGCCTTTTCTTTTCTTTCGATGCTGATTTCCAAGAGGAAACTTGATCTTTACTTGTTGTAGACACTTAGAAATCATTGCGCTTCCTAATCATTGAGTCCAAGAACTTCGTTACTTGACTTCCTTCCTCGGGAATTGTCCAAATGTGCATGAAATCTTCATTTCTTCACCTTTTACGACAGCTGGCTACATTCACATACAAATACGCTTTTTTTGCACTTTTGCAACAATTATGAGTAAATATAGCCGGTTATCATACATAAAACCAACAATAACGCTACTAAAAACATACTCATTTTGAGCGTTATCAGTAGCCCATGTTCGTTCGCGAATTGCTTTTGTTGAAACGTTCATAAAACGTCTATTGTAAATCCATTACGACACACACAAGGGATGTTGAAGTTGATAATTCATTTAGGGGGAGAATGAGTAGCGAGAAATATGGAATGAATTATGATACAAAAATGTTGATCCTCACACTAATGAAAATGAACTTAAAGTTCAAGGGACAATTTATATTGCAGATCTAGTAGTTGCTAAACAAGTTTTGTGACCTAAATAAAGTGACTAGATCATACATACGCTGCTAATGCTCCAATTAAAATGTGTGTCCCAACATTAAAACCAATGATTGATAGTGAGTCTATGGAACGTCTGCAACGTGATAGACTAATCAATTTCAAATAAAAGTCCTCGAATGAAGAAATAAAATGGATCAGTAAAATGAAAATGGTCGAATCGAGGTAATAAAGACCCCATAATAGTCTCTTAAAGAGAAACTAGACATAAAGGTTATTGAAAACCCCGGGTATATGAAAAACTTTGAGATCTCAACAAATGATAGAATAAAATGTCTAGTAAAGTGTGAAATCAAAAAGTAACGAATCAACGTCGATATGGTAATGATTATGTAAATAAATAACATAGCGCTATAATCATGGTGAGGATCATGGAAGCATACCTGCAGGAAGTGCAAATGAATAAATGAGTGGCCAAAAGATGTAAAGACACAAAGAATAAACGAAAGAGTAAAGTATCTTGTGACGAGACATGGTTATTGGGACTTGAAGTTCGTATATATGAATGTGTAAATTATTGGATATGCATTGGTCTTTAGGAGAAAGTGAAATTAAAGTATTGAAATTTTCGTATATAAGGCATAACTAATGGCACACAATACTTTCATAAAGACATGGGGAAATGATTATAAGGAGATATGTTCTCATGTGGTGGCTCCAATAAGTCTGGAAATATAATAAGTAATCGATATACGTCTAAAAGATAAATGAATAGAGCTCATGTAATGTTGAGATTTTATAAGATATAAAATGCAAGAAGCATGCTAGTGATTTTTGATGCTTAGAGCATATAAGAAAAGTTCTCGAGAACATTATTTGATTATACTGAATCAATCATATTATTAGGCATATATGTTATAATCGCCTTAGAATATACTCACCAAAAATTGTGCCATAAAATAAATATGTTTGCCCATGTTACTTTATAAGAAGACTTGGTCTTCAATATGATGTAAGTTTCATATAGTTTGATAATTTGAATATTGATGGAACTCTGGCAGAGCTTCAAAGGCGATTGAATGCTTAGAAATTGAACCTTGAAAGAAAAGATAATTTTCTGATTGAATATCTTAAGGATGAAATCCTTGAACATAATAAAAGCTAGAGAAAGATGCTAAATAACTATATGGATAAATGATGCTCATGTTTATGAGGTCACGTGATGCTGAAAAGACCCACTTGATTTATAAAGATGATGATCACAATATGGATTTAAAAGTGTGATACTAAAATGCATATGAAACGATTGAAGTTCTCGCTAGTGGTCATACATGATATAATATATCATTCACTTTGAATTTGTTGGCAATGAATAGCTTATGAAGTATGATGATATACTTGCATGAGGTGTATGACATATGGTGCGAACAACGTGTAGAGAATATTTATTCATGTGATTCTATCAAGACACTTTAATGTTCATTTCACTGACTTAATGAGCTTAAGTGATGTGATCATCAAGGGGAGAGAAGATACGCGTTGCACTCTTTTACCCTTGACCATGGTTTTGTCCCCACAGGGTTTTCCGGCAAGGTTTTTAATGAGGCAACATCCCCGAGCGTATAAAGGAAGTATGTACTCTTTTCCCTTCACTAGATTTTTGTCCCACTGGGTTTTGTCTAGTAAGGTTTTAACGAGGCATAATCCTCAAATGGACATCCAAGGGGGAGTATTATGGATAATTATAATATGGATGTCCATATCTTATAGGATATTGATTAGAGGTTATTGAGTTATATTAGAAGATTACATATCTTCCAGAATGTCTGAACCTCACAATGGTCGATCTCAAACTGGATATGTATTTACAAGTGGAGGAACCGTAACTTCATGACGTTTAGTTAAGCAGACTATCTCAGCGACATCATCCAACCATGCAAAAATTCTAGCGATACATGAAGCAAGTCGAGAATGTGTTTGGCTAAGAAGTGTGATACAACACATACGTAGATCATGTGGTAATTCTTCAGAGAAGGTGGCACCAACAGTTTTGCATGAAGATAATGCATCATGTATTTCTTAACTTAAAGAAGGTTATATCAAGGGCGATGGGACGAAACATATTTTACCAAAATTCTTCTTTACTCATGACTTACAGAAGAATGGTGATATTATTGTTCAACAAGTTCGTTCAGGCGGCAATTTGGCTGATCTATTTACCAAGGCACTTCCTACCTCAATATTTAGGAAACTAACTCACAACATTGGAATGAATTGACTCAAAGAGCTCAAGTGATATAGTCATCAGAGGGAGACAATACGCGCTGCACTCTTTTTGTCCTTAGTCATGGTTTTGTCCCACTGGGTTATCCTGACAAGGTTTTTAAGGAGGCAACATTCCTAAAGCGTATTAAAGTATGGACATCCAAGAGGGAGTGTTATGGATAATATTATGTGAATGTCTATATAACCCATAAGAAGCCCATGGCCCAATTAGCTATTAGGGTTTTAACCATAATGTTTATATATACTCTGTGACAACCCGTACTTTCAGGTCATTTCTCGAAACGATTTATGCTTCACTATTTCAACATTTATAGTAAACTTGGTTTACTTGTTCCAAATTCGCGTAACCTTAAAGGTTTAGCGGCGAATTCATGATCATAACATCACGTACATTTCATATGGACTAAGATTAGTCTACATTTCATTGACATCATTTGCATCTCATTAATTCATTCATGACATTTTATTTCACATTCATCGCGTAATTTTATATCAATAAACGTTATCGCGTGAGTTATTATTTTTAATATTTAATCCGTTACTTTCAAAAATGATCCCGATGTATTTTTAAACTTACATTTAGTTCATAAAAACTATATTTTTAGTTTTCCTAGTGTTTCAAATTTATTTGGTACATAAATCGTTAAAGTTTAAATATTACGTTGTTTTTCTTAAAAATTATACGATAATTATTTTATCACTCAAATTTCACAAGGAATGTATTTTTATAATTTTTATGATCTCATTACATTCTACTTTGGTCTATTAAAAATCTCTTTTACCTAAAATCTACCATTCACTTTACAAGTACATTTAACTATACAATTTCACTTACACCTTTTCTTACAAATACATACTTACACTTATACAAGTAAAAGAAAGAAAAAAAAAATAATAAGATTGAGAAACATCCCCCCTAATATCCGGTTCTAGGGGGGGGGGGAAGGGATTGCATTTAATGTTGTTGAATTTCTTTACTTGATTGTACATATCTACACTCCAAGATTTTACTTCACATTTCATTCATTCAAACTCATTTTTCAAGTCAAGTTAAATTTCTCTTTTCCTCTTGTTCTTCTCTCCATGACCGGTTCTCACAAGGACTACAAAGAAATCACAAAGTTTTTCCAAAGATCAAGTTATAACAATCTAGTTATCACTCTTTATGAGGTTTTGAAATAAAAACCAAGAGTATTTAGGATTAACCTTGTTACTTGCACCTCATCATATTCACTTGTCATTTTCGAGATTCACGCTATATTTCAGTGTATCCACTTTTGTCATCGTAATCATTGCAACAGGTGAGTTCCATAGCCCCTACTTTTACTTGTTTTCATAACTGTTTTGGGGGAGATACATGCTCAAACTATTTTCATTTACTTTCACAAGTACTCTAAACTTTTAAGAATTACCGTGAGTTCTCATAGCCCCACTTTCAATTGTTTTGTACTATTTGGGGGAGATACATGCTTAACTATTTTTCACAAGTACTTTTGACTTTTAAGGCTAAATGCTACCGTGATCACCATTGTTTCTAAATCAAATGTTATACTATATCAATTGTTCTTGTTTGCGTGCTATAGTGCTTCGTCGTATAACGTTCTAAATCAGTTGACTACTGATACATCGTCGAATAAAGTACTATGTCAGTTGACTACTGATACATTGAGTTAAGTGCTATTGATTATGTGCTATTGTTCTACGTCGAGTTAAGTACTATTGATTATGTGCTATTGTTCTACGTCGAGTTAAGTACTATTGATTATGTGCTATTGTTCTACGTCGAGTTAAGTACTATTGATTATGTGCTATTGTTCTACGTCGAGTTAAGTACTATTGATTATGTGCTATTGTTCTACGTCGAGTTAGGTACTATTGTGAATTCATTTGACGATGTGGGCTTGAACATAAACTATACACATTCTGGCAGTGGGTTGTGAACACACAGGTTGCAAGTTTTGTATGGGCGGGACTTGGAACTGAGTGGATTCACAATGCCTTTGCTGCATAAACGATTTCGATACATTGAGCCATGCACTATTATGTGAATTCATTTGACATCATGCACTTGAACATTAACTCTACATATTCTGGCAGTGGGTTGTGAACACACAGGTTGCAAGTTTTGTATGGGCGGGACTTGGAACTGAGTGGATTTACAATGCCTTTGGTACATAAACGATTTTGAAAGTCTTTACATTTCAACGATTTACAATGCCTTTGCTGCATAAACGATTTTGAAAGGCTTTACATTTCAACTCAAACTCTATGAACTCACTCAACCTTTGTGTTGACACTTTTTAGCATGTTTTATCTCAGGTATCTAAGGCATACACTTCATGGCATGCATTTGGACACCTCATGGAGTCGTGGTGACGACGCGTCTCACTTGGGTTTTACATACTTTAAAACATCGTTTGAATTGTACAACTTATTTCCGCACAAGATGATTTTCAATTGGGACCTATCTTTGTAAACTCTGATTGTTTTATTAAATCAAACGATGTATTTTCAAACGACACTTTAGGTCGTTCAATATAACTGTGATTGTGATGCTATGACAGTCAATCCCCAGGAATTCCATTCCGCTGCAAAACAGGTAAATTGGGGGTGTGACAGATTGGCATCAGAGCTTCGGTTATAGAGAACTAGGTTGCATCATTGACCCTAGACTATAACTACATCATCATAGCATCTCATCATTTCATCATAAGTGCATGTTCACTTTGCATGCGATTTATACGTACATTTTTCGAGTTATTTACTTTCATTTCATAACGATTGTCACATGGATGCCCTGTCATTCCCTATCACAATTTTTACACCGGTTGACTTAACACCAAACATCATATGAGTCGATTAGTCCAAGCATTGCATAGTTACTCCTAAATTATACATAGCCTGATCACCTATGTCTAATTCAGGAAGAATCATGCAATGAAGGGAGTAGTAGGCTTATATGTGTAAGCAATTCCGTAATCGAGCCAAATTTTCAAAAGATTTTTTTTTAAAACCACTTGTTTCCAGTTTGATCCGCGTGACAGTTCTTGTTTGATGAGTTGCAAAGATCGAGCTAGAAACAAGTTGTTACCTAAACCGATTTAGCCTAATCGTATGACAGTTCTTGTTTGATGAGTTGTGGGATTAAGTAAAAATCGGTTACCAAAAAGTCTTTTGAGGGTTTTGCTCAGGAATGGGAAAGTTTGCCACATCAAACCCTAAACCCGTTAGACCTAACAACGATTGAATTCAGGGACTGAATTCCTTTTGGATGGGCGAATGTGACAACCCGTACCTTCAGGTCATTTCTCGAAACGATTTATGCTTCACTATTTCAACATTTATAGTAAACTTGGTTTACTTGTTCCAAATTCGCGTAACCTTAAAGGTTTAGCGGCGAATTCATGATCATAACATCACGTACATTTCATATGGACTAAGATTAGTCTACATTTCATTGACATCATTTGCATCTCATTAATTCATTCATGACATTTTATTTCACATTCATCGCGTAATTTTTATATTCAATAAACGTTATCGCGTGAGTTATTATTTTTAATATTTAATCCGTTACTTTCAAAAATGATCCCGATGTATTTTTAAACTTACATTTAGTTCATAAAAACTATATTTTTAGTTTTCCTAGTGTTTCAAATTTATTTGGTACATAAATCGTTAAAGTTTAAATATTACGTTGTTTTTCTTAAAAATTATACGATAATTATTTTATCACTCAAATTTCACAAGGAATATATTTTTATAATTTTTATGATCTCATTACATTCTACTTTGGTCTATTAAAAATCTCTTTTACCTAAAATCTACCATTCACTTTACAAGTACATTTAACTATACAATTTCACTTACACCTTTTCTTACAAATACATACTTACACTTATACAAGTAAAAGAAAGAAAAAAAAATAATAAGATTGAGAAACATCCCCCCTAATATCCGGTTCTAGGGGGGGGGAAGGGATTTCATTTAATGTTGTTGAATTTCTTTACTTGATTGTACATATCTACACTCCAAGATTTTACTTCACATTTCATTCATTCAAACTCATTTTTCAAGTCAAGTTAAATTTCTCTTTTCCTCTTGTTCTTCTCTCCATGACCGGTTCTCACAAGGACTACAAAGAAATCACAAAGTTTTTCCAAAGATCAAGTTATAACAATCTAGTTATCACTCTTTATGAGGTTTTGAAATAAAAACCAAGAGTGTTTAGGCTAAACCTTGTTACTTGCACCTCATCATATTCAATTGTCATTTTCGAGATTCACGCTATATTTCAGTGTATCCACTTTTGTCATCGTAATCATTGCAACAGGTGAGTTCCATAGCCCCTACTTTTACTTGTTTTCATAACTGTTTTGGGGGAGATACATGCTCAAACTATTTTCATTTACTTTCACAAGTACTCTAAACTTTTAAGAATTACCGTGAGTTCTCATAGCCCCACTTTCAATTGTTTTGTACTATTTGGGGGAGATACATGCTTAACTATTTTTCACAAGTACTTTTGACTTTTAAGGCTAAATGCTACCGTGATCACCATTGTTTCTAAATCAAATGTTATACTATATCAATTGTTCTGTTTGCGTGCTATAGTTCTACGTCGTATAACGTTCTAAATCAGTTGACTACTGATACATCGTCGAATAAAGTACTATGTCAGTTGACTACTGATACATTGAGTTAGGTGCTATTGATTATGTGCTATTGTTCTACGTCGAGTTAAGTACTATTGATTATGTGCTATTGTTCTACGTCGAGTTAAGTACTATTGATTATGTGCTATTGTTCTACGTCGAGTTAAGTACTATTGATTATGTGCTATTGTTCTACGTCGAGTTAAGTACTATTGATTATGTGCTATTGTTCTACGTCGAGTTAGGTACTATTGTGAATTCATTTGACGATGTGGGCTTGAACATAAACTATACACATTCTGGCAGTGGGTTGTGAACACACAGGTTGCAAGTTTTGTATGGGCGGGACTTGGAACTGAGTGGATTCACAATGCCTTTGCTGCATAAACGATTTTGATACATTGAGCCATGCACTATTATGTGAATTCATTTGACATCATGCACTTGAACATTAACTCTACATATTCTGGCAGTGGGTTGTGAACACACAGGTTGCAAGTTTTGTATGGGCGGGACTTGGAACTGAGTGGATTTACAATGCCTTTGCTACATAAACGATTTTGAAAGTCTTTACATTTCAACGATTTACAATGCCTTTGCTGCATAAACGATTTTGGAAGGCTTTACATTTCAACTCAAACTCTATGAACTCACTCAACCTTTGTGTTGACACTTTTTAGCATGTTTTATCTCAGGTATCTAAGGCATACACTTCATGGCATGCATTTGGACACCTCATGGAGTCGTGGTGACGACGCGTCTCACTTGGGTTTTACATACTTTAAAACATCGTTTGAATTGTAACAACTTATTTCCGCACAAGATGATTTTTCAATTGGGACCTATCTTTGTAAACTCTGATTGTTTTATTAAATCAAAAGATGTATTTTCCAAACGACACTTTAGGTCGTTCAATATAACTGTGATTGTGATGCTATGACAGTCAATCCCCAGGAATTCCATTCCGCTGCAAAACAGGTAAATTGGGGGTGTGACAGATTGGCATCAGAGCTTCGGTTATAGAGAACTAGGTTGCATCATTGACCCTAGACTATAACTACATCATCATAGCATCTCATCATTTCATCATAAGTGCATGTTCACTTTGCATGCGATTTATACGTACATTTTTCGAGTTATTTACTTTCATTTCATAACGATTGTCACATGGATGCCCTGTCATTCCCTATCACAATTTTTACACCGGTTGACTTAACACCAAACATCATATGAGTCGATTAGTCCAAGCATTGCATAGTTACTCCTAAATTATACATAGCCTGATCACCTATGTCTAATTCAGGAAGAATCATGCAATGAAGGGAGTAGTAGGCTTATATGTGTAAGCAATTCCGTAATCGAGCCAAATTTTCAAAAGATTTTTTTTTAAACCACTTGTTTCCAGTTTGATCCGCGTGACAGTTCTTGTTTGATGAGTTGCAAAGATCGAGCTAGAAACAAGTTGTTACCTAAACCGATTTAGCCTAATCGTATGACAGTTCTTGTTTGATGAGTTGTGGGATTAAGTAAAAATCGGTTACCAAAAAGTCTTTTGAGGGTTTTGCTCGGGAATGGGAAAGTTTGCCACATCAAACCCTAAACCCGTTAGACCTAACAACGATTGAATTCAGGGACTGAATTCCTTTTTGGATGGGCGAATGTGACAACCCGTACTTTCAGGTCATTTCTCGAAACGATTTATGCTTCACTATTTCAACATTTATAGTAAACTTGGTTTACTTGTTCCAAATTCGCGTAACCTTAAAGGTTTAGCGGCGAATTCATGATCATAACATCACGTACATTTCATATGGACTAAGATTAGTCTACATTTCATTGACATCATTTGCATCTCATTAATTCATTCATGACATTTTATTTCACATTCATCGCGTAATTTTTATATTCAATAAACGTTATCGCGTGAGTTATTATTTTTAATATTTAATCCGTTACTTTCAAAAATGATCCCGATGTATTTTAAACTTACATTTAGTTCATAAAAACTATATTTTTAGTTTTCCTAGTGTTTCAAATTTATTTGGTACATAAATCGTTAAAGTTTAAATATTACGTTGTTTTTCTTAAAAATTATACGATAATTATTTTATCACTCAAATTTCACAAGGAATGTATTTTTATAATTTTTATGATCTCATTACATTCTACTTTGGTCTATTAAAAATCTCTTTTACCTAAAATCTACCATTCACTTTACAAGTACATTTAACTATACAATTTCACTTACACCTTTTCTTACAAATACATACTTACACTTATACAAGTAAAAGAAAGAAAAAAAAAATAATAAGATTGAGAAACATCCCCCCTAATATCCGGTTCTAGGGGGGGGGAAGGGATTGCATTTAATGTTGTTGAATTTCTTTACTTGATTGTACATATCTACACTCCAAGATTTTACTTCACATTTCATTCATTCAAACTCATTTTTCAAGTCAAGTTAAATTTCTCTTTTCCTCTTGTTCTTCTCTCCATGACCGGTTCTCACAAGGACTACAAAGAAATCACAAAGTTTTTCCAAAGATCAAGTTATAACAATCTAGTTATCACTCTTTATGAGGTTTTGAAATAAAAACCAAGAGTGTTTAGGCTAAACCTTGTTACTTGCACCTCATCATATTCAATTGTCATTTTCGAGATTCACGCTATATTTCAGTGTATCCACTTTTGTCATCGTAATCATTGCAACAGGTGAGTTCCATAGCCCCTACTTTTACTTGTTTTCATAACTGTTTTGGGGGAGATACATGCTCAAACTATTTTCATTTACTTTCACAAGTACTCTAAACTTTTAAGAATTACCGTGAGTTCTCATAGCCCCACTTTCAATTGTTTTGTACTATTTGGGGGAGATACATGCTTAACTATTTTTCACAAGTACTTTTGACTTTTAAGGCTAAATGCTACCGTGATCACCATTGTTTCTAAATCAAATGTTATACTATATCAATTGTTCCTGTTTGCGTGCTATAGTGCTTCGTCGTATAACGTTCTATATCAGTTGACTACTGATACATCGTCGAATAAAGTACTATGTCAGTTGACTACTGATACATTGAGTTAAGTGCTATTGATTATGTGCTATTGTTCTACGTCGAGTTAAGTACTATTGATTATGTGCTATTGTTCTACGTCGAGTTAAGTACTATTGATTATGTGCTATTGTTCTACGTCGAGTTAAGTACTATTGATTATGTGCTATTGTTCTACGTCGAGTTAAGTACTATTGATTATGTGCTATTGTTCTACGTCGAGTTAGGTACTATTGTGAATTCATTTGACGATGTGGGCTTGAACATAAACTATACACATTCTGGCAGTGGGTTGTGAACACACAGGTTGCAAGTTTTGTATGGGCGGGACTTGGAACTGAGTGGATTCACAATGCCTTTGCTGCATAAACGATTTCGATACATTGAGCCATGCACTATTATGTGAATTCATTTGACATCATGCACTTGAACATTAACTCTACATATTCTGGCAGTGGGTTGTGAACACACAGGTTGCAAGTTTTGTATGGGCGGGACTTGGAACTGAGTGGATTTACAATGCCTTTGCTACATAAACGATTTTGAAAGTCTTTACATTTCAACGATTTACAATGCCTTTGCTGCATAAACGATTTTGGAAGGCTTTACATTTCAACTCAAACTCTATGAACTCACTCAACCTTTGTGTTGACACTTTTAGCATGTTTTATCTCAGGTATCTAAGGCATACACTTCATGGCATGCATTTGGACACCTCATGGAGTCGTGGTGACGACGCGTCTCACTTGGGTTTTACATACTTTAAAACATCGTTTGAATTGTAACAACTTATTTCCGCACAAGATGATTTTTCAATTGGGACCTATCTTTGTAAACTCTGATTGTTTTATTAAATCAAAAGATGTATTTTCCAAACGACACTTTAGGTCGTTCAATATAACTGTGATTGTGATGCTATGACAGTCAATCCCCAGGAATTCCATTCCGCTGCAAAACAGGTAAATTGGGGGTGTGACATACTCATTGTATCTCATACATTATAATCAATAGAAAAATATTTTTATTCCCTCAATTATTAGTTTCAAAACATAATTTAAATTATTGAATCATATATGGATAAAAGTAGAAGCTTATAACATATAACCCCACTTTTTTTTTTACAAAACAATAGCTAATTAAAGAATCTTAAAATATACTTGGGAAAGTACATAAAGAAAAAAAAAACAACTCGAGTATATAGAGAGTTGGCTACCCCTATGCATTAAAAAAGAGGCCTAGGTTACTCCTACCTCTAAGAAGAACGCCCAAGTTTTTCACACATTTCACATCTGATGATGATGAAACTGAACAGCCAAAATTAATCCGATGATTGAGAATCCCATCATTACAGGGAAATTAAAGAAACGCATCCTGCCAAATGAACCAAACCTCTCAGCAACAACCATATCATAACAACCATGAAACAAAGACCTCCATGCCGCATTTGATAAGGCTCAGATTTGTAAGCTATCAGAAAAAAATGATTAATCTGACATGGCTGCAAAGTCAATAAGTTGCCCCGCCAAGATGTAGAAAATATCTTTTTCGCCTAAAATCCAAAAACAATTAGAGTCTAGCACCAGAGCCTCTGACACTACCCTTTTATACAAATATACATAGTTACGTATCTTAAATGCATATTCCTCAAAAAAACACGTGTGCATCATATCAAACGGTACCAAAATTTTATAGTACTATTTTATTCATTTATCGAGCATACATGTCTCTAGATTAAACAATCCACGACATCTCTTTATCTCATAAAACACGTAAACACTATCTCTTATTATGTGATGATGCTCAGATTTGTAAAAAATTTGTAACAACTCGTATATTTTAGGCCATAATTTAACTATTATTTTGACTTACTATTATTTTAATTTTAAATAATATTACTTTTATAAGTAATTACGAAAGTTTAATCATGTGAACTTTCCTCGTAACCAACAGAAGACTATGATGAGTTTATGTTTTCAATATACTCTATTTTCTCCAATAGTCATATTTTATATGAACAATTGCCTTTTTGTCATTTTTACGTAAACGTCGTACTCTTTACGTAAAATGCATACTTGAACCTACGTTATTAGGTTTTATAAACGTTTACGCATCCCGTTAAACTTATCACACATTTAATATAATAGTTAGAGTATTGATAAGTTTTTGCATTTTTATAAGTATTACATTTTTACGTTGCCCGATTTTAAGTTTTGTGACTTAAGGGCTTAACGTGAATAATTATCGGAACCAAACTATACCCCGTAAGTTAATATCTATCAAAATAACAAGCACCTCACCACCTCATGATAGAGGTGGCGTGTACTTAAGCTACAACAAAACCACATGGCTTTGTTTTTGTAACTTTAGTCATGCATTATGACACATAAGTAGATTGATCATATATAAAATTTTACCATAACTTCCCCTCAAAGATACTTAGGCAAAGATGAGAGAAAAACTAAGTCATCTCTTTTAGTCTCATCTCCCACCGTACAACATATATTCACCATTATCATCATAAGTTTTGATTCAAGCTCTGAGTTATACAAGGAAGATAAAGACCATAGTGTGTATTACATAGTTCAAGTGTTGTTGTGGTTATCCTTGGGCAAACTGGAAGTTACTTAAAGGTTGGGGATGAAGTAGAGATTCAGTTGGAGTATTTAGCGCAAGATTAACAAGGGTTTGCAAAGGAAATCAAGAAGGTTGAAGATTAGAAGACTTAGGATAAATTGGTCCCTGTCGTTCTTGTTGTTTTCATCTAATGACATCAAATAAGTGCATATTATTAGCATAATTTATCCTATGTATATTGCTTGTTTCATATCGTTATGTATAAGAATTGATACTTAATTGCTTAAATGTTCATATTTCAGGTATTTACAAGCAATTGGTAAAAGTTAACCATTATCTATACGTTTTGAAGCTAAATGGATCAAGTTAGAGAAAGTCCACAAAGCAGACAAGAATACGCCGTATCATTATAGATAGATACGACGTATACCAAGACTTGGAATATTATGAAGACCATTTCCAGACTTTGAAGAATACGCCGTATCCGAATATTGGATAACTCGTATATTAAATTTTGGTCAACATGAAGATCTGACTTGTTTTAGTCATGATACGCTGTATGAAGACAATTGAATGCGTCGTATCAACCTCTATGAATTCACCAGAATTCCAGTATAAGCAGACAGCATACGCCATATGAAGATTTGTGATACGCCGTATCAATATGGCGGTGTACGAATATTCCAGAATATAATAATCTTGGAACCCACGCGAAGTTACCGTCGTATCAGATAACCTGATACGCCGTATCGACCTTGTTTTCAAAAAGTATAGATATAAAACTGTTGGAATCACTCCTAAACTTGATTACAAGTGTTAGTAATTAATATGTAATAGTTAGCTTAATTAGGCCTTTATGTTTGTTATTATGCTAAGGCTTATGAAGAAGGCCCATAAGCCTTGGCCCAAGCCTAATAAGGAAAGGAAGGGACTAGGAGTGTTGCCCTAGCTCCCTCTCCTATAAATGTAAACCTTCATTTGAAGGTTGGTTGTTCATTTACTTTCATTTCCTATGCATAAATCTTCTTAATATTCATACGTGTGTGTTAGTATTTGTTTAACCGATCGCTTTCTTCTCTACTTCTTATATTGATGCTTGTGTTACAAATATGGGAACCTAACAGTGGTATCAATCGCCAAATAGTTGGGTGAAATTTATTTTGTTTTTGAAGTATTTCTTCTCTACGCGTAACTCTCGGTACTCAAACATTCAAACGCATCAAAACTCAAATTTTTTCAGTTTAAAACTCAAGATTATTGTACTTTAAAGGTTATTTGGTGATAAAGTTTAAGTTTTTGGCATAAAGTTTGCAACTTTACGTGTGGAGAAGGTGTTTTAAGCTTGGTTTCATACGTTTAGTTCTGTCTACGTGTAAGGTGTATAAGGATTTTTGATCATCAAGTTTCACACTTTTGTGTTATTTTGGTGATATTAAAGCTTTTTCATCATAAAAATCTAGTTTTGAAACACTTTTGGGCAGAAATCTTAGTTTTGGCAAATCCTACGCTTAACCAAACCCTAAGTTTACGCGTAAGCTTTCCTTGGTTTGATCTTCAGTGTTACTGGTTTACTCAGTGTTTTCTTGCTTGGATAAGCCTGAAAACACTTCGACTTTGGATATCTTTTACACTGGTAAAGTGTAAAGGATTTTTGGGCAAAAACCTTAGTTTTACGCCTAAGCAAAAACTTACGCGTAGAATCTTTACGCCTAAGCATTGTCTTACGCCTAAGCCTTGTCTTACGCATAAGCATTCTACTACTAAGCTTTTGAATTACGCATAAGCTAAGGTTTCCTTAACCCTACGCGTAAGCTTCTTCTTCCGCGTAAGTTGGTGTTTTTACGCATAAGGTTTTCTTTGCCTAAACTAGTTTTCTACGCATAAGGTTACTTCATCAACCAAGTTTCATTCGACTACAAAGATCCATCATCAACATAAGTTTCAAGATGTCTCAATCAACAACAACAACAACAACAACTCAATCAACAACAACAATTTTATCAACAACTACAACAACAACAACAAAAACAACAACTTCAACAACAATTTCCTCAAGGAGCCATTCAACCACAAATGATTCAACCACCACCTAGTCTTCAAGTACAACCTTACATAAACTTTCACAATCAACATCCATCCAGGAATACTATGAAGGAATCATCTTGGTTCGCAAAGATGTGTGAAGCTTTAAGTAGCCAACAATCCATTCATGAGGCTGGATCACTTGATAGACCTCCAATGCTCACTCCTGGAAACTACGATCAATGGGTGTTACGGTTCTTTAGGTTTTGTGATCTAAAGAAGCCACATGGAAAGTTCTTGAAGAAGGTCATCCTAGAAGGTCCGTTTCAGATGCCTACTGTCACTGTACCCGGAGATCCAACTGCTAATCCACCAAGAGGTGATGTCACCAACGTTGTCGGTCTTACTGAACTCACTACTGATCAACTTCTACACTTTGAAGCCGATGAACTGGCAATGCAATACATCCTTTTGGGATTACCTAATCCGATACTTCGAAGTGTTGATGCTCAAAAGACTGCTAAAGCAATGTGGGAGCATATTCATCTTCTCATGGAAGGCACATAACTCAATCAAGAAGACATGGAATCAAAAATCTACTTGGCTTATGAACACTTCATGATTGAACCAGGGGAGACATTAGAGTCATATCATCATCGATTTTCAGACATCATCAATGACTTGGACAAACATAACATAATTATGCCAAGAATTGCAGTCAACACTAAGTTCCTGAGTAGTCTTGGTCCTGATTGGGAAAAATATGTCATTTTCATCCGTCAAGCGAAGAATCTTCATCATGCTACTTACAGATTGTTGTACGACTATTTGAAGCCCCATAAAAAAGAAGTTGACAAAGAAAGGGTTATCCATGGACAAACTTGTGGAAAACTAGAAGGGGGGGGGGTTGAATAGTTTTGCCAATTAAAACTTCCTTTTGATCTATTTAGATCGACTTATGTCAATCTATTTGGATGTGTGTGTTGGATGTTGATAAACAAAGCATATAAAGGTAAGTAATGAAAAGATAAGAGTAAGAAGCACAAAACCACAACACGAGTATTTATAGTGGTTCGGCTACAAGGACACCTTCCTTGCCCTACTCCACTCCCCGAGTCACCTACTCGAGAGTTCGTAAGCACTACGCCAATCTCCTTATGGCGGAGAAGCCTTCACAACGTCGCTTATCCTTTTTCCGGTACAAAGCCAAATACCGAGTTCTTTCACACCAAGGCGAGCCACACCTACACAACGTCGCCTACCCTTTATAAGGTACTAAGCTAAGTACCTAGTTCTTTCACTCCAAGGTGAACTACACCTTCACAACGTCGCCTACCCTTTATTAGGTACTAGGCTAAGCACCTAGTTCCATTGCAATATAGGAACTACTACCACACTACACCAACGAATAATCCCAAAGGAGATCTACTCCTTTACAACATCATCAAGGATATCAATATCCTTGGATCTAATACTACTCTATCTTGTACAACGAAACACACCATATCGAATGTACATCTAAGGAACATTTCACTAATGCCTTTGACTAGATCTACAAGACACCTTTCACTAATGTCTTGTGTCTTGACTTCTAAGCACCTTTCACTAATGCTTCTAATCTTGAATTCTAAGCACCTACCACAAGTGGTTATGATATAGACGATAGATACCCTTCACTAATATCTTCATCTTGACTCTTGAGACATCTTTTACTAATGTCTTCAACACTACACTTCTTTGAAGAAAGAAATGAATCATCAACAAGAAGACTTCAGTAGCCTTGATGATGAGGAAGCATGGCAACTCATGGACTTGAGCTTGCTCGACTTCAAAGGTGATGATCTTGCCTTTAAGAGGAACCTAAAAGATCACACAAAAACAAAACTACAAACATAGATCTCTTGGATCTGAGGTTAGTGAGTTTTACACTTAGGGAGAAAGTGTGTTAGAAAGGGGTTAAAGATAATGAAGAAATAGCTCACTATTTATAGAAGAAAAAATCTACTGTTCCCCAGATCCCACGGATCCCTTCCACAAGGGATCCGTCTAGCGTTAAGCTATGGATCCGTGGGACGCTCCCTTTTTTCCCATGGGTCTTTTGGTTATGGGTTATGGGTCATGGGTTGAACCATGGATCTTTAGCTAGATACAATGTATCTTTAAGTGCAATGCACTTGGTCACTTCGGTATGGATTGATCCATGGGTTATGGATATTATCCATGTATGATATAAGCATGATGTCATGCAATGGGTTATGGGTCAAGCTCCATGCCTCATGGGCTTTGGGTTGTGCCCAACTACATTCAATGTATTTGCCCAATGGGTTGTGATACTTAAGTTTCTACCCATTTATATTACTCAATATACTACATACTAGTTATTTGTATATTATACCCAAATATGTAAACACTAGTTGTTGTACATATGTATTACTAAATCATAAAATCACTTATACTTGTTTTAGTGTTTTATGTGAAAATGTGAATATGTTAGAAACTATTAGTTCAAACCATTTACGTATTTTATTTGTTTCGTTAACATGATTTTACGTTTGTTATCGACAAAACATTAGAAGATCGTAAAATATAAATAAATGTTTTTACGGATTATTTGTATTAGACAAAATTACACGGTTGGTCCCTGTGGTTTGCTCGAATTGCAAGTTTGGTCCCTAAGTCATTTTAATTACCCCACAGATACCTATTTTTGAAACGTTGCACTCTTTTAGTCCCTATTTTGGATGGCCGTTAGTGCAGTCCGTTAAGTATTTTGCGCTGTTAGTCCTTCGTTAATAAATTTTGCACCGTCAGTCCTTAAAGTTATTTGCATAAATCGTCCTTGTGGTTAGCCCGGTCAACGGGTCGGTCAACGCCACGTGTCACCACCTGAGTGGTGCCACGTGGCATCGGGTCGGGTCGGTCAACGGGTCAAGTCGGGTCGGTCAACGGGTCAAGTCGGGTCGCCACGTGGACCAATGAGGTGGTGCCACGTGGCATTGGTAATATAATCCACCACTTTGTCACGCATGGATTCGAACCCGGGTCGTTTGGGTGGGAAGCAATGCTTTGCCCAACTGGGCTAAGCATAGCTTCAATTATATATCTCTAAATTTAATACATAACCCTCTCTAAAATTATATTATTAAAAGGTTCAATTTAGTTTTTGGTCTATTAATTTACGGAGTTATATGGACCGTAAAAAAATAAATAAATATACCGTCGGACTCGTTTTTTCGTGCTCTTTCCAATGGTATGCTCGGGGAATTTTTTTGACTTCGTTTGAACCTCAAAAAATGCGAAAATCACCATTTTTTCTTTGTTTTTGCATATTTTGAGGTCCAAACCAAGTCGAAAAAATTCACCAAGCATACCGTCGGACTTGTTTTTTTGTGCTCTATCCAATGGTAAGTTCGGGGAATTTTTTTGAGTTCGTTTGTACCTCGAAAAATGCGAAAATCACAATTTTTTCTTTGTTTTTGCATATTTTGAGGTCCAAACCAAGTCGAAAAAATTCAAAAAGCATACCTTCGGACTCTTTGTTTCGTTCTCTATCCAATGGTATGTTCGGGGAATTTTTTTGACTTCGTTTGAACCTCAAAAAATGCGAAAATCACCATTTTTTCTTTGTTTTTGCATTTTTCGAGGTCCAAACCAAGTCGAAAAAATTCACCAAACATACCATTGGAAAGAGCACGAAAAAACGAGTCCGACGGTATGCTTGGTGAATTTTTTCGACTTGGTTTGGACCTCGAAAAATGCAAAAACAAAGAAAAAATGGTGATTTTCGCATTTTTCGAGGTTCAAACGAAGTCAAAAAAATTCCCCGAGCATACCATTGGATAGAGCACGAAAAAACGAGTCCGACGGTATGCTTGGTGAATTTTTTCGACTTGGTTTGGACCTCAAAATATGCAAAAACAAAGAAAAAATGGTGATTTTCGCATTTTTCGAGGTTCAAACGAAGTCAAAAAAATTCCCCGAGCATACCATTGGAAAGAGCACGAAAAAACGAGTCCGACGGTATATTTATTTATTTTTTTACGGTCCATATAACTCCGTAAATTAATAGACCAAAAACTAAATTGAACCTTTTAATAATATAATTTTAGAGAGGGTTATGTATTAAATTTAGAGATATATAATTGAAGCTATGCTTAGCCCAGTTGGGCAAAGCATTGCTTCCCACCCAAACGACCCGGGTTCGAATCCATGCGTGACAAAGTGGTGGATTATATTACCAATGCCACGTGGCACCACCTCATTGGTCCACGTGGCGACCCGACTTGACCCGTTGACCGGCCCGACCCGATGCCACGTGGCACCACTCAGGTGGTGACACGTGGCGTTGACCGACCCGTTGACCGGGCTAACCACAAGGACGATTTATGCAAATAACTTAAGGACTGACGGTGCAAAATTTATTAACGAAGGACTAACAGCGCAAAATACTTAACGGACTGCACTAACGGCCATCCAAAATAGGGACTAAAAGAGTGCAACGTTTCAAAAATAGGTATCTGTGGGGTAATTAAAATGACTTAGGGACCAAACTTGCAATACGAGCAAACCACAGGGACCAACCGTGTAATTTTGTCTTTGTATTAACAATCTCCCCCTTTTTGTTGATGACAAAACATAAAATTATTTTAAGGAAAATCTAAAATTCGTAAAAGTTTGAATTTGTAGTTTTACTTTCTTCTCCCCCTTTTTGTCGAAACAAAAAGAGCTTCGAAAGAAAGCAACACATTGTTTTTAATAAAAACATGTGAAAGAAAAGAAAATAAAAAATAGAGAGCAAGTAACGGGAAAGGATCTCGTCTTTACTCCCCCTTGACGAGTCCATCCCTATGTAAGGGCGTCAAGAAAGTGATACTAATCTAGTTTGTTTGCAAGTAAGTTTGCAAAGTATTTCGTCTAAGTGACGAATGTGCTCCCCCTTGATGATTGCAATTTTGCAAGGGGATGTCACGAAAGGTAAACCTAGTATTGCAAGTAATTTGCAATGTATTGTTTTGACATAAAGCTCCCCCTAGCTTTAGGATGTCAAAGTCTTCGTGTGTAAATTGAATAACTACAAAACAAAGGCTAGAAAGCAAGTATAATTCATAATTTCCTGCAAATGTGGTCCAAGTTAGTAGAAAATAGCTTTCTGTCTCACGGATCCTACGGTTCCCTCCTAGTAGGGATCCGTCTAGGCAAATCTGAGGGATCCGTAATAGCTGATTAAATTCAGCAAAGGTGATATAACAAGTAATATTATCACAAGAATGAAATCATATGCACAGAAAAATAACAAGTAGCATGTAATTCCATTTAATAAAACTAGAGTTATGATATACATGACTCTAAAAACTAAGAAAATAAGAAAATACATGACTCGGAATTTCTAAACCAACTATCGCTTGATGCTAGGACACCACTAAAATCTTCTAGCTCAAGTTTTGTTTAGGTTTAATCTCGTCGAAACATTCGAGGAGATGATAGAACATGAAACGTTGGTCTTCTCGTACTTCATGTATCAAACTTTCAACATGTTGACAATGATAGCAATCTTTGTCATGGCTAGGTAGTGGTGGCGGAAGAAATGAAATGGCTTGATGCGAAGGATCAAATGAAGTGGCTTGTGGAGCTTCAAACGATGGAGGGATTGGTGGAGGCGCATTTGAGTATGGCTCGACCAAGAATGATGGTGGTGGTAGAGAAGTGTCAACTTCCATATGGTCGGGTGGTTGACTTTGATGATTTCTCATAATCCAAATAGGATTATATGATGAAAACGGCGAAAAGGAAGCGGGAGCAAGTGTTGACTCAACACCTTGATTTTGTACCATTATTCCTCCTAATGAGGAGAATGTTGTCGGCGGAGGCAGATGAGACGTCCTAGGAGGTAAATCCTCTAAATTGTAGAGGTGTGGTGATGATAGTGGGGATGTAAAAGAGATAGCTCTAGGAACTAGTGGTGATGGTTTAGTGGAGAAGATATTGTTTGGCCTAGGAGGTATGGTGGTGTTTGGCATAGGTAGTTTTGTGGGTACTATCCTTTTAGGAATTGGTTTGATTGGTTGAGTAAAGATCCTATCATTTGTTGGCTTGACTGGAGATGATTCGGTTGAGGAAATTTCGTGTATAACACGAGCCTTTTTCTTGGGTGGTTCTTTGGTGGATAGGTTACTACTTGGGGTTTTCCTCATGATGAGATGATTTCAAGAGGTTTGTAAAGATTTCTAAAATGCTGAAAGTTAGGATGAAGGTGATGACTATGGAGGTCCTAACAAAGTGGTTTATAAACCAAGATAATTGGCAAGTGCTTTTAAGCCTTAAGCCACTAGGATTCATTGGAGTGTGATGATTAACATGTACAAGAGTCAACTTCAGAGTTAGTACTGATCTAGGAACTCATTTAAGATGATATGGAGTGTTTGAGTTAGAAAGATGAGTTGAAATGATTGTTTTAGCAAGATTTGACATAAACTATCATCCGGATCCCACGGTTCCACCTCAGAGGGATCGGTCTAGGCTAATCCTAGGGATCCGGCTCTCAACAGCTATGAAAGAGTGGAAATGATGTTTCTAAGATCTAAGATCTATATCATCTTGAGTGTTTCAGTCTTCCTAAGTGTCTTAAATGAAGGGGTGCTTAAATACTTGAAGGTAATGAGTGATATAACTAATGATTGTCTTTTATAGAAGGATTTGGAACTTTCATGAGTACCAATGGATGAGCAAGGATGACACTAAAGATGAGAGTGTCAATTGAAGCTAAATGATCCTAGAGATCAGGTTTGTGACTTAGGATAGTGTTTTGGAAAATATCCTAGGAGCTTTGAGATGGGAAAACTAGAATTTGATCAACTTTGATCAATTTTGAGGTAAGGATGATTTATGATCAATTTTGCCATATTAGAAAAGATTTCTAAGACTAGATGTGAGGGATCAAGTGAAAAATGAAGTGCGAGTTTAAGAGCGGAAGAGTAATGGATTAAAAATGAAACGACAGATCTACAAACGTCTTAGAGTGTGATCTTGGTGAGTTGTGTGTGAGTAGGAAGGATCTACCTATCTTTGATAAGGACTTAATTTGCCTTTAAGACACTATGTTTAGTTTAGTGTGTGGTGTTCTAAGGACATGTTTGAAATACAATGCTTGCAATTGCATTTTCTGTTTCCCGGATCCCACGGTTCCCTAAGTGTAGGGATCCGTCTAGCACAAACATTGGGATCCGTCCATCTGCTCAGCAGATCCTTTACTAAAGGTATGCAATGATCTTGACAATGCATTATATTCCAAGGTTAGTTTAAAGGGGTTCTAACACTAAGATATCAAATGTAAGATGTTTTATTTCATGAAGGAAATAGGATTACATTGATAAAGCACGAGTACAAGAGGATTGATCCTATTTGAAATACTACTACGTTCCTTGAGTGTTTTTGCTAGGAGGATCATTGCGTGTTTGATGAGTGTTGGTGGAATCAAGAATAAAGAAAGTCTTCATGAGAGATATGTTTAGCGATTCCATCATCTTGTTCACAAGTACGTACAACGGACTTTGAAATTGAGGATGAAAGTGCATAACGTTGTGATAGAGGCGCGTCAAGAACATTCCATAAGGGATGAGTTTATTCTTGGAGCCTTGAAGATTTGCAATTCGCCTTGCAAAGAAGTATGCGAGATTGTATGGTTGTTGTGTTAGCAAACAGTACAACATGTGAGCACAACAAGCGGGAAGGATCTCTCGATTTCCCCTAAGACTCTAAACATTCTCACGTAGGATGAGTGCAAGAGGCTTGTACTCTTCTCGGATGTCCCGTGTGAAGATAATGTTTGGATCAGAGTAATATGGTCGAGGTTTGCATATCATGCGATTTAAATCTTCTGGGGAGGGTATGTGTGAACAATATGGACTATTTTCTTCACAAAAGTTGAAGAGAGAATCAAGAGCCCAATCTTCGGTGAAGGCACATTGTCCATGATTTGGAATCCGGAGGATGTGAGCAAAATGCCCAAGGGTTAAAGTAAACTTTTGGTTTTTGATATAAAACTAAAGAGATAGAGAGCGATCCTCGTTACGAATGAGTTCAACTTGACGGAAGAATTCCATTATGAACCTTGGACATATCTTCTCGTTGATTTCAAGAAGACATTCTAGTCCGATGGCTCGGAAGGAGGTATTGATACCTTCTTCGAATTGTAGAGAGGTGTCTACAATACGTCCTTCGTGGAAGTGACGGTTTTCGAGATTATTGAACCCACGGACATGGTTGCCAGGTGTGTTGGGTTCAAGGGAGATGTTTGGAGTGTAGACGCTAGTGAGTGAAAAATCAAACTCATATTCATGCGTCATAGTTGAACCTATAGAAAACATGAGTTAATAGAAAGATATGTTTGT
The DNA here is from genome assembly GCA_910596185.1 of Chrysanthemum makinoi. Lineage (NCBI taxonomy): Eukaryota > Viridiplantae > Streptophyta > Magnoliopsida > Asterales > Asteraceae > Chrysanthemum > Chrysanthemum makinoi. The sequence goes on along the minus strand of OU343223.1, from coordinate 225,940,165 downwards.
GATCAACCTATGATTATCTAATGTTTTTACTAGATTTTTATTAACAATGGTTTTTAACAACAATGACATTTTACTCACTTATGGTTTTGATATTTCTAGTGGAGTATTACCTTTTTAGAAGAAAAGTGATTTTTAATTTGCATGAAAAACTGTTTTCCAGTAGGACGGATCCCACGGTTCCTTTACCAAAGGGATCCGGCTAGTATAACTTCCGGGATCCGTAGATCTGTAATCACAGAAACAGATTTTATGAAAAACATAGGTTTTTAGATCTCATAGTTTTTATACCAAGATATGTGTTTTAACCTACATTTTCTTTTAACATGCATACATGACTTTTAATGTATCACGAAAGAAAGACATAACACAAAAATGATAAACACATAATAACCTAGATAACTAGACTATTAGTAATATTTCATTTCAATACTAAGAATGATACAAAGGATTGGGTATATAACCCCAATGTAGATTAACAACACAAAGTAAATGTCTCCGTATGTGAACTTCATCATAGGGAATACAAGTGCGATGAGTGTTAAGGCGATGAGCACGAGGGCGATGTAAACCATGTTAAAGATGATCCTTCTTGGTTTCGGTTGAGACGAAAATGGAGAGGAAGATGAAATTTTGAATGAGAGAAATTTTTGAAATTGGAAGATTCGAAAAAGTGAGGATAGAGTGATTGACGGTGGGAGTATTTATGGGGAAGGAGGAATTTTTGTAATTCGTGTTTTATTATTGGATTAAAAGAAATAAAACATAAGTTTTATATACCACGACTTTAGACGATAAGACTAACACGTATGTGAGAAAAAGACTTCCTAATGAAGCTTCATGTTAATACATATATAAGCACAAAGGATAATCATATAAATACCTAAATAGGCATACTTAATTATCAAGCAAAATAAGAAAGAAAATCATACCTCTAGCGCACTTAGGAATGTCTTTACAAATGACACAGCAAATGTCAATTAGACGATTCCCGCTCCTTTGCGTTTAAGATACCTTCTTAAGGAAGGTATTCTTGTTACCAAGATATTCCTATAGCTTGGTAGGTATGAGCTATGACTAATCAATATAACAAAGAAGATTAGTGCAATTAAATGAAAAAGTAAATAATAAAAAAATGTTGTTATCAAATCAACATCCAAACATATAGTTTTAAAAAAAACATTGTGTTTTGTTTTTATGAAAGCCTTCTTTGTAGTTTTCAATTAACTAAGGATCGTATCAAGCTTTTAAAGTACAATATACTTCAAGAAACTTGGTAACGAAGCTCTGATGCCAATTGTGGAAAACTAGAAGGGGGGGGGGTTGAATAGTTTTGCCAATTAAAACTTCCTTTTGATCTATTTAGATCGACTTATGTCAATCTATTTGGATGTGTGTGTTGGATGTTGATAAACAAAGCATATAAAGGTAAGTAATTAAAAGATAAGAGTAAGAAGCACAAAACTACAACACGAGTATTTATAGTGGTTCGGCTACAAGGATACCTTCCTTGCCCTACTCCACTCCCCGAGTCACCTACTAGAGAGTTCGTAAGCACTACACCAATCTCCTTATGGCGGAGAAGCCTTCACAACGTCGCTTATCCTTTTTCCGGTACAAAGCTAAATACCGAGTTCTTTCACACAAAGGTGAACCACACCTACACAACGTCGCCTACCCTTTATAAGGTACTAGGCTAAGTACCTAGTTCTTTCACTCCAAGGTGAACTACATATTCACAACGTTGCCTACCCTTTATTAGGTACTAGGCTAAGCACCTAGTTCCATTGCAATGGAGGAACTACTACCACACTACACCAACGACTAATCCCAAAGGAGATCTACTCCTTTACAACATCATCAAGGATATCAATATCCTTGGATCTAATACTAGTCTATCTTGTACATCGAAACACACCATATCGAATGTACATCTAAGGCACCTTTCACTAATGCCTTTGACTAGATCTACAAGACACCTTTCACTAATGTCTTGTGTCTTGACTTCTAAGCACCTTTCACTAATGCTTCTAATCTTGACTTCTAAGCACCTACCACAAGTGCTTATGATATAGACGATAGATACCCTTCACTAATATCTTCGTCTTGACTCTTGAGACATCTTTCACTAATGTCTTCAACACTACACTTCTTTGAAGAAAGATATGAATCATCAACAAGAAGACTTCAGTAGCCTTGATGATGAGGAAGCATGGCAACTCATGGACTTGAGCTTGCTCGACTTCAAAGGTGATGATCTTGCCTTTAAGAGGAACCTAAAAGATCACACAAAAACAAAACTACAAACATAGATCTCTTGGATCTGAGGTTAGTGAGTTTTACACTTAGGGAGAAAGTGTGTTAGAAAGGGGTTAAAGATAATGAAGAAATAGCTCAATATTTATAGAAGAAAAAATCTACTGTTCCCCGGATCCCACGGATCCCTTCCACAAGGGATCCGTCTAGCGTTAAGCTAGGGATCCGTGGGACGCTCCCTTTTACCCATGGGTATTTTGGTTATGGGTCATGGGTCATGGGTTGAACCATGGATCTTTAGCTAGATACAATGTATCTTTAAGTGCAATGCACTTGGTCACTTGGGTATGGGTTGATCCATTGGTTATGGATATTTTCCATGTATGATATAAGCATGATGTCATGCAATGGGTTATGGGTCAAGCTCCATGGGTCATGGGCTTTGGGTTGTGCCCAACTACATTCAATGTATTTGCCCAATGGGTTGTGATACTTAAGTTTCTACCCGTTTATATTACCCAATATACTACATACTAGTTATGTGTATATTATACCCAAATATGTAAACACTAGTTGTTGTACATATGTATTACTAAATCATAAAATCAATTATACTTGTTTTAGTGTTTTATGTGAAAATGTGAATATGTTAGAAACTATTAGTTCAAACCATTTACGTATTTTATTTGTTTCGTTAACATGATTTTACGTTTGTTATCGACAAAACATTAGAAGATCGTAAAATATAAATAAACGTTTTTACGGCTTATTTGTATTAACAAAACTGTTTCACCTTTACTTCCGGATAATCAACAATTAGCTTTGTGGGCTCAAGTATGCTATCCTCAATTCCCGAATTTGCCAACAACTTTTACAAATCCTCCACAACCAACTGCAACAATTACACCATATGATCCGTCACAGCACCAATCTCAAGAAACTCAATTGGTTCCATACAACAACAACAATGATCAAGCACTTTACAGTAAATCCAATAAGGATGCAAAAGCTTTCGATGCATTGCAACAAGGGTTTGTCATGATTGCTAGAGCCTTTGGCTGATACTCTAACAAATCCAACAATCGCATTCGTACCTCATCTAACACAAGGAATCAGGCTGTTGTTAACAATGGACGTGTTGAAGTTCAGAATCGTGGTAATGTTCGTCAGATGGGTAGTGGTCAAGGGTTTAATCCAATGGGAAGGAATAACATGGGTGCGCCACAACAACAAAGGGCTCAAGTGGTTGAACATGGTAATGCTCAGAATGGGGTTATTGGTCTTCGTTGTTATAACTGTAATTAGAAGGGTCATCTGGCTAATGCATGCCCAAAGCCGAGGACAAGAGGCATCGCTTATCATAAAGAGGCTTTACTCTTGGCTCTTAAGGATGAAGCTGGTGGAATTCTTACCAACAAGGAACAGAGATTCATGGCAAATGCAGATTCTGATGATGATATGGAGGACTTGCAGGCTAATGCAGCAGTTATGTTGATGGCAAGCATGCACGAACTCCACATGAGTGACACAAGCCCAGTGTATGACACTGACGGCATCTCTCAGGTACCTGATCAAACCATATTCATTACTGATATGATATCTCCGGTCTACATCTGTATCCAACGAGGATCAGAGTGTTCAACATGAGCCATCTACATCTCATTACGATGATAATCAAATAGATCCCGTAGTTATATTTGACGATCAAGATGACCTTATGGTTACCATTGATAATTAAGTTGACTCCGTGGTTATACTTGAGGATCTGACTAATGATCATGTTGAGACTCACGTTGAACAAGCTGAACTTCCGTCTGAGCTCATGACCTTTCTTAAAGACCAAGAATCTCGCCTGGAAATATGCAAGGACATCAATAAGCAATTAAAGGACAAAAATGCACTGTTAACTAGGGATATTGAATGCTTAAAAAACCAACTCAACGTTTTTCAAACTCAAGAAAAACGTGAAAAAGGTTTTGAAGTCGCTTTTGCTAAATCTTACCAAAACGAAAAATCATTAGAACAACAGATACGTGATCTAGTCGCATCTAAGAATGCTTTGCTGTCTCAAATAGAACAACTGCAATATGATCATAAACAACAACTTAACGCTCTCACTTTGGAAACTCAAAAAGCCAAGTCTGAGTTGTTAGATTGTCAAAAACAGTTCTCTGAGTACAAAAAGCATTCAACGAAATGAAAAGATAACTATCTTGAAGAAATTGTCGACTTACAAAACAAAATCAAAGAGTTTCGAAATGTTGTTTATAAACATGGTGAGTCAATCACAACTATTCAAAAGTTTACTTTTAAACCAAATCCAAACGGATATGGACCGAATCTTGCTGATTACAAACCTAAGTTTTCAAATAGAGCATTCAAACCAAATCCTGAAGTTTACAGTGCAGAACACAGAATTGATGATTCCATTATGACTGTTGTTGAATATAATAGCATAGAGGAATTAGATGTAGAAGACGAGAGTCGGTCAAAATTGGAAAATGTTGTTTATAACAAACCATTTAACTATTCAAAAGCCGTTACTTTTGTCACTCAACAGGATTTTTCTAACACACCTTGGGTTATCACACCTACTTCTGAGTCTTCTAATGAGGGTCCTCTTTCCAATACTGCACAAATTAATGGTCCTTTACCTTCACTCAGTGAAATAAAGCCATTAGCCGAACAATGTATAGTTATAAAATATTTTGAAACATTCTTATCGGACATCAAACTTTTGGAACGTGAAATTGAAATCAATTCTGAAATAAAAGTTGAACATTTTCAATCGCCTCAAGCGTGAGCCCAAAGAGATATTTTTCAGAAAAGAATTTTACCACATGTCCAAAATTTGAAAAATTGTGCAATATATTGGGAAAGAGATTTTCACAAGGAACTTGGACTTATGAAAAGAGTTTTCGAACAAACAGAAACATCAACTTCAAATACTAAACGTAAAAAGAAATTGTTGAGAAGAGATGTTGATCGACTCTTGGAAGATGTAATCTGTACTGATACCATTAATGTTGTGCTATTACATTCTGTTGCATATGCATTGGATTATATCTCTGCTGATTCTATTGATTCTGTTGATAATGTTGAGAATACTGATAATTTGTCACAAATCACGTCTTTAAAAGTTGAAAATCAACGTTTGTTAAATGATCTTTCATATTCAAAATGTCGCCTTCAATGGTGTCAAAAAGATTGTCAAAATCGAGAACTCGCTTTACAACACAAACTCAACCAGTTGCAAACCAAAACTCTTAATCCAAAAATTGAGCAACTGGATGATCAAAACGTGTCTTTGAAGTGTCAAATTTCAAAATATGAACAAGAAATTTCAAAAGTTAAACAGGAATATGGTGTCATATTTGATTTACTCAAAAAGACTCGTGCTCAAGCGTCAAAAGATGTTGATAATCATCTTGCATATACCAAAGATGTTTTACGACGTGAAGGGCTCACTCGTTCTGAAAATCTTGATTTGTTACACAAAATCCATGATCTAAAAACAGATTTGGTGAAACTTAAGCAAGATAAGGATAGTAACACTGTAGTAACTGCACCTAAACAGATTCAAAATGACTCTAGAACATCTAATGATAAACCACAAGAATCTAATGTGCTTCCCTCTACTGAAACAAGAATAGTTTCCTCCTTTCCCAACGCCTGCACTTCACAGCCTAGGAGCAATACAAGGAAGAATAGGAAGTTGCGACGTAAGAAAAGAACAATAAAGAATGCTGAAGTAGAAGAACACCTTAGGACTTTGAATAAAACTCAAGTTGTACCCACTTTAGATATTTCGTCTGACAAATGTAATGGAAAAAGTGTTGTAACGAATGCTGAACCGTTAAGTAATTTAAATGTTAAGTTTGAAGCTTCTTGTGTTGGTTGTCGTAAAAGTATGTTTTCTGGTTGTCATGACAAATGTGTTGCTAAGACTATCTAATCTCGTAAGCAGAACAATAGAAAACAGAATACCCCTAGGCCCACTAATGCTTCTAAGTCTGTGCTAGGTAAACCGCCTTCTAGTGCTCATGCTTTAATCATTGATGTACCCTTAGAACCCACTTCACCTCCTAGGAACAATAGAACAAAACGGAGTTGTTGAAAGACGAAACCGTACGTTAGTGGAAGCTGCAAGAACAATGTTAATCAATGCAAAACTTCCAGATTACTTGTGGGCTGAAGCCGTGTCGACTGCATGCTACACTCAGAACCGATCAATGATTACCGAACGCCACAACAAAACACCTTACGAGCTTGTCCATAACCGTAAACCGAATCTCAAACACTTTCATGTATTTGGATCTCTATGATACCCAAATAATGATCGTGATGACTTTGGTAAGCTCAAGGCCAAAGCTGACATAGGAGTATTTGTAGGATACTGTGAAAACTCCAAGGGTTACCGGATCTGGAATCGTCGTACAAGGGAGATTATGGAAACGATTCATGCCAATTTCGATGAGCTTACAGAAATGGCTTCTGATCATAATAGCTTGGAACCCGGACTAAACCGTCTAAACTTCCCCCAAACCCCATCATCAGCTGAACCTAGTTTACAACTTACTCGACGTCAAATGGAATAGCTATTTGCTCCTCTGTTTAGTGATGATATTGATGAACGTGTGATGTGTTACGCGTAGTGCAAGTTTTAAAAATTTATAAACACGATTTAACCGTCTAATTCTATTAACACATACGAGCAAGTATACTCGTTCGCGATAGCAAAGTTGGGTAAGTCGAGATCGTCCCAAGGGATTTTGTGTTTGAAATTGTTTTCTTGAAAAGATTCCAACAAGAAAGCTTGTCAAGGCTTCCTCAAATAATGATGTTTATAGTGAAATTCAATAATAAGAAATATATATACTTGTGTGTAGTTTATAGTCAATCATAAATAGTGTTCATGAAGGCTTGGTGAAAACTCTTGATGTGATGCACAAATCATATGAAAATGATCTCCAACCATGGTATATGTTTGTAAAAATCATTCTAAGAACAAAAACATATAGGTAATCCTTTCGGTCCTTATCCTAATGATTATCCTTTAGAAAATCCATTTGTTTGCAACATGTTCTTATTAAACTTGTTCTTACGAATCTTTCGACCCTTTCATGATGAAAATGTTTTTAGTCTTGTTTTAATAAGCAAACATGGCGGTTTTCAATCACCGTATCCCCAAACTAGTTTGTCACTCAACTTTTTGGAAAAAAACACAAGAGAAATCCTTTCGGTCCTTTTTCTTAAAACATGTTTTACTAACAAATCAAACCAAGACTAGTATTTTTCCAACAAACTTATTTAAACAAGATCATATATACATGCATTACATATGAGAACCCTAGTATGATTAACTACATCCCAACACACAAGTATATCCCAAAACTACTCCATGATAATAATAACTAAACACAAGAAATAACAAAGTAATTCCAATAACTCAAGAGAAAAGAAATCCATAACAAAGTTCATAGAATACCTAAATTTTTGCGATTACAAGAATTAGAATTCGTGGATTGTAGCAACCACGTGCCTCCAATCACCTAGATTCACCGTATAACTCCAAATTACCAAAACTATGGATGAGAATTGTTCCATCCTTGCTCCTGGACGTTTTACAGTAAGAACTAAACTTTTGGGCTGAATAAAAATGGTTGGTATTAGTTTTGATGTAAACTAATACACTTTTGGTTGTGTCACTCCTAGTAAACTAGGACTAGGTTCATTATATAGCCAAATAAACTTGCTCAACTGGCCAAAAACGTTCCCAACAAGTTAATAGCAAGAAATGATCGGCCTCCAATGATTATGGGGAGTTAAAGCAACAATAAATGCAACTTTGTGTAACTGCAGCTCCTGCAACCGGATCGGTTGCGCTGGCAACCGGATCGGTTGCCGTTTGACCATTTGCCCAGCCGGATCGGTTACGGGTTACGACCGACCGGCTGGATTGTTGTTGATTTGACTTTTGTTGACTTTCTTGTTTATACCCTTCATTCTTTGCTCTCGCTGATGATTTCCAAGGCAAAACTTGATCTCTCTTTGCTGTAGATACTTAGAAATCATTGTGCTTCCCAATCATTGAGTCCAAAAGCTTCCTTGCTCGACTTTCTTCCTCGAGAATCTTTCAAATTTGCATAAAAACTTCATTTCTTCATCATTCGTGATACCTGGCTACATATACATACACAATACGCGTCTTTTGCAATTTTGCAACAGTTATGAGTAAATATAGCCGATTATCATGCACAAAACCAACAATAACGCTACTAAAAACATGTTCATTTTAGTCGTTATCAAATTCCCCCACACTTAAGTTCTAATCGCCCTCGAGTAGGTGTAACATTTTCAAAGATTGATTTCAATGGTCTTGACACCATGGTTCCAAAAAAATGTAACAATCATCCCAAAAGAGATAATCATTGGTTTGCTTTAATTATGTGAAAAACTTTCAAAAATGAACCAAACACTTTAGAGAACATAACTAGAACATCTCACGAATGATTTTAAGAATTCACTCAACACTCATATATTGGTGGGTATATGTAAATCACTCAATGCCTAGTCGTGATCAATGCTTTTTACCATAAGCTTGTACAAGTATCAAAACAAAGAAATTAAATTCATCAAAGAGGGCTTTTATTCGGGTTATATCGTTAAGGCTAAGGGTTTATAAAGGGTATGGATAAGGCATGGGATGGTTTATGAAATTGGTGTTAAAAGAAAATAAAGTCAAGTCTAAACCTACATGTTGCTAGCCATCATTCAAGCTACAATCCCGTAAATGATTATTTAACCTCTTCAAATATCGATCTCCGCAAATATGTATAACTCAATTTAGCTCATTTGCTAATCAATATCCTTTATATAGCTCATTGGCTATAACCATTTTTTTTTTAATTATTTTTTAATAAAGTTCCCCCACACTTAGTGTAAGCATACACCACAAAAAAAATCGAGAAAGACGTCTCTTTCATCTATGATGGAGAATGGTACACACTATAAACAAAGTGTAGCTTCTTCATAATCATCAAAAACATTCCAAACATTCCAAACAACTAGCAACAAACCAATAGACATGACAAGGGTTGGCTAAAGTTTAAAGTGTAAAATATTTTTGTATTTTTCTGGATTTAACAAATGAAAAGATTGGCTCAGAGGGTGTAACTAAGGGTATCTAGTGCTAAAGATGAGCACTAACAAATGGGTCCATATAAGGGTGGTTAACTAACCGATGTGGTTAGCTAATATATCATTAGATGTAAAACGGAAGGCCATTTGGGTTAAATCCTACGATGCCTCTTATCATTTGAATAAATTTATATCACTCGAGAGTGATTTTAACCGTAATGCATAACTAGTACAAGTTCTAGAATCGACATAATCACCGGCACACTCATAGCAAATATAAAACAAAAGATGTGTTTTATACAAAAAGAAACCTCACAATTAAGTGGAAAAAGGCTATAATGCATGCTAGAAAATGCTATCGAATCCAAAATGAATTACTTCCGTAATTTGGTTCAAATCCAAAAATTTTCAAAAACCTCATTTTACCATTGAAATTCCAAAGTTATTTTTTAATATTTATCAATAATGCGCGAAAACAACTAGACCATCAAGGGCGAATTCCTTCTAATCACTTGCATCCAAAAGTTATCTAAAAATTAAAAATGCGTATCATTTTTCCTATTTTCTTCCCTCCCCCATACTTAAGTTTTGCATTGTCCTCAATGTAATAAAATGAACTTCAAAGTAAAGAAAATGGGAAAAAGAAATAGTTAAAAGATACCACGGGATAGAATATGCAACACGCATATTGGGTCATAAGAAAGCATGTGAGTTATCCAACTCCAAATATTTGACCATCAATAAGCTTCCGACACATCCATCCTGCAAACAAAAACTGCAACACACAATACACAAAACAAAACAAAACAATCCAAAACAAATGCTACTAAAAACAAGATAAAACCAAGCAAAATATGATAATCATCCTAAAGAAATAATTAAAGAGATAGAAATAATATTGTTTAACACATCATAACCATTGTCTTTGAAACCACAAATCACGAATGATCCAAGATCACTCGTCGTCCTCGCTCATCTCATCCCCTTCTTCATCATCATACTCATCATCATCATCACTTTCGGTTATGTAGTTCTCATCTATAATCTCCGAACGAACTCTTCTCTTCTTCTTCTTTCCTCCAACTCCTGATGACGATCCTCCAACATCGTAGCTTGCTCCACCAACCTTAGGTAATCGACCATATGCGAGTACTGGATC
>OU343223.1:225758259-225929513 GCA_910596185.1 Chrysanthemum makinoi | reverse complement strand
TTTGGTGGATAGGTTACTACTTGGGGTTTTCCTCATGATGAGATGATTTCAAGAGGTTTGTAAAGATTTCTAAAATGCTGAAAGTTAGGATGAAGGTGATGACTATGAGTCCTAACAAAGTGGTTTTATAAACCAAGATAATTGGCAAGTGCTTTTAAGCCTTAAGCCACTAGGATTCATTAGAGTGTGATGATTAACATGAAGTCAACTTGAGTTAGTACTGATCTAGGAACTCATTTAAGATGATATGGAGTGTTTGAGTTAGAAAGATGAGTTGAAATGATTGTTTTAGCAAGATTTGACATAAACTATCATCCGTTCCGGTTCCCTCAGAGGGATCGGTCTAGGCTAATCCTAGGGATCCGGCTCTCAACAGCTATGAAAGAGTGGAAATGATGTTTCTAAGATCTAAGATCTATATCATCTTGAGTGTTTCAGTCTTCCTAAGTGTCTTAAATGAAGGGGTGCTTAAATACTTGAAGGTAATGAGTGATATAACTAATGATTGTCTTTTATAGAAGGATTTGGAACTTTCATGAGTACCAATGGATGAGCAAGGATGACACTAAAGATGAGAGTGTCAATTGAAGCTAAATGATCCTAGAGATCAGGTTTGTGACTTAGGATAGTGTTTTGGAAAATATCCTAGGAGCTTTGAGATGGGAAAACTAGAATTTGATCAACTTTGATCAATTTTGAGGTAAGGATGATTTATGATCAATTTTGCCATATTAGAAAAGATTTCTAAGACTAGATGTGAGGGATCAAGTGAAAAATGAAGTGCGAGTTTAAGAGCGGAAGAGTAATGGATTAAAAATGAAATGACAGATCTACAAACGTCTTAGAGTGTGATCTTGGTGAGTTGTGTGTGAGTAGGAAGGATCTACCTATCTTTGATAAGGACTTAATTTTCCTTTAAGACACTATGTTTAGTTTAGTGTGAGGTGTTCTAAGGACATGTTTGAAATACAATGCTTGCAATTGCATTTTCTGTTTACCCGGATCCCACGGTTCCCTAAGTGTAGGGATCCGTCTAGCACAAACATTGGGATAGTCCATCTTTCAGGACCTTTACTAAAGGTATGCAATGATCTTGACAATGCATTATATTCCAAGGTTAGTTTAAAGGGGTTCTAACACTAAGATATCAAATGTAAGATGTTTTATTTCATGAGGAAAATAGGATTACATTGATAAAGCACAAGTACAAGAGGATTGATCCTATTTGAAATACTACTACGTTCCTTGAGTGTTTTTGCTAGGAGGATCATTGCGTGTTTGATGAGTGTTGGTGGAATCAAGAATAAGAAAGTCTTCATGAGAGATATGTTTAGCGGTTCCATCATCTTGTTCACGTACGTACAGACTTTGAAATTGAGGATGAAAGTGCATGACGTTGTGATAGAGGAGCGTCAAGAACATTCCATAAGGGATGAGTTTATTCTTGGAGCCTTGAAGATTTGCAATTCGCCTTGCAAAGAAGTATGCGAGATTGTATGGTTGTTGTGTTAGCAAACAGTACAACATGTGAGCACAACAAGCGGGAAGAATTTCTCGATTTCCCCTAAGACTCTAAACATTCTCACGTAGGATGAGTGCAAGAGGCTTGTACTCTTCTCGGATGTTCCGTGTGAAGATAATGTTTGGATCGGAGTAATATGGTCGAGGTTTGCATATCATGCGATTTAAATCTTCCGGGGAGGGTATGTGTGAACAATATGGACTATTTTCTTCACCAAAGTTGAAGAGAGAATCAAGAGACCAATCTTCGGTGAAGGCACATTGTCCATGATTTGGAATCCGGAGGATGTGAGCAAAATGCCCAAGGGTTAAAGTAAACTTTTGGTTTTTGATATAAAACTAAAGAGATAGAGAGCGATCCTCGTTACGAATGAGTTCAACTTGACGGAAGAATTCCATTATGAACCTTGGACATATCTTCTCGTTGATTTCAAGAAGACATTCTAGTCCGATGGCTCGGAAGGAGGTATTGATACCTTCTTCGAATTGTAGAGGTGTCTACACGTCCTTCGTGGAAGTGACGGTTTTCGAGATTATTGAACCCACGGACATGGTTTCCAAGTGTGTTGGGTTCAAAGATGTTTGGAGTGTAGACGCTAGTGAGTGAAAAATCAAACTCATATTCATGCGTCATAGTTGAACCTATAGAAAACATGAGTTAATAGAAAGATATGTTTGTGATCAACCTATGATTATCTAATGTTTTTACTAGATTTTTATTAACAATGGTTTTTAACAACAATGACATTTTACTCACTTATGGTTTTGATATTTCTAGTGGAGTATTACCTTTTTAGAAGAAAAGTGATTTCTAATTTGCATGAAAAGTTTTTTCCAGTAGGACGGATCCCACGGTTCCTTTACCAAAGGGATCCGGCTAGTATAACTTCCGGGATCCGTAGATCTGTAATCACAGAAACAGATTTTATGAAAAACATAGGTTTTTAGATCTCATAGTTTTATACCAAGATATGTGTTTTAACCTACATTTTCTTTTAACATGCATACATGACTTTTAATGTATCACGAAAGAAAGACATAACACAAAAATGATAAACACATAATAACCTAGATAACTAGACTATTAGTAATATTTCATTTCAATACTAAGAATGATACAAAGGATTGGGTATATAACCCCAATGTAGATTAACAACACAAAGTAAATGTCTCCGTATGTGAACTTCATCATAGGGAATACAAGTGCGATGAGTGTTAAGGCGATGAGCACGAGGGCGATGTAAACCATGTTGAAGATGATCCTTCTTGGTTTTGGTTGAGACGAAAATGGAGAGGAAGATGAAATTTTGAATGAGAGAAATTTTTGAAATTGGAAGATTTGAAAAAGTGAGGATAGAGTGATTGTGATTGGGGTATTTATGGGGAAGGAGGAATTTTTGAGATTCGTTGTTTTTTATTATTGGATTAAAAGAAATAAAACATAAGTTTTATATACCACGACTTTAGACGATAAGACTAACACGTATGTGAGAAAAAGACTTCCTAATGAAGCTTCATGTTAATACATATATAAGCACAAAGGATAATCATATAAATACCTAAATAGGCATACTTAATTATCAAGCAAAATAAAAAGAAAATCATACCTCTAGCGCTTAGGAATGTCTTTACAAAAACACAACAAATGTCAATTAGACGATTCCCGCTCCTTTGCGTTTAAGATACCTTCTTAAGGAAGGTATTCTTGTTACCAAGATATTCCTATAGCTTGGTAGGTATGAGCTATGACTAATCAATATAACAAAGAAGATTAGTGCAATTAAATGAAAAAGTAAATAAGAAAAAATGATGTTATCAACTCAACATCCTAACATATAGTTTTAAAAAACATTGTGTTTTGTTTTTATGAAAGCCTTCTTTGTAGTTTTCAATTAACTAAGGATCGTATCAAGCTTTTTAAAGTACAATATACTTCAAGAAACTTGGTAACGAAGCTCTGATGCCAATTGTGGAAAACTAGAAGGGGGTTGAATAGTTTTGCCAATTAAAACTTCCTTTTGATCTATTTAGATCGACTTATGTCAATCTATTTGGATGTGTGTGTTGGATGTTGATAAACAAAGCATATAAAGGTAAGTAATTAAAAGATAAGAGTAAGAAGCAAAACTACACGGTATTTATAGTGGTTCGGCTACAAGGATACCTTCCTTGCCCTACTCCACTCCCCGAGTCACCTACTAGAGAGTTCGTAAGCACTACACCAATCTCCTTATGGCGGAGAAGCCTTCACAACGTCGCTTATCCTTTTCCGGTACAAAGCTAAATACCGAGTTCTTTCACACCAAGGTGAACCACACCTACACAACGTCGCCTACCCTTTATAAGGTACTAGGCTAAGTACCTAGTTCTTTCACTCCAAGGTGAACTACATATTCAAACGTTGCCTACCCTTTATTAGGTACTAGGCTAAGCACCTAGTTCCATTGCAATGGAGGAACTACTACCACACTACACCAACGACTAATCCCAAAGGAGATCTACTCCTTTACAACATCATCAAGGATATCAATATCCTTGGATCTAATACTAGTCTATCTTGTACATCGAAACACACCATATCGAATGTACATCTAAGGCACCTTTCACTAATGCCTTTGACTAGATCTACAAGACACCTTTCACTAATGTCTTGTGTCTTGACTTCTAAGCACCTTTCACTAATGCTTCTAATCTTGACTTCTAAGCACCTACCATAAGTGCTTATGATATAGACGATAGATACCCTTCACTAATATCTTCGTCTTGACTCTTGAGACATCTTTCACTAATGTCTTCAACACTACACTTCTTTGAAGAAAGATATGAATCATCAACAAGAAGACTTCCGTAGCCTTGATGATGAGGAAGCATGGCAACTCATGGACTTGAGCTTGCTCGACTTCAAAGGTGATGATCTTGCCTTTAAGAGGAACCTAAAGATCACACAAAAACAAAACTACAAACATAGATCTCTTGGATCTGAGGTTAGTGAGTTTTACACTTAAGGAGAAAGTGTGTTAGAAAGGGGTTAAAGATAATGAAGAAATAGCTCAATATTTATAGAAGAAAAAATCTACTGTTCCCGGATCCCACGGATCCCTTCCACAAGGGATCCGTCTAGCGTTAAGCTAGGGATCCGTGGGGCCTTTACCCATGGGTATTTTGGTTATGGGTCATGGGTCATGGGTTGAACCATGGATCTTTAGCTAGATATAATGTATCTTTGAGTGCAATGCACTTGGTCACTTGGGTATGGGTTGATCCATTGGTTATGGACATTATCCATATATGATATAAGCATGATGTCATGCAATGGGTTATGGGTCAAGCTCCATGGGTCATGGGCTTTGGGTTGTGCCCAACTACATTCAATGTATTTGCCCAATGGGTTGTGATACTTAAGTTTCTACCCATTTATATTACCCAATATACTACATACTAGTTATGTGTATATTACCCAAATATGTAAACACTAGTTGTTGTACATATGTATTACTAAATCATAAAATCAATTATACTTGTTTTAGTGTTTTATGTGAAAATGTGAATATGTTAGAAACTATTAGTTCAAACCATTTACGTATTTTATTTGTTTCGTTAACATGATTTTACGTTTGTTATCGACAAAACATTAGAAGATCGTAAAATATAAATAAACGTTTTTACGGCTTATTTGTATTAACAAAACTGTTTCACCTTTACTTCCGGATAATCAACAATTAGCTTTGTGGGCTCAAGTATGCTATCCTCAATTCCCGAATTTGCCAACAACTTTAACAAATCCTCCACAACCAACGCAACAATTACACCCATATGATCCGTCCAACAGCACCAATCTCAAGAAACTCAATTGGTTCCACACAACAACAACAATAATGATCAAGCACTTTCTGACAAAATCAATAAGGATGCAAAAGCTTCGATGCATTGCAACAGGGTTTGTAATGATTGCTAGAGCCTTGGTGATACTCTAACAAATCCAACAATCGCATTTGTACCTCATCTAACACAAGGAATCAGGCTGTTGTTATCAATGGACGTGTTTAAGTTCAGAATCGTGGTAATGTTCGTCAGATGGGTAGTGGTCAAGGGTTTAATCCAATGGGAAGGAATAACATGGGTGCGCCACAACAACAAAGGGCTCAAGTGGTTGAACATGGTAATGCTCAGAATGGGGTTATTGGTCTTCGTTGTTATAACTGTAATTAGAAGGGTCATCTGGCTAATGCATGCCCAAAGCCGAGGACAAGAGGCATCGCTTATCACAAAGAGGCTTTACTCTTGGCTCTTAAGGATGAAGCTGGTGGAATTCTTACCAACAAGGAACAGAGATTCATGGCAAATGCAGATTCTGATGATGATATGGAGGACTTGCAGGCTAATGCAGCAGTTATGTTGATGGCAAGCATGCACGAACTCCACATGAGTGACACAAGCCCAGTGTATGACGGCGGCATCTAGGTAGCGGATCAAACCATATTCATTACGATATGATATCTCGGTCTACATCTGTAGCCAACGAGGATCAGTGTTCAACATAGCCATCTACATCTCATTACGATGATAATCAAATAGATCCCGTAGTTATATTTGACGATCAAGATGACCTTATGGTTACCATTGATAATTAAGTTGACTCCGTGGTTATACTTGAGGATCTGACTAATGATCATGTTGAGACTCACGTTGAACAAGCTGAACTTCCATCTGAGCTCATGACCTTTCTTAAAGACCAAGAATCTCGCCGGAAATATGCAAGGACATCATAAGCAATTAAAGGACAAAAAATGCTTGCGTTAACTAGGGATATTGAATGCTTAAACCAACTCAACGTTTTCAAACTCAAGAAAAACGTGAAAAGGTTTTGAAGTCGCTTTTTATAAATCTTACCAAAACGAAAAATCATTTAGAACAACAGTACGTGATCTAGTCGCATCTAAGAATGCTTTGCTGTCTCAAATAGAACAACTGCAATATGATCATAAACAACAACTTAACGCTCTCACTTTGGAAACTCAAAAAGCCAAGTCTGAGTTGTTAGATTGTCAAAAACAGTTCTCTGAGTACAAAAAGCATTCAACGAAATGAAAAGATAACTATCTTGAAGAAATTGTCGACTTACAAAACAAAATCAAAGAGTTTGAAATGTTGTTTATAAACATGGTGAGTCAATCACAACTATTCAAAAGTTTACTTTTAAACCAAATCCAAATGTATATGGACCGAATCTTGCGATTACAAACCTAAGTTTTCAAACAGAGCATTCAAACCAAATCCTGAAGTTTACAGTCAGGAACACAGAATTGATGATTCCATTATGACTGTTGTTGAATATAATAGCATAGAGGAATTAGATGTAGAAGACGAGAGTCGGTCAAAATTGGAAAATGTTGTTTATAACAAACCTTTTAACTATTCAAAAGCCGTTACTTTTGTCACACAACAGGATTTTTCTAACACACCTTGGGTTATCACACCTAATTTTGAGTCTTCTAATGAGGTCCTCTTTCAATCTTGCATAAATTATGGTCCTTTACCTTCACTCAATGAAATAAAGCCATTAGCCGAACAATGTATAGTTATAAAATATTTTGAAACATTCTTATCGGACATCAAACTTTTGGAAAATGAAATTGAAATCAATTCGAAATAAAGTTGAACATTTTCAATCGCCTCAGCGTGAGCCCAAAGAGATATTTTGAGAGAAAAGAATTTTACCACATGTCCAAAATTTGAAAAATTGTGCAATATATTGGGAAAGGGATTTTCACAGGGAACTTGGACTTATGAAAAGAGTTTTCGAACAAACGAAACATCAACTTCAAATACTAAACGTAAAGAAATTGTGAGAAGAGATGTTGATCGACTCTTGGAAGATGTAATCATCTGATACCATTAATGTTGTGCTATTACATTCTGTTGCATATGCATTGGATTATATCTCTGCTGATTCTATTGATTCTGTTGATAATGTTGAGAATACTGATAATTTGTCACAAATCACGTCTTTAAAAGTTGAAAATGAACGTTTGTTAAATGATCTTTCATATTCAAAATGTCGCCTTCAATGGTGTCAAAAAGATTGTCAAAATCGAGAACTCGCTTTACAAAACAAACTCAACCAGTTGCAAACCAAAACTCTTAATCCAAAAATTGAGCAACTGGATGATCAAAACGTGTCTTTGAAGTGTCAAATTTCAAAATATGAACAAGAAATTTCAAAAGTTAAACAGGAATATGGTGTCATATTTGATTTACTCAAAAAGACTCGTGCTCAAGCGTCAAAAGATGTTGATAATCATCTTGCATATACCAAAGATGTTTTACGACGTGAAGGGCTCACTCGTTCTGAAAATCTTGATTTGTTACACAAAATCCATGATCTAAACAATTTGGTGAAACTTAAGCAAGATAAGGATAGTAACACTTTGTAATGCTTTACTTAACAGATTCAAAATGACTCTAGAACATCTAATGATAAACCACAAGAATCTAATGCTTCCCTCTCTTTTGAAACAAGAATAGTTTGCCTCCTTTTCCCAACGCCGCACTTCACACCTAGGAGCAATACAAGGAAGAATAGGAAGTTGCGACGTAAGAAAAGAACAATAAAGAACTTTGAAGTAGAAGAACACCTTAGGACTTTGAATAAAACTCAAGTTGTACCCACTTTAGATATTGCGTCTGACAAATGTAATGGAAAAAGTGTTGTAACGAATGTTGAACCGTTAAGTAATTTAAATGTTAAGTTTGAAGCTTCTTGTGTTGGTTGTCGTAAAGTATGTTTTTAAGTTTGTCATGACAAATGTGTTTACTAAGACTATCTTATCTCGTAGCGAGAACAATAGAAAACGGAATACCCTAGGCCACTAATGCTTCTAAGTTCGTGCTTTAGGTAAGCCTTCAGTGCTCATGCTTTAATCATTGATGTACCCATAGAACCACTTCACCTCCTAGGAACAATAGAACAAAACGAGGTTGTTGAAAGACGAAACCGTGCGTTAGTGGAAGCTGCAAGAACAATGTTAATCAATGCTAAACTTCCAGATTACTTGGGCTGAAGCAGTGTCGTACATGCTACACCAGGCCGATCAATGATTACGAGCATACAACAAAACATACGAGCTTGTCCATAACCGTAAACCGAATCTCAAAACACTTTCATGTATTTGGATCTCTGATACCCAAATAATGATCGGTGATGACTTTGGTAGCTCAAGGCCAAAGCTGACATAGGGTATTTGTAGGATACTATGAAAACTCCAGGGTTCCGGATCTGGAATGATCGAGTACAAGGGAGATTATGGAACAGTTCATGCCAATTTCGTGAGCTTACGAGTGGCTTCGATCATAATAGCTTGGAACCGGACTAAAACCGTCTAAACTTCCCCAAACCCCATCATCAATTTGAACCTAGTTTACAACTTACTCGACGTCAAATGGAACAGCTATTTGCTCCTCTATTTAGTGATGATATTGATGAACGTGTGATGTGCTACGAGTAGTGTAAGTTTAAAAATTTATAAACACGATTTAACCGTCTAATTCTATTAACACATACGAGCAAGTATACTCGTTCGCGATAGCAAAGTTGGGTAAGTCGAGATCGTCCCAAGGGATTTTGTGTTTGAAATTGTTTTCTTGAAAAGATTCCAACAAGAAAGCTTGTCAAGGCTTCCTCAAATAATGATGTTTATAGTGAAATTCAATAATAAGAAATATATATACTTGTGTGTAGTCTATAGTCAATCATAATAGTGTTCATGAAGGCTTGGTGTAAACTCTTGATGTGATGCACAAATCATAAGAAAATGATCTCCAACCATGGTATATGTTTGTAAAAATCATTCTAAGAACAAAAACACATAGGTAATCCTTTCGGTCCTTATCCTAATGATTATCCTTTAGAAAATCCATTTGTTTGCAACATGTTCTTATTAAACTTGTTCTTACGAATCTTTCGACCCTTTCGTGATGAAAATGTTCTTAGTCTTGTTTTAATAAGCAAACATGGTGGTTGTCAATCACCATATCCCGAACTAGTTTGTCACTCAACTTCTTGGAATAAAACACAAGAGAAATCCTTTCGGTCCTTTTTCTTAAAACATGTTTTACTAACAAATCAAACCAAGACTAGTATTTTTCCAACAAACTTATTTAAACAAGATCATATATACATGCATCACATATGAGAACACTAATATGATTAACTACATCCCCACACACAAGTATATCCCAAAACTACTCCATGATAATAATAACTAAACACAAGAAATAACAAAGTAATTCCAATAACTCAAGAGAAAAGAAATCCATAACAAAGTTCATAGAATACCTAAATTTTTGCGATTACAAGAATTAGAATTCGTGGATTTTAGCAACCACGTGCCTCCAATCACCTAGATTCACCGTATAACTCCAAATTACCAAAACTATGGATGAGAATTGTTCCATCCTTGCTCCTGGACGTTTTACAGTAAGAACTAAACTTTTGGGCTGAATAAAATGGTTGGTATTAGTTTTGATGTAAACTAATACACTTTTGGTTGTGTCACCGTAGTAAACTAGGACTAGGTTCATTATATAGCCAATAAACTTGCTCAACTGGCCAAAAACGTTCCCAACAAGTTAATAGCAAGAAATGATCGGCCTCCAATGATTATGGGGAGTTAAGGCAACAATAAATGCAATTTTGTGTAACTGCAGCTCTGCAACGGATCGGTTCTTGGCAACGGATCGGTTGCCGTTTGATATTGCTTGCCCGGATCGGTTCGGGTTACGACCAACCGGCGGATTGTTGATTTGACTTTTGTTGACTTTCTTGTAATACCCTTCATTCTTTGCTCTCGCTGATGATTTCCAAGGCAAAACTTGATCTCTCTTTCTTTGTAGATACTTAGAAATCATTGTGCTTCCCATCATTGAGTCCAAAAGCTTCCTTTCGACTTCCTTCCTCGAGAATCTTCCAAATGTGCATAAAAACTTCATTTCTTCATCATTCGTGATACCTGCTACATATACATACACAATACGCATCTTTTGCACTTTTGCAACAATTATGAGTAAATATAGCCGATTATCATGCACAAAACCAACAATAACGCTACTAAAAACATGTTCATTTTAGTCGTTATCAAATTCCTCCACACTTAAGTTCTACTCGCCCTCGAGTAGGTCTAACATTTGCAAAGATTGATTTCAATGGTCTTGACACCATGGTTCCAAAAATGTAACAATCATCCCAAAAGAGATAATCATTGGTTTGCTTTTAATATGTGAAAACTTTCAAAAATGAACCAAACACTTTAGATAACATAACTAGAACACCTCACGAATGATTTTAAGAATTCACTCAACACTCATATATTGGTGGGTATATGTAAATCACTCAATGCCTAGTCATGATCAATGCTTTTTACCATAAGCTTGTACAAGTATCAAAACAAAGAAAATAAATTCATCAAAGAGGGCTTTTATTCGGGTTATATCGTTAAGGCTAAGGGTTTATAAAAGGTATGGATAAGGCATGGGATGGTTTATGAAATTGGTGTTAAAAGAAAATAAAGTCAAGTCTAAACCTCCATGTTGCTAGCCATCATACAAACCACAATCCCGTAAATGATTATTTAACCTCTTCAAATATCGATCTCCGCAAATATGTATAACTCAATTTAGCTCATTTGCTAATCAATATCCTTTATATAGCTCATTGGCTATAACCATTTTTTTTAATTATTTTTTAATAAAGTTCCCCCACACTTAGTGTAAGTATACACCACAAAAAAAATCGAGAAAGACGTCTCTTTCATCTATGTTGGAGAATGGTACACACTATAAACAAAGTGTAGCTTCTTCATAATCATAAAAAACAATCTAACATTCCAAACAACTAGCAACAAACCAATAGATATGACAAGGGTTGGCTAAGGTTTAAAGTGTAAAATATTTTTGTAGTATTTTTTTGGATTTAACAAATGAAAAGATAGGCTCAAAGGGTGTAACTAAGGGTATCTAGTGCTAAAGATGAGCACTAACAAATGGGTCCATATAAGGGTGGTTAACTAACCAATGTGGTTAGCTAATATATCATTAGATGTAAAATGGAAGGCCATTTGGGTTAAATCCTACGATGCCTCCTGTCACTTGAACATATTTATATCACTCGAGAGTGATTTTAACCGTAATGCATAACTGGTACAAGTTCTAGAATCGACATAATCACCGACACACTCATAGCAAATATAAAACAAAATATGTGTTTTATACAAAAAGAAACCTCACAATTAAGTGAAAAAAAAAACTATAATGCGCGTTAGAAAATGCTATCGAATCCAAAATGAATTACTTCCGTAACTTGGTTCAAATCCAAAAATTTTCAAAAACCTCATTTTACCATTGAAATACCTAAGTTATTTTTTAATATTTATCAATAATGTGTGAAAACAACTAGACCATCAAGGGAGAATTCCTTCTAATTACTTGCATCCAAAAGTTATCTAAAAAATTAAAAATGCGTATCATTTTTCCTATTTTCTTCCCTCCCCCATACTTAAGTTTTGCATTGTCCTCAATGTAATAAAATGAACTTCAAAGTAAAGAAAATGGGAAAAAGAAATAGTTAAAAGATACCACGGGATAGAATATGCAATACGCATATTGGGTCATAAGAAAGCATGTGAGTTATCCAACTCTAAACATTTGACCATCAATAAGCTTGACACATCCATCCGCAAACAAAAACTGCAAATACACAAACAAAACAAAACAATCCAAAACAAATGCTACTAAAAACAAGATAAAACCAAGCAAAATATGATAATCATCCTAAAGAAATAGTTAAAGAGATAGAAATAATATTGTTTAACACATCATAACCATTGTCTTTGAAACCACAAATCATGAATGATCCACGATCACTTTCGTCCTCCCATCATGTCATCCCCATCTTCATCATCATACTCATCATCATCATCACTCTCGGTTACATAGTTTTCGTCCACAATCTCTGAACGAACTCTCCTCTTCTTCTTCTTTCCTCCAACTCCTGATGATGATCCTCCAACATCATAGCTTGCTCCACCAACCTCGGGTAATCGACCATATGCGGGCACTGGATCAGGAAATGGTGCGTACCCAGGATATGGATACGGATAGGGTCCAGGATAAGAAGTGTAGGGGAAAGGATATGGTGGAACATTGGGTGGATTGTAGGGTGGTAACTCATAATTGGCTTCTCGAGCCATGTGTTGAAAGATAGGCATTGAATAATCATTGATATAGTTGTTTCTCAACATCATCGAGTCTCTCCACACATCCCTACACTGAATCTCATCTAAATGTTGGTTCCACTCTCCCCAACTTGAATCAAAACTACTGGGGCGTACCGCACTACGTTCCCCATTGGTATATTTCCCTGTTGTTGTGGTGTTTGTTGTTGTTGTTGTTGTTGTTGTGGTTCAATCCATAACCCCAAGGTTTTCAATTTTCTATTCAAAGCATTCCCAAAACCATTTGCACTCCACATCTCACTATACTTTGGCTCTCCACACTTAGCCAACTCACTATCAACATAATACCCAAGATTCTTCGCCAACCTTGTCACGAAATGTCCTCCACAAATGTTGCTATTGTTTTTGATTCCCGGGGCCCTCCTAGACAAATACTCGGCTATCTGCGAAATCGCATTACCGTCCTTAGTTTCCTCCAGTAACATCATAACCCATAAGTCCGGTTTCTGACATTTTTCCCTGCTTCCATACCTATTAAACGGCCCGGCCACTATCAATTTGTGAAGTATCCTCATTAACGGATTCCTAATGGTCGCGGCATTCCTCCTAGTGCAAGAAGGATCTCCCACTCGATTCCAATAGGTGGGTACACTAGGAAAGTCTTTTTTAAACCTCCGAAGCCTCGAAAAGTGAGCTTCAAATAATCGATGCTTAACCTCATATGGTTCATACAAGCCAAGAGCCACAGCGAAATCCGGCAAAGTGTAAGCATGATCCCTTCCAAAAAGCCTAAACCAAACACAAACTTCCTCCATCAAGTTCCGAACATTCACCTTTCTTTCAAAATACATGGTTGAAAAGAACTCCATACACCACTCTCGATAGACCTCTTCATCGATGCTAAATGCTCTTTTCCATGACAAATCATCGAACGAATCCCCATCCACCGGATACACATAAGATGTCCGCATCATTCTTCTCAACTCCTCTTCACACTCATACTCCGCAAACAAATCCCAATCAATCACCCTTGGAACCAAACATGTCCTATTTTGCAATTTCGATAATCGTTCCCGGAAAGCATGCTTCTCCCCGTCGGTGAGATCTTTGAACTTTAAGTTAGCATTTGCTTCCGTCTTCAAACTATACTTTAATTTCTTCCTCTCGTTCCTTTGGCAAAACTTTGTAACAATCGGGTTAATTGGAACTGGTCTCGAGCTTGAGCTACCTACAACAATTCTCTGTAGAAATCATAAATATAAGACAATATAAGAGTGTTAGAACAAATGGGAAGGTTAATGGAACCCTCTAAGGTTCATTTCAAAATTTCAAAAATATCCAACACATAACCTGGAACCGGATTTGGTTGCATAGCAGCCGAATCGGTTACTCCCTGGCCAAACCAACCGGTCGGTTGCGTTGCGCAACCGGATCGGTTATGCAATCTGCATAAGGCTTTTGCCTTCTAAACCATTACCCACTCGAATTTTCAAAGTCCAATCTACTCCTAGACTGCATTCTAACATCCTCAATGATTTCTACATCCTTGAATTACTCTAAATTCACTTTTCAAACCTCAAATCATCACACATTCATCATCTTAGAAGTCAACAAATAAGACCTATACTCTACAATCACTAGTTCTAATCAACAATGTGGCATCTATTACTCACAAAAACACATCATCTACCATTAGGAATCACCAATTGCAACTTAACTTGATTCACTGGCACAACCTAATTAAATCCAAAAATTCAATCATCTAATACTCATTCCATGTTGAATCAATCACTACAATTCTTTTTTCAATGCATTCCTAAATCAATTACCCACTTAATCCAAAAATATTACAACTTAATTTAAATTATATCAAAAACCTCCAAATTAGTGACCTAATATGCAATTCGAATCAAATGCTTTAATTAAACCTCAATTGAGTTAATTGAATTTAGATGCTTACTTGTTTGGGTGCCATGATGTTCTCCTACAACTTAAACAATCTTCAATTATCTTCTCTTGGACGAATTTTGCAAAACCGAGCTGGAGAATTAGTGTGTGTGTGTTTTTTTTTCTGGAAAAGTGAATTTTTGGTATATATACTTGTATGCAACCGGTTCAGTCATGGACACAACCATTTCGGTATGTATTTTGCCAAATTTTGCATTTTTTTATGTTACTTAGGCATTTACCTTCCAAGCAATAATTTTTACTCAAAAATCCTGTTAAAGATGCACACAACATTCATCCACCATTTGGAAATTTCAACAATCATCCAATCTTAAAACTCAAATCATCATACTTATGAACTAAAACAAAAACTCAACTAAAACTCATAATCATAATGCATTAACCAAATAACCTCAACATAAAAATAAAAAGGTAAAACTAAAATGAAAAACAAGAAATCCTAAATGCATAAAATTAAAAAGAAATAGTTCATGAAATTCAAGCAAACAATTGCTTGTTTATTATGGTCCATTGTCTTCTCCTTATAATTCCTCGAAATACTCTTGTCTTAGGATGTCCTCACTTAGAAATTTCCCGGTCAACTCACGGTATGTTTCAAAAGTTTTGAACTTCCTTATGAATCTTCTTCCATCCGGACATAGTATATCGAACTTGACGTGCCATTCTCCATCTTCATTTTGTCTCTTGTAAATGCCCGACCCCTCGGGTCTCCATTCCAAATTCTTGAGTTGCACCGGTAAAGAACCTAAGAAATCGGTCAACTTTTTGTAGACTAGGATGTTTTTGAATGGGTTATAGAATGCTTCCACCGCTAATGCACGTTCCATCTCATCCTCTATATCAAAATAAGGTGGAGCTAATGGTCCATACATCGGGTTTCCTTGGATATCACGTCCTACTTCGAAACAAGTCAAATCCTCATCCGCTTCCATCACTTCTAACTCCTCCATAAATTCCAAAGTTGGTCCCCTTGGTTTGGGATAATATGTTTGCTTTGAAATCCCATCATCAATAGTCATCCTGCCTCTTCCCATGTCTATAATTGCACCACATGTTCGTAGGAATGGTCTCCCTAATAGAAGTGGTAAACTCTTGTCCATCGGAATGTCTAGGACAAGAAAATCGGCCAAGTATGGTTGATAGCCAATTTGAACTCTCACATTCTTCACCTCTCTCATTGCTTTCGCTTGAGAATTATCCGCCATGGTAAGCGAATGATTTGGTTCGGATTACTTAGACCTAAAGTCATAAACAATGGATAGGGCATAACATTAACACTTGACCCCGTATCGGCTAAGGCATAAACTGGTGTAGTCCCATTCACTTTTATTGGCAAAACAAAATTCCTCGGATCTTTCTCCTTCCGTGGCATGCCTCTAAACAAAATTCTATCTCTATCCTCCTCCGATAGATTCTTATCTTCCAACCTAGCCCTTGCTAGCATTACCGCATCCAATTTCTTCGGTAGAGTCTTGAAGTACCTCTATCACCGGTTTCTTCTCATTAAGCTCAAGAAACTTTTGTTCAAGGTTTTCCAAAATAGCTTCTTTTTGTTCGTCGGTTAAAGGTTTGAAAGTATTTGTAGTGGGAGGTGACGATGGTGTGTAATCATTTTGTTGGTGGATGTGGTTGGGGTTAGTTTGTTGGATGAAGTTTTCTTCCTATTTTCCTTCCCCATCTTAACTACTTCCATCTTTCTCTCTTCCATGTTGGCACACAATTCCACTAGCATCTCGTTCACTCCTTTTCCTTCTTCCAAATCAGTGATATTAATCCTCATTTCCCCAAAGCAAAATCAACTTGACACTTGTCGTTCAAAGTCTCGACCAAAACATACATTGGGTTCATCCGCATTCCCTTCTTCTAAGACAACAAAATCTGTTTAAAAAATGTGACCATGAATGTTAACCTTAAGATTTTTAACCATCCTTCTTCCATATGCTTTAATCAAACGTACATGACCAATTTCGTCAAGAACCTTCTCCACAATGTAGTTTTCTCCATAAGCCATATTAAGTTACGCGTCCCAAGCACTTACTCCTTCTACACTACAAGGTGTACCGAACCTCATTAGTGGCGATCATACACCATTAAGGTGCTTGTGTGAATACCACAACTCTTCCCTTCTTGGGAAGTTGAACTTTTTTTTCACCCGTTTCTTCCATATTAACCGTATCAATCCCCAAATCTTTCTTACTTTCTTCTAAGATATCTCTAATCTTTTCCAGTGAACTTCCGGTGTCTTTGAACATTTCATCCAAGTTACGAAGGTATTCCGAAATTCCACTCAAACTATCCATACTAACTAGCTAAACTTGACAAAACAAAACAAAACAAAATCCGAATCATAAGCGTTAGAGTTAGTAAAAACAAGAACAAACTATAGAAACATATACTAAGCAAGT
This sequence comes from Chrysanthemum makinoi, assembly GCA_910596185.1. NCBI lineage: Eukaryota > Viridiplantae > Streptophyta > Magnoliopsida > Asterales > Asteraceae > Chrysanthemum > Chrysanthemum makinoi. Next base: position 225,912,391 of record OU343223.1, on the reverse strand, counting down.
AAAGACACTTAACAAAACTAAAAACATAAGTTAAAACTCAAAATCTAAAAATTAGAAATTTTTTACGAGAGCTCCAACGGATCGGTTGGCTCACCAACCGATCGGTTGGTGGTAATATAGACCAAATAATCTAACGGATCGGTTGCGGTTGCAACCGATCGTTTAGATCGACACAATTTTATTTTATTTTTTATATAAAACCGAATATTAATGAAATTAAAAACTATTAAGTGTACTAAAACTCTTAATTAATTAAGACTCATCAATACCCTATAATTAATTACTTAATAATTAAACTATTAAACTAAAACTACATTAACTACTCTATTAAATTACCCATAAAGATCACTAAACCATATAAACTGAAAATTTAATTATCTAATCATTATAATTAAAACATGAATTAATCTAAAATTAATAATCTAAGAATAACAAAAATAAAGAAAAATTAAAAATCTAACAAAACATTAAAACAAAAAGATATAATCTATAAAAATCTAAAATGACAGGAATTAATCTAGGAACTATAACACAAATCACTAAATAAACTAAAACTATTAAAACTTGATACAAAAAATAATTCCGTAGCTCTAACCGGATTCGGTTGCAGGAGGAACCGAATCGGTTAGCTTTTAACCAAAACTTTTCCACCAAATTCAATTCCAATACTACCAATCTTACATAGAATCAAAATTGAAATAAAATCAGCGTATAAAAACTTGATGTGTTAGCGTAGTGCAAGTTTTAAAATTTATAAACACGATTTAACCGTCTAATTCTATTAACACATACGAGCAAGTATACTCGTTCACGATAGCAAAGTTGGGTAAGTCGAGATCGTCCCAAGGGATTTTGTGTTTAAAATTGTTTTCTTGAAAAGATTCCAACAAGAAAGCTTGTCAAGGCTTCCTCAAATAATGTATTTATAGTGAAATTCAATAATAAGAAATATATATACTTGTGTGTAGTCTATAGTCAATCATAAATAGTGTTCACGAAGGCTTGGTGTAAACTCTTGATGTGATGCACAAATCATAAGCAAATGATCTCCAACCATGGTATATGTTTGTAAAAATCATTCTAAGAACAAAAACATATAGGTAATCCTTTCGGTCCTTATCCTAATGATTATCCTTTAGAAAATCCATTTGTTTGCAACATGTTCTTATTAAACTTGTTCTTACGAATCTTTCGACCCTTTCTTGATGAAAATGTTTCTAGTCTTGTTTTAATAAGCAAACATGGTGGTTGTCAATCACCATATCCCCATACTAGTTTGTCACTCAACTTTTTGGAATAAAACACAAGAGAAATCCTTTCGGTCCTTTTTCTTAAAACATGTTTTACTAACAAATCAAACCAAGACTAGTATTTTTCCAACAAACTTATTTAAACAAGATCATATATACATGCATCACATATGAGAACACTAGTATGATTAACTACATCCCAACACACAAGTATATCCCAAAACTACTCCATGATAATAATAACTAAACACAAGAAATAACAAAGTAATTCCAATAACTCAAGAGAATAGAAATCCATAACAAAGTTCATAGAATACCTAAACTTTTGCGATTACAAGAATTAGAATTCGTGGATTGTAGCAACCACGTGCCTCCAATCACCTAGATTCACCGTATAACTCCAAATTACCAAAACTATGGATGAGAATTGTTCCCTCCATGCTCCTGAACTAAACTTTTAGGCTGAATAAAAATGGTTGGTATTAGTTTTGATGTAAACTAATACACTTTTGGTTGTGTCACTCCTAGTAAACTAGGACTAGGTTCATTTTATAGCCAAATAAACTTGCTCAACTGGCCAAAAATGTTCCCAACAAGTTAATAGCAAGAAATGATCGGCCTCCAATGATTATGGAGAGTTAAAGCAACAATAAATGCAACTTTGTGTAGCTGCAGCTCCACAACCGGATCGGTTGCGCTAGCAACGGATCGGTTGCCGTTTGACCATTGCCCAGCCGGATCGGTTACGGTTCTACGACCGAGGTTGGATTGTTCTTGATTGACTTTTGTTGACTTTCTTGTTTACGCTTCATTCTTTGCTCTCGCGATGATTTCCAAGGAAAAACTTGATCTCTCCCTTCTGTAGATACTTAGAAATCATTGTGCTTCCCAATCGTTGAGTCCAAAATCTTCCTTGCTCGACTTCCTTCCTCGAGAATCTTTCAAATGTGCATAAAAACTTCATTTCTTCATCATTATACAGCTACATATACATACACAATACACGTCTTTTGCACTTTTGCAACAATTATGAGTAAATATAGCCGATTATCATGCACAAAACCAACAATAACGCTACTAAAACATGTTCATTTTAGGCGTTATCAACGTGCTCAGAGATGTATCAAATGTTTCCCTTTGCTCAACTTTGATAATAATCCCTATACATTACACAATAACAAGCTGTTGAAGAAGCACCTCCAATTGATCTACAACAACGGCCGAACAAACCGCATCCAATGGCGCTGAACCAGTGATGATCTTGAACCAAATTACCACAACTGCAGTTTTGATCCAATCGTTCTTCAATCCATTTACTAATGAAGCGCCACCGATGTTGGAATCATCAACAAGCCATTTAGATCCGCCAAATGCAAAATGTATATCAACATCAACCCTCCACACATCGTTGGACTAAGACCATCTCCCGAACATCATTGGAAACCGAATCAACCCGGTCGTAACTGAATAGCGCCTTGGTGGCGGTGAACATGCATTTATGCACTACCGATTTGTCAATCGAACCCAAAACATCAAAGCAATGACTTCACGACAAGCTGGATTGAATCCATGCAAGAAGAACTTAATCGATTTAAGCGTCTTGAAGTATAGGAATTGGTTGAAAAACCAGCGAGGGTCTATGTTATTAATTACGAAATGGATTTGGAAAAACAAATTGGATCTTTTTTGAAGATACAGTTATAGAGAAATAAATCAAATGCAGTGGCTAAAGGTTATCAATAAGAAGAGGATTGATTCTGAGGAATCATTATTCGCACCAGTTACTAGACTTGAGAATTTGTATGGATTTTTACTACGGCATTTGCGACTCACATGAACATCCGCGATTCTTCGGATGGATGTCAAAACCGCTTTTGAATGGTAAAATAAAGGAAGCGGTCTATGTTAGTCACGGAAAAGTTTGTTGATCGAGTTCCCTAATCACGTCTTCAAACTGAACAAGGCTCTCTACGGTCTCAAACAAGCCCCTCGGGCGTGGTATGATAAGTTAACATCCTTTCTCATTGCCAATAATTTCACTAAAGGCTCGGTTTATGATGAGTGTGTAAATACTCATCATTTTTAGTCAAATCCCCAGTACCAAAGCGTTTAAAAATGCTTTGAAATGCATCAAAATACTAAATATTCCAAAATTACATTTTATATGTTTGGATGCAAAATGTTCAAAATCTGATGAAAAATGAGCAAAGTTTGCATAATTGGCAGTTTCAGTCCCTCAACTTTCAAAATTTGTCAAAACTAGTCCCTGAGTCAAAATTTCAAAAGAAAAGTCACCAAAGGTCCTTTTTAAATCATAACTTGTCAAATTTAGTCCTTTGGTGAAAAATGTCAAAGTTTAGAAATTACAAGAATGGTCCTTCAAGTTTGAAAATTGGCAAAATTGGCCCTTGAAAAATTGGAAAATGGCAAAATTGGTCCTTGTACTTTTTGAGATTGTCATTTTCAACCCTTGGAAACAACTTTGCAAGATTGGCAGATTAGGTCCCTCAGTTTTCAGAAGTTACACTTTAGGCCCTTGATTATTTAAACCTTTATATCCATTTTGGACCTTTCTACAAACCTTGGACCCTATTAGTTTGCATTTTGACCTTTCCCTTTATTATTAAACCAGTAAAATCTGGTCAAAACAACCAGTTGGCCAAACCTCATCCCTCCCCACTTGCCTTGGGTTCACCCTGCACCTCAACCTTTCCACCCCTCCTCACCTTATCCCTTCTCTTGTCCCCCACCAACACCAAACTCCAGAGGCATTAATTACATCCCTTTTCCACACTCAATCTCCTGCTTGAAACTATTTTCCGCCAAAAGTGATGAATGGCCGGGATGACTCAAAAAATGATCCAAAGGTCAAAATGGAGGTGGGAGCTGCTTATGTCAAGGAAGCTTTTGAAGCTATAAAAGAGGAGAAAAGAAGCAAGATTGAGGAGCTAGCTAGTTTTATTTTTTCCTTTAATGTCGTTTTTATGTAATTAGCTTAATTAATGTTTTAAGATGTAAAATTTAAGCTTCTATGTAATAAACTTATGCCACTCAATCTTTATAAACTCATTTTAAGTACAAGTTTAAGGTTTTACTTGGTTTCAAAATCTAGGGTTTCTTGTTGGAAAATAGTTTTCAAAGTCTTGTATAAAGCTTCTAAGAGCTCTCCTGGCTCAAACATGTTTATTGAGCTTATTATAGCTTTGACAAGCTTTGGGAGCAGTTTCAAGTTTGGTACATAGTCAACAAAAGTCAACCACAAGCTCAAAATGCAAATGAATTGGATTTGGTGATGCAGAGAGGAGGTTGATATAAGGTTAAACTAGCAGAATAGAATAGGTTTTGGGTTTGTTCTTAGCATGATTGGAAACAAGTAAGTGAGTATTTCAATTTTCAAGTTTCAATCAAATCTGCATATTTTGCTTGTGTATGCATCTGTGGTCACACTTGTTTTTAATATGTCTAAATAGTTGTAATTAAGATCATATAAGCTCGATTGGATCAATGGCTTTGTTGGTTGATTTTTCTTTTTTTAGTTTAAGATTGCATGCTTAGTTTCAAAGGTGTGTTTGGATTTGGTATTTAAACTAAGATATAGGTTTTATGCATTGCTTAGTTCTGTTATTTCATGCTTGTTTAGTCATTTGAAACTCATTTGAGACAATTACACGTACGCAAGAGCTCAAGGTCAAAATCACAACCCATCTGTGCTTATTTAGCTATCATTGGAAGCTTTGCATATCCAATTCTTGTTTTGTGTTCCAAATACCTAGATTAAGCTAGCATTAGGCTTATTTCATCTATTAAGTCTATTTTCAGTTCATAAATCAAGATCAAAGTTTGGAAAAATCAACCTTTAGGTTTCTTTAAAAGTCAAATATGCAAAATCTCGATTTAGCCATTCTAAGAGGATTTTTCATGGGTTCATTTATGGGTCAAATATAATGAAACCTGTTGCTTTAAAAACTTCCTTTGCTCTAGTTTTGCTTTTGTCATTTTTTCATAATTTTGATTTTCTTAGCCTTCAAATGAGCTTGTCAATCATAGCTTGTTACAATGTAGAACCTTTATTTGCTACAGGGCTTGTTCACATTTGTAGCTTTGCATTGAGCTCATCATAGCTTCCCTAGGTTCTGTAAATTGGTTTACAAGCTCTCAACTTGAGGTCCTCTAGAGGTTCAATTTGTAGTTTCCTTTTCAGACATTTTGGGCTTATGCATAAGCTCAAAGTAACCCCCTCAACGGTTTTAGCACATTTACTCAACACATCAAATCTGTTCAATTTGCTAATCCAGTGGTTAGAGCTTGTTGATTTCAGTTGCATTTGGTCAATTTTAGCTTATTATAGCTTCCATATCAGTTGGGTAGCTTTTGGTGCCCATTTGCTTATTCTAGTGCTTATTTCAATAAGCCTTTGCACATCAGTTCTTAATTTCTCCACACAAGCACTTGTTTTTCCAATTTTCCTAGATTCCAAATATAATTTTAGAGTTTTCCTGAAATTTTCAGATTTTTTTAAGTTGTTTTGCTATTTTTCTTAATTTAAACTAGTTTTAAGCATTTTAATTAGTTTAAATACAAAAAAAGAAAAGGTTCAAAAATAATTTTCATTTTATTAAGTTAAGATAAATATAAAAAGCCAAAAGTATTTTTTTCCATATTTTCTTAGTTAAATTTGTATTTTAGATATTTAAATAGGTTTAATAGTATTTAATTCCTAGAAAATAGAAAAATAATCATAAAAATACAAAAAGTAGTTTTGAAAATTCTATTTTGATAACTTCCATTTCATAATTTTATTTTCTAGCTTTATTTCCTAATTTCTTGTATTTTAGGTAATTATTAAATAGTTAAAAATAGTTTTTAATTAATAATAATTAGAATAATAGTTATAAAAATAATTTTCTTTTCTAAATATTTTCTTTTATCATTAGGTTTGTAAAAATATCATTTTCATATTTTTAGGATTAATATTGCTTTAGTTTCACTTCTTAATTTGTACGTCGTAGATTTTATTTGGTTTTTAAAACATAAAAACAAAACATCATTTTAAATATAGTGATAGCGTTTATTTAATAGATTTTATCTTTTTAATTTTTTTAATTTGCATTTAAGCGTTTTAATTTATTGGCTTTTTACGTAGTTATAATATTATCACAAATCCCTTTTCGTTCAAATTCCTCGATCACTAAGCGTTTGATAATCCATTGCACAACTTCATTTGGACATAACGACCAGGAAACACTATACTCCCAGTCTTCATTGCATTTTATTATGCGGCCCTTTTTCGTCATTCACGACTTGTGGTTTAGCCGCATCAAATTTTTGGCGCCCATTGCGAAATTTAATGTCTTGATAATCTTACGTTTAGATTAGTGATTTGGATATTCACTCTTTGTTCATACCATCCATCTGTATGTTTATATTTTCTTTTAAAAATCAAAAACCAAAAAAGATTTTCATTCTTTGTTTTACATCATGTTTTTCAAAATACAAAAATATTCCTCTTTACCCTCTTACCCTTTTTGATTCTTTATCCCTTTACTCTCTATCCATTTGATTCTAAGTTCTTCTATTCTGATGGAATCATCGATTCCTTGTGTGATTGTGGAGAACCGCACCGGTTTACCGGTAATGGTTTGGTGTCGCGTCTGAGCGATGCGGTAATGACATTCATAACGGAAGTTGTTTGTTTTTCGGTTCGAGGAATTCATGTTCTTATGATCAAAATTTTTTCAATGAGCGAAAATTTCTCGAATACCCACCCCAACCCCAAAATTTTTTGTTCAATCAGCGATATTGCTATGGTTGTGGGGATCCGTTAGTTGATTTTTAGATGTCGCGATGTTCTTGCGAGAGTGTGGAAATGATCTTATGGATGGATTTTGTTTGTTTTGTATTAGCAATTTGAAAACTCATGCACTTATCCGAACTTTTCAATTATCCTCAAAGCGATTTTAGCCACCCTCCTCATTATTCATTTGAGCAAGAACCGTGCTATCAAAGTTTTAATGACACATCGTTTTGAGAATGCACGAATTGTTCTTGCTTAAATTGTGGAGGTCCTCTTCAATGTCAACCGTGGAATCAAAATTACTATACTTAGGTTTTTGACAATTTCCAACCTCCTGACACCATACGGTTCAAACTCCACGACTGCGTTGTCTCAAGAAATCTCCCATGATTTTGAAACCTAATAAAAACACTTGAGGATATGATGAGTAACTTTAAGAATCGAGTGAGTGGTGAAAAGACCATAGGAAATTGTTAGCGAAGGCGAGAGGCCGCCAATCAAGGGAAGAATTATTAGCCCTAGAGCATGCGACTCTAAAAGAGCGTTCCCAATTTCTTAAGGCTGACTCTTTATGATGATGGCGAGGAGGTTTTTATCCTTTAGAAATAATATTTCTCAACTCCCTCGGTCGGTTGATATCCCGTAGGTTGAGATTCCATCTCAAACAAGCTGCTATCACGCCCGAAACTCCCACTCACTCTCAAACATGGGGGCGAGCATCTTGACCTTGTTCTGAAGTCGGACGAATTGATAAAGTCTAGTGTTAAGGACCTTGTCCCAATCCCAGGAGAGTCACAGGGAATTCTTGATCATGTGTGTGATATCCTTTCCCCTCTTGAGTGTTCCAATGATCATTTGGAAACTTTCTCCGATTTTAGCGATGATTGTGCTTCCCATGGAGACATTGAGTATGTCGAGGCATCACTCCCACAGTCTGATCCCCTTCTTGAGGAGTTCTCCGGTGAACTCACTCACATCAATCTACTCTTTGATTTTGAAGCCCGTCACGGGAGGCTGAAAGTCTCATTGATAATGATCGTTCACTCACCTTATCCCAGGTCAATAGAGAATGTTGATCACTTTGTTCGAAACATTCAAAGCTACTTTCACAATCCTCTATTTGAATTCGACTCTACGAATTCACTTTAATTTCGAATCACTCTTTGATACTCAGATTGAGGATAGTGATGAGCCCACAATGGAACAAGAGTTCACAATTTTACTTCATGTGAATGATTCTCTTCATGAGAGTTCTAGATGAACTCACTCATATCATGACTCAGCGGGAGTATGATCGCTTGGATGTAAAAATCATGATCGGAAAGTTCTCAATCATGAGAGTTTGTATTTCTATGACAAATTTTCAACCCTCCCTCGGATGCTTTCCAAGCCTAAGAGCTCAACGATATAATCAAGCAGGTGCAAGCGCATACGATACGAGGAAGAAGATCTTATCATGATGCGTCATCATGATTTTCCTTCTTTTCTTCACCTACACAGTGACTTCCTCTCTTCTTCACTTTCGTTAGGGGTAGGACACTATCTTTGACCCGGCATTTCATTTATTATTTGTGAGCGAATTCATGCATTATATATCTCATCGGTGTGGAACTTTCGCGTACTTCAATGTTTATCCAAACATCTTGAATGAAAGTCCGATGGAGATTGTTTCTTCCACTTTGCATCCCCATGAACAAATTAATTGAGATTGAGTCAAGCTAGCGACTCGGGAATCAAAAACATTAGCATGCCATATGGGTTTTCACCCATATTTCTGACTTCTTTCTATTTTCTACCACCCTAGTGTGGGGGGTTGCCCACATGTTAAAAAAAATTTCTTTCTAAATAATGGCCGTAGTATTTCCTTTTCGTTCTTTGTTTTACGGCATTGGCAGCGGTACTTTGAATATTGAGGGCAATATTCATTTCTAAGTGTGTGGGGGAATTCTCACGAATTTTATCATATAATTATACCAATTCCCCCGTTTTTGGCCAAAAATTTTTTGGAGTAAGTGTTTTACACTTACTCATTTGGTTATCGATCCGCCATGTATCGTAAGACAAAAGTTGGCTAATCGAGAACAAGCGGCTCTTGGTAAAATATCTCAAATCCGTTTATGGCTTGCAATTTGCCCAAAATTGTATGGTATTCAGCTCACCATATCCTAAAAATTGAAGAAGTTGGCTAGTCTAGAAAGGCTGACTTAGGTAAAGAACAAAATCAAATCCGTTGGAAAATTTGGTGGTTTGCTCAAAATCACATGGTTATGGTGTACCATGGTTCTTACTTGAAGCTGAAACATTTGGCTACTCGAGTAATGGCTTTTGGTAAAGAGTTTCAAATCCATTAAGTTTTTCTCAAAAGATTGCTAGGGACTAGCAATAGTTTAGTGTGGGGGATTGATGAGTGTGTAAATACTCATCAATTTTTAGTCAAATCGGCTACCAAAGCGTTTAAAATGCTAATGCATCAAAATCTTGAAAATATTCCAAAATTACATTTTATATGTTTGGATGCAAAATGTTCAAAATCGGATGAAAAATGAGCAAAGTTTGCATAATTGGCGATTTAGTCCCTCAACTTTCAAAATTTGTCAAAACTAGTCCCTGAGTCAAAATTTCAAAAGAAAAGTCACCAAAGGTCCTTTTAAATCATAACTTGTCAAATTTAGTCCTTTGGTGAAAAATGTCAAAAGTTTGAGAAAATTACAAGAATGGTCTTTCAAGTTTGAAAATGGCAAAATTATTTTGAAAAATTGGAAAATGGCAAAATTGGTCCTTGTACTTTTTGAGATTGTCATTTTCAACCCTTGGAAACAACTTTGCAAGATTGTGATTAGGTCCCTCGGTTTTGAAGTTACACTTTAGGCCCTTGATTATTTAAGCCTTTATATCCATTTTGGACCTTTCAAAACCTTGGACCCCTGTCAACTTGCATTTTGACCTTTCCCTTTTATTATTAACCAGTCAAATCTTGGTCAAAACAACCAGTTAGCGCCAAACCTCATCCCTCCCCACGCGCCGATTCACCCTGCACCTCAACCTTTCCACCCCCCCTCCTCACCTTATCCCTTCTCTTGTCCCCCCACCAACACCAAACTCCAAGAGGCATTAATACATCCACCCACCTCAATCTCCACACTTAAAACTATTTTCCGCCAAAAAGTGATGAATGGCGGGATGACTCAAAATGATCAAAGGTCAAAAATGGAGGTGGGAACTGTAATGGGAGAGAAAGCTTTTGAAGCTATAAAAGAGGAGAAAAGAAGCAAGATTGAGGAGCTAGCTAGTTTTATTTTTTCCTTTAATGTCGTTTTTATGTAATTAGCTTAATTAATGTTTTAAGATGTAAAATTTAAGCTTCTATGTAATAAACTTATGCCACTCAATCTTTATAAACTCATTTCAAGTACAAGTTTAAGGTTTTACTCGGTTTCAAAATCGAGGTTCTTGTTGGAAAATTAAGTTTCAAAATGTGATAAAGCTTCTAAGAGCAACTCTAAGCTCAAACATGTTTATTTAGCTTATTATAGCTTTTGACAAGCTTTGGGAATGATTTCAAGCAATTTTGGTACATAGTCAACAAAAGTCAACCATGAGCTCAAAATGCAAATGAATTGGATTTGGTGATCACGAGGTTGATATGGGGTTAAACTAGCTTAGAATAGAATAGGTTTGGGTTTGTTCTTAGCACAGCGGTTGGAAACAAGTAAGTAGGTATTTCAATTTTCAAGTTTCAATCAAATCTGCATATTTTGCTTGTGTATGCATCGTAGTACTTGTATTTGTTTTAATATGTCTAAATAGTTGTAATTAGATCATATAACAGTTGGATCAATGGCTTTAGGTAGTTCGAGTTTCTTTTTAGTTTAAGATTGCATAAGCGGTTTCAAAGGTGTGTTTGGATTTGGTATTTAAACTAAGATATAGGTTTATCTTGATTCTTAGTTCTGTTATTTCATGCTTGTTTAGTCATTTGAAACTCATTTGAGACAATTACGTACTGCAAGAGCTCAAGGTCAAAATCACAACCCATCTGTCTTATTTAGCTATCATTTGAAGCTTTTGCATATCCAATTCTTGTTTTGTGTTCCAAATACCTAGATTAAGCTAGCATTAGGCTTATTTCATCTATTAAGTCTATTTTAGGTTCATAAATCAAGATCAAAGTTGGAAATAGTCAACTTAGTTTCTTCAAAAGTCAAATATGCAAAATCAGTTTAGCCATTCTAAGAGGATTTTCATGGGTTCATTATGGGTCAAATATAATGAAACCTTTTGCTTTAAAACTTCCCTTGCTCTAGTTTCTTTTGTCATTTTTCATAATTTTGTGAATTTTCTTAGCCTTCAAATGAGCTTGTCAATCATAGCAAGTGCTTACTGTCTGCGGTGCTTATTTGCTACTACGAGGGCTTGTTCATTTGCTAGCTTTTGCATTGAGCTCATCATAGCTTCCCTAGGTCTGTAAAATTGGTTTACAAGCTCGGCCAGGTCCTCTAGAGGTTCCAATTTGTAGTTTTCCTTTTTGACTTATTTTGGAGCTTATGCATAAGCTCAAAGTAACCCCCCTCAACTGGTTTTAGCACATTTACTCAACACATCAAATCTGTTCAATTGCTAATCGATTAGTTTAGAGCTTGTTGATTTCAGTTGCATTTGGTCAATTTTAGCTTATTATAGCTTCCATATCAGTTGGGTAGCTTTTGGTGCCCATTTGCTTATTCTAGTGCTTATTTCAATAAGCCTTTGCACATCAGTTCTTAATTTCTCCACACAAGCACTTATTTTTCCAATTTTCCTAGATTCCAAATATAATTTTAGAGTTTTCCTGAAATTTTCAGATTTTTCTAAGTTGTTTTGCTATTTTTCTTAATTTAAACTAGTTTTTAAGCATTTTTAATTAGTTTTAAATACAAAAAATTAAGAAAAGGTTCAAAAAAATAATTTTTCATTTTTATTAAGTTAAGATAAATATAAAAAGCCAAAAAAGTATTTTTCCATATTTTTCTTAGTTAAATTTGTATTTTTAGATAATTTAAATAGTTTTAAATAGTATTTAATTCCTAGAAAATAGAAAAATAATCATAAAAATACAAAAAATAGTTTTGAAAATTCTATTTTGATATTTTAGACTTTTCCATTTCATAATTTTATTTTTCTAGCTTTATTTCCTAATTTCTTGTATTTTAGGTAATTATTAAATAGTTAAAATAGTTTTTAATTAATAATAATTAGAATATTAGTTATAAAAATAATTTTCTTTTTCTAAATATTTTCTTTTATCATTAGGTTTGTAAAAATATCATTTTCATATTTTAAGGATTAATATTGTTTTAGTTTCACTTTTTTAATTTATGCGTCGCGTAGATTTTAATTCAGTTTATAAAACATAAAAACAAAAACATCAATTTAATTATAGTGATAGCGTTTATTTAATAGATTTTATCTTTTTAATTTCCTTTAATTTGCATTTAAGCCGTTTTAATTTATTGGCTTTTTCTGTAGTTATAATATTATCACAATCCTTTTACATTCAAATTCCTCGATCACTAAGCGTTTGATAATCCATTGCACAACTTCATTTGGGACATAACGACCGAGAACTATACTCCCCAGATCTTCATTGCATTTGTGTCTGAACTGTTTTAAGTCTGTTACGACTTGACGGTTTGGCACGCATCAGTTTACCTCTACACTTTTCATACAATATCACGGGGCACACATTTTAATCGTTCAAATTTATGTGGATGACATCATTTTGGGTCAACACATCTAAAATACTCAAACGCTTTTTTCAAAACTAATGAAAAAACATTTTGAAATGTCCATGATGGGTGAACTTACATTCTTTCATGGATTGCAAGTTCATCAATCACCCCGTGGTATTTTCTAAGTCATCCAAATATGCTCTTGAAATCTTAAACAAACATGGAATGCAAACCTATGACACCTATGCCACACCAATGGCACACACTAAAGCTGAATCTTTGATTTGCATGGGAATGGTTACCTCCAAATACGAGTATTATTGGGTCTCTATGTATCTAACAACCAGGTAGGCACGACCTTGTCTTTCTTTGTATATCTTTGCTCCGTTATCAATGAGACCAACTGAAACTCACCTCTCACGAAATTTAAAGAATCCTCAATACATCAAGGGAGCGATTAACTTGGGATACGGTATCCAAAGGATTACGGTTTTTGAACTAATAGCTTTTTGGCCCGATCATGCGGAGTTGCTTAGATTCTCGGAAAAGTACCGGGGAGCTCTCTACAATTTCTTGGTGACAAAGCTGGTCTCATGGCAATTGAAGAAGCGATTTACACATGTTGTCCTCAAGCGGGAATATGTAGCCATGTTGGCGTGTTGTGCTCAAGTCATTTGGATGAGAACACAACTTAAGGACTATGGTTACGTGTTGGCGAGAATCCCGATGTACTCACGACAATGAAGTGCCATTGCGTCTCGTGAAACTCTATTCAACATTGAAATCAAAGCACATGATCTTGATATCATTTCATCAGAACAGCGTGGAAAAGAATACCGTTGAATTATACTTTGTGGAGTACTGATACCAACTTGGTAGATCTTCTCACAAAGCCTTTGCTCTGCTAGGTTTAATGGTTGGTCCACGGATTGGTATGCGGTGTTTGACTCGAGAGGAAGCTGGATGAACTTTTAAAACAATCTTAAAACCAGTCAAACACCAAAACCTCTTTTGTAAATATTTTCAAAAACAAAATACAAAAATATAAAATCTGATAAAACTACAAAAATATTCTTCTATCTATTATCCTTTCAACATGGAAAGTACAAATCTTCCGTCAACAATTTACTCTTTCAAAATTCAGTATTTTCTCGGTCAAGTGTTGAGGGGGAGAAAGTAAATATTTTTCGGTTTCATAAAACCTTGTACTTGCATGTTACCTTATTCCGGTTGTGTCTTTGTTAATGGTGGTCACATTTCTGGTTAATTGACATTCCCCGGACTCAAATTTGTAAAATTTCATTATTTCTTAAATCGAGGGGGAGTGTCGTCATGTTTCTGTCCAAAACTATATTTCATAACTAAAATGGAAGTTATGGGCGTTGGATGAAAATGGTTGAGGTGGAGGGACCAAAGTTGTCAAAAGGTTAAACCCATTTTAATAAAACTTCTCCACCTAACAACCTAAACACATTAACTTTCACATTTATTACTTCAACCACAAATCCTCGCTATCCTTCCTTCTTTAAATCATTGCTTTAATCTCCTAATTCGTAAGAATGTTTTCATGATCTTTGTGTCATTATGACAACATTTTTAATTTCATAAACATCCAACGGTTAGTTTTTATGTTTGGGATGATTTGGTGTTCTCTGGCATTATGCGTTAGAACACAAAATCATCATTGGATGTTTATGATGAATGTTATTGTGTCAAAATGCATAAAATCGAGTTTTATAAACGTTTCCATCATCAAAACTCACCCAGAAAACGATTTAATGGTGTTTTAAGGATTAGGGTTTAACTATAGATTTGGGTGTTTTCATTTGAGAGTGTTTTTGGACAATTAGTTGTTCTTATGATGTTGTATACATGTTTAATTAACCAAAACCATGCTTATAACATACCCAGAAACATCAATTGTGTGAAAAGTAAGAATTAGGGTTTATGTTCATACGAACTAGGTATTCTTGATTCGCAAGGGTTTTGATGTTATAACTTGTTTAAAACAACTCATTAGGACTCTTAGATATCGAGAAAGATTTGGTGTCAATCCTATGGCTATATTTCATACTCGTAATTTTTGAATCCTAGGGTTTAAGTTTCTAAAAGTATGCATATCTAGCGTAACCAGTTTTGATTGTGACTTCATGTTAGACTGAAAGGGATTGAATATTGTGTTAATGAAAGTGTTATGATTCATTTGTTTTGAGGTTATTCTGGCGTGAAATATTCAAAATCAATGTTAAGCGAGCTCCTACGCATAAGGATCACCTTCGCGTAGAATGTTATGCGTAAGAGAAATCTTCGCAGCGTAACCTTCTAGCGTAAGGTTCTACAAAGGGGACTCGGCGTATCCTGTGAAGGATATAATGTGTTGATGAAAGCACTACGCATAAGGTTCACTCTTACGAGTAAACTTGCAGCGTAAGCTCCCATATCGCTTACAGCGTAAGCTTTATGCCTAAGGCTCTCTTTTCCTCACGGCGTAACATTTCTTGCAAAAAGAGTCAAATCCCTACGCATAAGCTTATACTTCTGCGTATGACCACAACCGTTTACCATAAGCTTGGAACTTCGCCCTAGCGCATATTAACCAAATTATGAAGTTATTCTGCATACAAACTTGTAAATAAATAAATCATAGCGTCAAACCAAAAATGTCATTAATAAGCTTAAATGGTTATTATTTGTGATAATTAGTGAAAATTTGAACTTTAAAACTCAAAGTTAATAAATTCACGAAACTTTTCACGACTACTTTGGACTATTGGACAAACAAGTGACGTTGGACTCGTAACTTTCGTTAACATATCATATTCAATAAATAGACAATAAAATCAACTTTTGACTAACGTAATGTCCTTCGATATGTTGGTTCTTTTGGTTAAATATCTTTAGGATCCGCGATATGGATGTCTAAATGGAAGCGTTGATGCACCAAATGTTCTCTCAATTGAAGACATCTTCCCCAACGGTTACACTATGAAGATTGGGAAGAACAACCTCAGAGTTGATTTTGACAACTTCACTTGCTCGAGTCTTCTTGTCGGTTAACGTGGATATTCGAATACTCACCCATACAGAACATGCTCAAATTACGCTACGTGCAGGAAATCTATGTTCACCAATTTTGGCTACGATACAAAAGGTCGAGGTCAAGTGCGATTGTGTGGTGGCGGCAATAACAAACAAGTCACCATCACTCCTGCAAATTTAAGGGTTGTTCTTCTTCTTCCAACCATCGGCCTCTTGATTTCTCTCGCTACTCCTACGGAAGAGGCGTTCTCAATTCATGACGCCGGCTATAATAAATTTGTTGGGGTTATCACAAAACACTCCTCAGTAGATCTCAAGAATATTCCTCAACCATGGAGAACAACATGCATTATGATTGCTAAATCCGTTTCGGACATGGCAGTGGCTATGAGCATCAAAGCTCATGGAACTTCAAATCTTTTGGGGCATAATTGACATATGAAACACATCAATTTGCAGCTACGTCACGGGACGGCATGATGACTTACGAAAGGCGGCTCCAAGATCCCTTATGTCGATACATAAAATTGTTGATAGAAGGATTCTTGAAACCAATCCAGAGATATTCCCAAAGACTTGTGATCCCAACAATCACTCAAGTGATACTTGAATCCACACTCAACATGGTAAGATTCAAAGAATCAACCATGAAGAAACAGGGTGTAGTGTTGCGGGTTATCTTCTTTTCGATGTTATCAAAGGACTTCAATCATTACACGATATCAGTAGCTTGATTGAAGCGAATAAAGTAGGCTTCATGATGATGCTAAGTCTTACAGTACACTGTTAGGAAGACCGAGGAAGGCGGTCTGAGAGTGTTGCAAGCAGAAAGTACCCGAAATATCCAAAGAGATCTCATGTTCTCAAACGGAAAGTTCCATCCAAGGGTGCAATCCCTATTCCCAAACCGAACCAAAGCTGATGAGCGAGGACTGCGAGGATCTGGCTTGAGATGAAGAGATTATCTACTCGAAACTCCAACGATTGATATTTCACTTGATGTAGAAACCTCTCAGTCCCAAATTTGATAAAGGGAAAACTCGATTCTTGAGCAAGAGGAAGAAGAGCTTCGGATGAAGAGCCAATGGATGAAGATATTACGCAAGAAATTGAAGAATCTCAGACTCCAACATGTTGCGAAGAGTTTCATCTTCAACAAACTTCGTGGCGAGGGGGTCTAGTGGTGGTGCACTACTCACACCCGGTTTACGATGCTGTTAATCAACTTGGAAGGGGGTGGTACCACCACTCCGCGAATCGAAAAGCGACATGAGGTTACATCATCTTTGACTTTGAGGTACGGAAAAGAGACAATGAGAAAATTCTTGATAAAGATGTTGATCTGCTAATGAAAAAGCAAATGAAGAAGCTCTAGCAAAGCGTGAAGAGGCCGGGTTAAAGGCTGAAGAAATGGCTAAATCGAAAAGAAGCCGATATGATTATGATGATTATCTTCTAGATAGTCCATACGCTCCAAGGAACAAACCTCTGAGCCACCAAAGGACCACAGGCCTCCTCATGAATCATCATCGTTAGACTCATCTTCTCACTCATCAACCACCATCCAAAGCCACCACAAGATCGCTTCGGATCATTAAGAAACCTACCGACACTTGGGCATCACAAGCTAAGACTAAGATTGTGAAAGCTGTCAGACAAGTAAGGAAGAAGGACGTAGTCAACAAGAAACTGAATCAACTTTCCGACAAAATTAATCTTCTTCAGAAAGTGATAAACGAGTTTTCAGATGAAAGAACGGCTTCAACTGACTTTTAAAGGAGATTTCCAAAGGGAAATGGAAAAAAACGGCCGAGAATACTCACAAGTTTCTTCTCGACACCGTCCACTGGTGACAAGAGATGTTCACTGGAACAACTCTATCCGAATCTCATGCAGTTGGTCAAGCAAACGATAAGATCAACGCCTTTACGGTAACAATCAACAAGCCGAGCCTCTAACTTTCTCACGATGCGAGAAATGGTTTCCAAGTACTACAAATGTCAAAATTATCTGAAGCGTTTACTTCTTACGCGAGGTAAACTATTTGGCATTGCTGGAATACCAACTTAAAACATCATGCAAAGCGTGGTGAAAGGTCAAAGCGTCAAAGTGATGATGGGATAAGGATAAAGAGACCAAGCGAAAGAAGAAATTCACGTGACTCCTCCTCTATGCCACCACCACCCAAAGAACCTCCGCGGAAGATCTCCTCCCGCGTTCTACTACTGCTGATAAACCTCAGTACTCTGAGTCACTTCCACAGACAGAGAAAACCGGTGATCACTTTGAATACACGGGTTGTGATGATGAAGATATCCCTGACCCCCAACAACAACCCACCTCTCCTACCACAACAAAGAAACCATAATCATCATCAAAGCCAAAGAAGAAGATGAAGAAGAAGACCGTTGTTGTCTCATGGCTAGATGAAGATTAAACTGAAGAGCATGACTGGTTCTCTAAACTTGTTGATGCTACACCTCACTTACCGGAAGGTCAGGAAATGGTAGATGGTCGTACATTGGAGCATGCAAAGTTTATTCAAGAAAATTTTAGGGTAAAGAAGATGACAAAAGCAGAGTTGAGACGCATCAAGAACGAAGCATTTCAACTTCTTAAATACAGCTCAGATAGTGCATTTGAAGTCGAATATCATCTCGACAACATTGCATGAGCCATGTCTAACAACATGATTGGCTAAACCACTGAAGCTAACATTGACTACACGGAAAAGACAAGGCTCCATATTACAGTGGACCAAACCTCTACCCACAATTGGCCGACCAGATCAACCTTAGATTCCATATCGATATTTCTTCAACAACGACTTAGAATTTCTTCTACACGGTAGCGATGTATCCAAGAAATACGCTACATCACTCGCCTTCCCTTTTCTGGCAGCTATCTACTCTAACAACATGGCCATCGAGGAAGAAACCACACATATGTTTGTCGACCAGGTGGAAAAGTATAACCTCGATGCACTGTATGGGATTCATCATTGGCTAGAACGACAAAGAATCTACTACAGGAGCTGCCAGGTTCTAAAGTCGAAAAAGGAAGTGTTCAGTGATAAACGGATCATTGCTATTCAGCATGTTACCTTGTTGTCAAAGTGGGACTACACATTCCTTAAGAAAATAGTGGTCAAACGACAAGACGAAAAGGAATATGACTTCTGTGAAGCGGATTTTTCGAGATTGTCACTTAATGACATTGAAGATATGTATCTCACCAAGGTACGGGCCAATCGACATTTCTCTACAGATATCCAACGCGAGTACATCAATTCATTGCTAATCTTCATCAGAAGCATCGTGATCCAAGAATGTGTAGAAGACATTCAACTTGCCGTGGAATCTTATCGAAGCGTGTCAATCTCACAAAGCCACGCTAGACCTTCTGACATAAACCAACTCGCTTTCGGTACCACTTATTAGAAACCATTTGGGGTAGTCTACGAGTAAACACCACAATTGCTTCATGGCGTGCAAAGAGCTTCATAAGTTTAGGGATCACACATTGAAGAAGGTTGAGATGGAGCATAGGTTAAAGGAGATACATGACGGCATTGGGTCAAAGAAGAGATGGAATTCGAGGGACAAGAGGGATGTAAGGAAGTTCATCACACGGATTGATGAAAGGTTGTTTAGGCGGGATCAGATCAGAACATTGGAGAGCTTCGTTGGTGGTCGGCCTCTCTCACTGGGTACCAACGTCGAGCATTCCTTGAGTTATTGTGGAATACACGAGACTCCTGGTACCCTTGATCTATTTCTTTCATTAACTATTTGGATGTGTGATTTTTATACGACAATGGCTTCGCACATAACAGATGTACAACCCATACTTGTCATGAAAGGACCACGTAGTGCGCTTTAGTGCCACAATCCTTATAAAGGAGCTTCTTATTTTTAGTAAAACTAATCAAAACTTTCATTTTCAAAGTTTTGCTCAAAAGGACAAGTACTTCCCCTTATGATTTTCAAAACCTCAAAAGTTTATATCACTTGTTGAGGGGGAGTATTTGCTTAAAACTCTGTTCACAAATTGTTCTTCGTGGAAATCTTCCCACAAAACTCGAAATGGTCATATTCAATATCAAAATTTCGTCAAAAATAACATTTATATGCCATTTTTGAGGGGGAGAAAAATTATGTGATAAGAAATATGTTGTATATTGCTAATGAATTGTTGTGCTAACAAGACTTAACTAATGAATTGACGAGATCTTAAATGTTAGAAACTCGAGAAGACTTGTCCAGGACGGGAAATAATTTCAAGCTAGTTTGCTAGTGATGTAAACGTGTCTCGCAAAGGACTTGTCCTAGTAGAATGTACCATTCGAGAAACTCTTGGTAGACATGAACTTTGACGGGTTTGACAACCTTTCAAGGTTTTTCCACACCTTCAAGATAGTTATTAGAGTTAGTTGTCACATAAAAGCTGATTAGTAACTCTTTAACTATGCAACGTAACACCGTGTCTGCGAATTGTCTATCTTGAGTTAATCAATTCAAAAGTGCGCGCTCTTCTCTCACCATGCAAATTTCTGTCAAAACACTTAAGCACGTGTGGAGGGGGTGTATTTCTGCAAAATACAAAACTCTCTTTCAGTGGTACAAAATGGTTTTAATCAAAACCACTTTGAGAGATTTTTCACGAAAATTGTTTTATGGCAACATAGGTTAGTCATGGAGTTATAAGGTGACTAAGGTTAGGAATAACCGTCCTATGATCCGCCAGAACCGGAGGGATCTACCCTAGGACACCACTAATAGTTAGAATTTAGAAGTCCTTAGGTATGATTATAAAAAGGAGAAAAATGAGAATCGGAGAAAGAAGGAGTTGAAGAATTAAAAAGAAAAGTAAAGAAAAAGGTGAAAAGAAATAGCCCTCCAAATTATTCAACTTAGAGGCAACACGGGTTCAATTCATATGCAAGCTGTTTGTCACTAGATAGCCTTGTATTGAAGATTAAAGTCGTCATGGACCCAGTGACGCATGCACTAAACCTTCTTAGCCACTCAAGTTTCTCTCAACAGAAGCTTGTTTCATTCTCATAGGGAACCCTACATAAACTATCGGCTTTCTCTTAGAGATTGCTGGTATTGAAGAAAGAGACCCTCTCCCTAGTCTCCGCTTAGGAAAACCAAAGTGCACAATTGAGTTTAGAGCCACGAGATTCATCAAAAGTTCTCTTAGGAACACTTGACAATTCATCGCTTGTCTTTCAACAATAAGAACGCAAGTGATTCATTATCGAGTCCTTCACAGATCTTAGCTTGTCGCCAGAACATTTATGAGGGTTCACAACGTGATCCTCGATGATTGAATGAAAACTCTGCCGGGGTCAACATCAAACGGCCACGGCCAGTAGGTCACTTGGTAAATCCTTGTGGGTTGCGCAATGTATCTCAAAGCGGTCTCTGATGTAGGGTGATGCTTCGGTATACCTCGGCGACTCATCTGAGTATGGGGTGTACCCGATACATCAGCGTTATCTCACTTGTGGGACTCATTCGAGCGACCTTTGTGAGAATTAGAGTCGTGTTTTTCACACTATCTTTGTGCCTTTCGAAGTTCAAACTTGTAAGTGCTGGATTATTTCTAACCCATGTTTTATGTTTTCTTTTTCTTATGGATGCTCGCTTGGGTGGAAGATCATCAGATTCTCTACATACGCATACCTACATCAACACTAATTGAAGTTCTCTCAAAAGGCAACACAAAGTCGGAATGATTCTTCATCAAAGCCAAAGAATCTACAAAGTTTAAAGACTAAAAGAGAACTACATCGATTACTAAAATACAACATTAAAAGGCGTGTAAGCATGTTGGAGAAAGGCGTGGAGACACTTTGGAGCAACGAAGCGGACCTAATGCAGATAACCACAACATACTATCACTACCACCACAAAGAACAAAGATAATGAAGGCGTCAAAGCGAAAAACTTCAAAGTAAACAAGATCCCTATCTTTGGGAAATTATTGAAATCAAGACACTTCTTCTCACAAGAAGAAGAATGTCGAGAAGGCGTCAAAGCTACTATTACATCAACACCTACAACGTTATCACTCATATATCATTAATCACCAACACTTAGGGGGAGATTGTTGGAATCACTCCTAAACTTGATTACAAGTGTTAGTAATTAATATGTAATTGTTAGCTTAATTAGGCCTTTATGTTTGTTATTATGCTAAGGCTTATGAAGACGGCCCATAAGCCTTGGTCCAAGCCTAATAAGGAAAGGAAGGGATTAGGAGTGTTGCCCTAGCTCCCTCTCCTATAAATAGCCTTGTAAACCTTCATTTGAAGGTTGGTTGTTCATTTACTTTCATTTCCTACGCATAACTCTTCTTAATATTCATACGTGTGTGTTAGTATTTGTTCAACCGATCGCTTTCTTCTCTACTTCTTATATTGATGCTTGTGTTACAAATATGTGAACCTAACAAAAACTCTACATTTGGTTTTCAGAGAGGAAAAAGAGCTCATAACCACCAATTACGAGATCAGAGACATAAAGAAGACCAAGAAGGTCCTGCTAGTAGATATTTACATAGGAGAATTTACTTAATTCGTTTTAGTACACTATAATCGTTCGGTTAGCGTATTTTTCTCTTTTGATTTATACTTGAATCTTTCAGAACATGTTATCTTGTATTATGACTGAGATTATGGGCTAATACCCATAGGTATTAGCCATGTTTAATTATTATTTGATGTTTTGATGTGTTACTAAGTCGATAGGCAGCTTAAGCTTGTGTTTTGATTACATTTATTACGTCATTAATATTGTTTTGCATGTTAATGTCAGCCCTAGAAGGGATAAATAATATAATTGATAATTATTAAGGTGTTTTTTATGCGGATTCCTACTAATCATGACAGGATTAGATCTGCTGAAAAATGCTTAATACGAGAATTTAGATCCTAGTGATGAGCTAAGTTTAGGTCCGATAAACGCCAAGTTGTGAGTACCGTCGCTATAGTTCTTAGACTAATCAACCATCTTATATGACTAAACAATGGCTATTACGGTTTCATTACTATCGGCTTGACCTCTTCTTTATTATCTGTGTCTCTGCTTGTGTGTGTTATTTGTCTCACTGCTTTTACAGTTTTATTAAATCTAAACATTGTGCCAGTCTCTCAGGCTGAAAATCCCTTTGCTGAAAACCCTTTTGCTTCATTCTGTCTATCTGCTGTATTTTGCTGAATTAAACGATACAACGTATTCATTATTTGAATACGGTGTATTGTGTTTTTATTATATATATAGCGTATCGGATTTAATTATTCGGATATGGCGTACTTATTTTTTTAAATTTGGCGTATTCTGTTTTAACTAGAATTTTTAAAACCCTAAAAGTCATACGGCGTATTATGTTTTACGTATACGACGTATTAAAATTTTTAAACAGATTTGGATTTTTAAATCTTAAATACGGTGTATTGATAACTATCGATACGCTGTATTTTATTTTCTGAATAAAAAGTATAAATTTATAATTTATCGATCATACGGTGTATTCAGATAACTAGATACGGCGTATCTTCTGTCAGATATCAGCAGGTTTTTATTTTTACCTTCGTGCTTAGTTTTTTGTATTATTTTCCTTCAGGGCCCATCCTACTAACGAATTTACTTTTGTTACCAGGAATTATTATGGACGATTCACTATGGAAGAATATTTAGCTGAGGAGGAAAAGAAACAATTGATGCAAGGCACATGTACTTTAATGGAGAAGTTTTGGTATTTGGGGGACGATGATGAACAAGGTGAAATCTACGAGCTTGACATAACTTAATTTCATGCGGTCCAGATTCATGAATCTATTGAGAAACCTACTTGGACCATGGGATCCTTTTATCCTTCCTTTGATGACACATACGAGGCCATTATGTACAAGTTTTTGACTGAGTTGGATCATCTACATTGGATTTTGGTATTAATGTTCCAGTCTGTTCGATAGAAACTTTTGATGAAGTATTGGAAGATGGTACTGAAGAGTTTAACTTACTTGATATAGATGTTGATTTATTCACATGGGAAACCCCTCTTGATATGAGATTCAACGAATTCAGACGTTTAAGTGGAATAAAGGATGATTTGTTTACCTATGATTTGATGATGAGCTATACTGAAGATGAATTACTCCTTTGTAGCCAATAATTGAGTCCAATGGATTAGTTGAGGTTTTGAATAATGTACATGATAAGTGGCATTGAGAAGGACAACACATGGAAACCACATATATCGTCTCATCCTAAATTTTTTAGCCAAATTGAACTGGAAGAAACCAAGAAGCCTTCCTATTTACCCTATGTTGTGCAACCGTATGATTTGGAAAAAGATGATCTTGATGATGAAAGAATGTGAGCAGATGCAGAGATTTTGTTCAACAACAGGTTGGTGAGGCTTATGGACTTGACTTTGGAATAATGGTTTGATATTAAATACTGGAACCATATTAATATTGCTAACGATGATTTGAGAAGCATAGTGGCTACATGGTTAACTCGAAGTTTTAAGCAACAATTCGATGAGTACATGGTGATAAAAAGACGACTGATGGAGTCCGGGATTAATACTGATGCTGAGTTTAATCCCACTGACGTTGATTTCAAAGAATGGTTGGCTTCCAAGTTTAGTAACCATAGGACTATGGACAAGGCTACGCAAAATTTACTTTGGCTCTATTGGATAAGAGGAGACGATGAAGAAGTGTTAACTGGGGAAGAATATCTGATAAAAAAGATGAATATTTTTGTACATATGATGAATTTGGTAGGCTCTTTGCTATTGGAGCTGATATATTTGATTATGAGACACCTTTATGCAAGGAATTTAGAGAATTTAACCATCTAGTCCAGATCGATGCTGACGTCCTTACTGGATATTTACCCGGATTCAAAACTTATGAAGAATTTAAAAACACGTGGTACTATAAATGGAATGATCAAATACCATGGGTAGAGGGTAAACCATGGCTTGAACATGGGTTTTGGAGATAATGTTCTGAAGATATACACCACACCTGTAGACCATTTCGTTTCAAAAATGGACATGTTGAGTGGCCTTCTTGTAATTGGAAAATGGATAATTGTTGTGCTGAGGAAGATTACCTGGAATAGTCAAAGTTGGGTATTTAACTTACTGTCAAAGTTACGAATGGTATGAAAGACTTGAAGACGGAGATTTGAAGAATGAAGCCTTGCAGGAGAAAGCTATTTTAGAGGGATCATGGGGACATGAGGATCAAGAAGGTATGAATTTTTACCCTTTGTTAGAGAAATATTTTGGTAATTATCATGAACTCAACTGTGAACTAATGATGAAGCTAGAGGATTATTGATGGGGAAAGATAGATGAAGAAACGTCGAGTAACGATACTTTTAATAATTATTGGCCTCACGATGAACCATTTGTAGAAAAATCCGAGGTAGTCAAAAGCAAATTGCCTAAAACCCCTTATGAGAAACCAAAATGGCTCGAACTTGAAAATTAATAAATAAGAAAGATAATGATTGGAAGGATGATCTTTTTCAAGAATTGAGTATGAATGGATCCTCGAGTGTCGATGATTTGAGGTATGAAGTTCTATTCCATGAAGAACAAAGGAGTTTAATAATCAGGTATTGTAAGGGATGGGGCAATAAAAAGAACGTTCAGAGGAAGATGCTTGATCGTATTAAGGAAAAGATTAACGAAGGGTACGAATCGAGTTCTAGTGATGACATGTGGTACAAGTAAGAGTTTGAAGAAGAAGAAAAATTAAGATTTGAGCAAGAAGAAATTTGATATGCACCCCATATGATAAAGGTGGAAACTTTTGTACTAAAAAAAGATAAAATATATGATGCTAAGTGCCACGTTCGAATGAAGCGTATAAATGTTGAAGATGTACCTATAAGTGGAAATAATATTTGGTTATTCAAAGACGGGATTATAAAGGAAATGGACATGGAGGATCTCTTCAATGGGACAACGTAGAAGTTGAAGATGAGTCTAACTTAAAGACTCCAGAATAAAGAGAAGTGCTTCCCGAGAGATAAACCGGAGTTGTTATTTTCTGATTTTGTAATCGAGTTTGTCAGACCCGTACATCGATACAGCATATCCATAATCATGGATACGACGTATCGACCGTATTGGTCATATCTATCTTTTATTTTTTTGAATTTTTAGTATTTATGCACTTTGGAAATTTTTGTTAGTTACTTTGATATGGCGTATCCATGTTTTTGGATACAGCGCATTTTATTTCTGACCCGTATTTTATTCCAAGCTCGATACGGCATATCCAATCCCATGGATACGACGTATCGACTGACCTGATGATTTTCATTTTCATTTTTATTTTCACTAACCATCGATTATCGTAGATACACTAGCTGTGATTTTTATTAACACAGGTGGAGTACTTAGAATACGAAGGAAGTGGTGGTTCGCATATACTCTGTATTTTTTGTGTGTTGTAGTCATGCTGGCATACATACACCCTTACTTTCTCACACATAAAAAGTTGCTCACAAATGCATCATGGAGGATCATACCGAGCAAATCTCAAGGGAGTTTTTGTTCTAATTCTTTCCATTTGCTGTATTTAATTTTCAATTTACACATCGAGGACGTTGTCTTAAGTGGGTGGTGGAGAAATAGAACATTATTTGTCCTTAAAATTTTGAAAATATGCCTAATATATGCTTTAATTTAATAAAAAAATGACATCTTTTTTTGAAATCAAAAGTTGCATAACTCGAACACATTACCCTTATTTCCATATTGTTAGAATTAAGCCTATTCCGCTTTCACTATTTTACCCAAAATTCCACAAAAAAATATGAGTGTGCCGGTGACTTGCAGTAAACTTTAGAACTTGGCTTGGTATACTATTTGAGACCACCATAATGAGTATTATTGATATAATTGGAGTAACTTGTCTAACTAGGTACATTTTTAGGATTTTACCCAAATAGCCTTTATATGTTATTTGCTATTAACTAACTACACTGGTTAGTTAACCCCTGTATAAAGCCATTTGTTACTCTCATTTTTAGAGTAAGATACCCTTAGAAAAACCCTCAGAGTCATTCCGTTCATTTCTTACACCCAATACACATCGTTTCGTTACACCTATACACCTTAGCCTACCCTATAATTTAAAGTCCGTGGTTAGTTACTTTGGTGTGTATTTCCTGTGTTCATGTGTATGTTTGTTATCTTTGATTAGGTTGGGAATTGCACATCGCAATGGGAATGTGATAGTATATATTTTGATTTTCGTGTGTTTACTACTACCACTATTATTTTTATATATGAAGTTTTGAAGTATATGGAAAATCATCCAGGTTTATTATGATGATGAAGTGGTGAATTTTACACCATTAGTTTATGTCACTAAGAAAATTGAAAAATAGAAAAGAAAAATAAAAGAGATTGAGAAGAAAAGGTGAGATTGTGAGATAATCGATTCATCTAAACTTAACCGATTCTATATTTGAGCTAATCAATTATTCCTTGGTACGTGTTATAAACCAATGATGTAAGTTTTGTATTAGTGGTTGATATCACCACTATTTGTTGTATCATGTTTATGGGTTGCAACGGAGTTAGCCGTTATGGGAATGCCAACTAAGGTTTATGAGATGATGATTAAGACATCATTGAGTCTAATTCGTGTATACCTACTAAAGCGTGAGTTTCCGTGTTAAAGCATGTGTTAGTCTATGATTTGTGTCTTTTTCATGGGAAGGTAAGGAAGTATTTAATCACATGTTTCCTTTTGTATGGACTTAATCTATTTGTTTTGTGATTTTCTTTAACACCAATTATGTATGTTTTCTCTTATACTTTCCCATGCCTTGTAAAAATATCTAGTGCATTAATATTTTTAGTGACTATCCGGTTTTTGAGTGATCAACTGATGCACCAGCAATCTAGGGTGTAAATTTTGGTTACCATCCATTATGTAA
The DNA here is from genome assembly GCA_910596185.1 of Chrysanthemum makinoi. Taxonomy (NCBI): domain Eukaryota; kingdom Viridiplantae; phylum Streptophyta; class Magnoliopsida; order Asterales; family Asteraceae; genus Chrysanthemum; species Chrysanthemum makinoi. The sequence goes on along the minus strand of OU343223.1, from coordinate 225,884,613 downwards.
ATAACGCGCCAGCGATCCAAGATATACTACTCTAGTGACCATCCATTGTTTGAGTAAATAAAGAATACGCGCCATCGATCTAATATGTTTTTGTATGAGATATTTGAACATAACCCTTTAAGCCTTATCATAATTGACCCAATTTGCCGCTTTAGACTTGTTACCCCTTAGCTTTAGATAATGTTCAAAATGAGCATGTTTTTAGTCGCGTTAGTATAGGTTTTGTGCATGATAATTGGTTATATTTCTACATAATTGTTGCGAAATTGCGAAAAAAGTGTATTTGTATGTAAATGTAGCCAGGTATCGGAAAAGACGAAGAAAAGTGTTGAAAATGATAAATATATGCACATTTGGATAATTTTTGAGAAAGAGGTGTAGGAAGAAACCACAGGAGACTCAATGATTTGAAGCATGAAGATTAATAAGTTTCTATACCAATATCAAGTTCTATTAAAGAAATGAGTGCCGCAAGAGAGAAAAAGCATGCATCGAGCCGAAACGAGAAAAAGAAGAAAACAACATACGAAAGTACTCCAGCCGATTGGTCGGAGCCCGCTACCGGATCGGCTGGATGGTGGCAAAAGGGAGGAACTGATCGGTTGCAGCCCGCAACCGATCCGGTTGGAAAGACTGAAGTTACAATTTTTTGCATTTATTGAAGACTTAACTTCCATTAATCATTGGAGGCCGATCATCTTTAGTTATTAACTCCTGGAGGATGTTTTTACTTAGGGAACAAGGGTATCTTATGCTATATAAAAAACCTATACTAATGTACTAGGTGTGACACAACCTTGAGAGTAATAGTATTACACCAAAGCTATTATTAACTAATTTTATTCAGCCTAAAAGTCTTATAGAAGCTGTAAAACATCCAGGAGTGTATTTGTAGGATCGATATATTATTGTGTTGATGATTCGGGTGGTCTTGGATGATCAAAATACATGTTAGACATTTTAGAGAGAGAAAGTAGAGAGATGGAGTTCTTGGTAGAGAGTTGTTTCAATAAAATGAGAAGGTTAGATTGCCAAGCCACATCCCTTCCATGGATGGAAGGGGTATTTATACTTACAAACAATACGTACTCCTATCGGATGTGGATCAGGCATACAGTGGGTAAAGACCCGTCCTTCCTCCACGGTGTTGCACTAAACTATTCTACGCTACAAACTAACTAATAAGCTACTAAATAACGTAACTAACGACAAGTCTACGAGATAAACTATGCTAGATAATATTTGGGGTGACCGACACTTTAACATGGAATTTCCAATTCCTAACAATCTCCCCCTAAGGGAGGTCACCCCATGATTTACATTTTGAATCCTAGCGTTCTATTCTTTGACTTTGATCTTGAGCTCGTAGACTTCAATTCTTCATGTTCCGCAATCTTTGTGCTTTTGTAGCGATACTTCAAAGTCCGCATAGTTTAGTACTTTTAGTGGAGGTCTTTAACTGATCCACATCATTGATGATCTTCGAGCTTTCATTGAGATCATCAATCACAGTAAATCTCTGGATCACCCTTTATTGTGTTGCCATCATGTGAAGTTGTGAATTTCGGACCGACATGCTCACACTTTTGAATCATGACATCTTTCCATCAGAGTAGCGGAAGCCTTACTGTTCATGATATTTGCGGCAGTGGCGAAGCATAGTATAAAATATCAGAGCCAGGTTATGAAGATATGCACCAGTCATGATTTCTTCAAATTAAGTGTGGATGCTGTGAGCATGCGGCTTTGGATTGACTCCTCAATTATGATCAGCTGCAATCGTCGGGTGTACCGCATACGACAATTAGCAATAAAGCGCACGAAAGTGTCTTTGATCACTTTCGATGAATTGAGGTACACTGCCCACGGTTCCCCATTGATCATACAAGTCTTGCTGTGATCGGTAGAATTCGAAGAATTTCCTTAACAGGTTTCGCATTTGCTCTAGCCGTTCTCAAACCGAACGCGTCTCAAAGAAGACAACACGGAGTGAGTGAACCAGCGAATAGAGATTCACTGATTGATGAAAAATGATTTGAAAAACAATCGCGTATTGCTTGAAAAAAAGAGTTTTGCAATACGATAAAGGTTTTATGAGAAAGATCAATTTTCAATCATAAATACTTTTTATATTTGAAAGAGTACACATTCGACGTGCTAGTGAGAAGAAGATTCGCACATCGAACGGTTTTTCCAAAAGTATTTTTTCAATCAAAGATAATTTTTGTGTTTGAAAACATAAGTACACATTCGACGTGCTAGAGAAAAGAAGATTTGCACATCGAACGGTTTTTCCAAAAGTATTCGTCAATTCCATTCCTGGACCAAGGTTGATTCAAGAGTGAATCGCCCCATCGTTTCTATCCAGTTGTCACAAGCTTGATCTTTAGAAAAGATCTCACATGTCACCCACCAAGAGCTTGTTTGATGTTGGCTCTAGAAGGATTTCCATCTTCATCGTGAATATTTTCATATCACTCGGATGTTCTGGCAATACCACAAGGATAATGCGTAGGACTCTCAATATATACTTACTTTCCACATTGTGTAAAACAACAAGTCTTCATGAATTTTGTGTCCTAATGAGATATTGTGGATGATCTCTTGGCTCTAGACTCAATAGTGCACATTCGGTTCCTATGCCAGAGACTAGGGAGAGGGTCTCCTTCTTCAATATCAACGATCTCTAAGAGAAAGTCGATAGATTATGTAGGTTCCCCGTGAGAATGAAACAAGCCCTTTTAAGAGGAACTTGAGTAGCTTGGGAAGTTGTAGTGCAGTGCCTCACTGGGTCCATGACGTCTTGTCTTCAATACTAGTGTTACCTTAGTAACCACCAGTAGCATATGTATTGAACCCGGTTTCTGCCCTAAGGTTGAATTAATGGAGGGCTATTTCTTTTCACCCTTTTCACATTCAATTCTTTTTCATTCTTCAACCCGTTCAGTGCTTACGAGACTTCATAACTAGAACCTTGTTGGGTTTATTCCAGTACTAGCTCTGTCTCAGTCCGCACTCTTTCCATATCTCACTTTTCTCCTTTTTTCATCATACCTAAGGACTCTACACTATCTAGCGGATTGTCCCTGGGTAGATCCCTCCGGCTCTGGCGGGATCGTGGGAACTAATACCTAACCTCACCATCCTTATAACTCCAGACATAAAGTAAAATGGTTGGTCTTTTGGTACAGTTCATTCTTCCTTGAAACCAATTGAAAAATCATTTGGAAAAACAATCAAGGTACTTGTGATACGAGATCAAAGCATTTTGTACCTTAATAGTTTTGATCATTTAGAAAACCTCCCCCTCAACATGTGCATTATGTATTAGAAATTGTTTATCACATGGAGGCAAGGGGACTTTGAAATATTTTCTTTGATCACAATTTTCATACGAAAAAGCCATTTGATTTTCTTGGTAAAATTCTCCCTTTGATCATCTCTTACATATCTTTGGATTTCTAGTGACTTTTAGGTGGTTTTAGAGTTTGAAAAGGTTTAGTGGTTTTTGCATCATTTGGATCATTTCTAGTGTTAAAGTTTGAATCTTGGGTATTGTTTTGTGTTTAAAATTCTCCCCCTCAATATGTGCATAGGATATTTGAATTCATTTTATCACATAGAGGCAATAGTTCTTTTGAAGCACATCCACGATCACAAAATCCATTAAGAAAACCATTTGAAAACTCAATCAAGGTACTTTATGTTAAAACATAAAAGCTTTTGTACCTTGATAGTCTATTTTCTTTTAAAATGCTCCCCCTCAATATGCGCTTCAAGATTCGAAAGCGTTTAGCACATATGAGAGAGCAGCCTGCACAATTGAATCAAAACGATCACCTTTTATCAAATTTCATTATTAAATCACAAATTCTCCCCCGATCAAAAATATCAAACCCTTTGAGATTTTGGATCCCAAGTGATTTAATAAGGTTTAGAAAACATAGGAGAAAATGTGGCCAGGTTTAAATACTCATCTTGTTTTTGGATAAATGCTCCCCCTCAACATGTGCATTATGTATTAGAAATCGTTTGGCACATGGAGGCAGGAGTGCCTTTAAAGGACTAAAACCAATTCCATTTAAACAAATTTGAGATTTAAATCACGATCTCTACCCCAATAAAAAATTTTAAACCTTTTGAGATTTGTGATCCCAGTTGATTTAAATCATTTAAAATATTTTGGGGAAAGACGTGGCTTGATTTAATTTTTAAAAATGATTGATACGGATTAATTTTAAACATTAAAGATTATTAGTGTCAGTTATGATGGTTTTTAAGAGATCTTTAATTAAAATAAAACAATTTCACAATCAAACAAGAACAGAAAAAATTTCATTTTGTAAGATCTTTGAATTTTAAAGAAAATCATACCATGACATAACATTAAATCTTTATTTTTGTACAAACCGGAACTTTTGTGAAGAAATATCGTTTGAAAATATTTTATTTTAAATCACTCTCCCCCTCAATCGATGACCGAAGTCGATAATTGAGTGACATAGGTTTTGATAAAAAGAAGTCCGGTGATTTTCAAAATTTTGTACAGTTTATTTTCAAAACAACATTTTTCCATTTTCAAAACAATTTTGTTCAAAGTTTTAGAAAAATGGTATCATCACAATTATCCTGCACAAAGATACGTTAGGTGGTTGAGACGCTTCCGTTGTTGTTGTTGTAGGGTTTGGAAGAAAAACCATCTGCAGATGCAGTGAGACTTCTTCTTACGTTGCATTTTGAATGCCAACTTAGGTCAAATTAAGCTCCGTTTCTTCAGTCACTTAGAAGAAAATCATCTGCTGATGCAGTGAGACCTCTTACGTTGCATTTTAATGCCAACTCTCCACAGAAGTCCAATTAAGCTCCGTTTCTTCATTTGTCAACCCAAGATATAGTTACCCTTTCCTTTCGGCATCCAATCATCTTCAATTGTGGGATCCGGATCGGGAACATTCTTTTATACCAATATACCTGCATACGTTAGTGAACACACATACAAATATATGGTGGTCGACATCACCCAAACAACAATCGACTAATAAAAGTCAATGCAACATATCAATCAGATCATATAAATGTATGGGAATATTGTGATCATCAAACTCTAATCATCTAATCCTAGCAATCATATCCTAGGCACCTAGTCCTTCAACATAGGTTAACATCATTTTTAATTAAGCATATTAGGATAATTAAGAAAGCCCGTTAGATGATGTAGATTTGAAAAACATTATCCCCTCAATCCATGACTCATTTTATGAAAAGTTTAAAAGCGCTGAAGTCATTGATTGAGTTTTCAATCTTACAAAAACTCTGAATCTGATTGTATTTAAAGCAACTCATTTACCACCATTTTAGAAAACACCAAATATTTTTCTGAAGAATTTTAGAAAGAAAAACATTTGTGTAGGAACAGCAGTCCTTCGACATACTTTCCTTAATTTATTTTAGGATAAGTGCACGAAAATTTTGAAAAATTGTTTAGCGCAACACTTTCCTTTCTGTAAAAAAACGGGTTGCTATCTGAAATAATAGCAAGCCATGGTTTAAGCACGGGTTACAGTCTGAATTAACTGCAAGCCATATTTTGAGACATGTTTTGAAAAGAATATTTACACCTCCTGCTCGAACTTCATCTATGGTCCCGTGTCATTATTAAATGACATTTCTAAGACCGCAGATGTTATCGATACCAGAAGACATGTCTTTGAAAAACAATATTTTTGGTATTTTTCAAATTTTCTGATTTTTTATGGGTTTTTGTTGGTTTTATATTTTTCTATTTTGTTTTGATGATTTTCTATTTTTGTATTTGGTTTTTTAATAAATATATACAAAGATAGAGAAGATGATAAATGTATTTGGTTTTTTTGGTATAATCACCGTGATTCTTCGTTCTAGGTTATATCATCAACAAGAACATCAACGAATCATCCCACACATAAATAACTCTTCTCAAATTTCATTACCACTGAAGTCTGACGCAATCCATTCCAACAGGTGTAAAGAAACCACTTCCCCCGAGTAGTTGAATTGATGCAGTAAGTCTCTTTGTATAATGCTCAAGAACTCTCCCGAATACACTTCATGAGGGGAATGAAGAACACCTTCCCATGTTCACATTTTTCTTCCCTGATGAACGTGTATGAAGCTCAAGAACCCGAAGTACACCAATATCCATAAACTCTCCCGAATACACATCATGAGGGTAATGAAGAACACCTCCCCTATGTTCACATCTTTCGTCCCTGATGAATGTGTATGAGGCTCAAGAATGGCAAGTACACACATTCCCAACGAGAATAACGATAACACCTCCCTCATGTTACAAATTTATCTCTCCTGAATATGTCGTACTTGTGTACCTCTTTTATCTTCTAAACTTTCTAACATCTCTTCCCCACATAGTTGGAATTAGAACACTAAACGCCTTGATGAGTAAAACCTTGAGTTTCTCTGCGGTCATGACATTTGTTTTCCGGGATATCTTCAATCACTTAGTAGAATTAAGTTCATCAAGTTTACTCGCCATGAGTCAAACCTTGAGTTTCTCTGCGGTAATAACATTTGTCTTCCCGGGATATCTTCAATTACTTAGAACTATTAAGTTCATCAAGTTTACTCGCATTTAGATGCGTGTCTCCTTCCCCCTTGCTGGTTTTGATACTTCAGAATCAGCAACTCTTTGAAAGCCCAAATACTAGAAATCTGTTGAGAAGAACGCTTGAAGTCTTTGTGAGAATCAACATGCTGAAATATGTGAGCAAGTCTAATTAGGGATTAAATTTGAAATTTCACCCTCCCCCAATTAGTACTCTCCCCTAAACTGACAATGCCCGGAATATGAAGAAGTCTTTGGATAATCAAATGCAACTCGTCTTTAGTCTTCTAACATGCAGCAGAAAATGTAGAACATACTGTAGACTCGACCTTCTTCAAGATTGTGCAGTTGGGGAATAGATAATTAACATCTTCATATCACCAAAAAGCATCTCACCAAAAAGCATCCCAATTAACTTACATCTTGCAAATCCCATTAACTAAAATCCCTCCCAATCAAACAAGAACAGAAAGATGTTCATCAAAGAAATCAGCAATCAACCCTCAACGAACACACTAAATGGTAACACCAAACTACCAATCACATCAAACAAGAACAGAGAGATCGTTCGGAATCATCATGTTGATGTGCACGTGAAGCATTAACCGGAAGCACTTTGTCGTTAAATTCATATCAGCTTGTGAAGATGTCAACCAACGGCTCATAGAAGAAAACTACATGTAAAGATGACCCGATAAGAAGAAGCTCAGTTCTTACATGAGTTTGGAGCCGTTTGACCATTTATTCTCATATATAACTCAACATCTAGAATTATCATACTTCTTCTCCCCCTCAAGAATTGCATACGTAGTTGCCATTCTTGATTAAGCAAGTGAATATCTTCAACAATGTAGTATATTCACACTTCTCCTCATAAAATTAGCTACAGGATGTCGCCATCATCATTATAGTTGAGCAAGTGGAATAAGAAAACAATCAACGGTAGCCCAGTTCACTTGATAATCGAAAGCACATGGAAAAGCATGAAGCATGTTGATGAGAATGGTCGTAATAAGAAGATTTTCTTCTTCGAAGATAAAAGCGCATTGACGTACACTTTTTTTCTTTGAGGAACGAGGCATGAAATTGTGTTCATACGTCATAATCTCTCTTTCAATCTTTTGGCAAAACATGTAATCAACCCCATTATCATTCAGTGAGGCTCTTTGTAGTGACTGGGAGAAAACCCGATATAATGAATTTGACCCTGAAGTAAACTACCCCGAACTCGTGACTTAAACTTGCACATATGTAACAAAGAGCGGTGTTGATTTCCATTAGCATCTCTAAGTACTCTCTATGTACTCTATACTCTTCAACCAACCAACCATCAAGTATAAGACGTACATTACCTCTAGAAAATCCACAATTAAATGTGACACTGAGCACTACAACGTAACTCCTTAAAGTGATAGTTATTTTGAGGTGTTATGAGCCCAATTCCCCCAAGTGGTAAAAGAAAAGGTAAAAGACACCCAATAATAACTAGATTTCCAAGTCTTCATTTTTGATAATACGATCAAACAAGGATCTTGAAAAATCTTCATCCAACCATCCCCGATACCTTCAGATACTAAGTACACTCGCCCGTGATAATTCACTTCAACCTCAAATAAATAATACTGAATTAACTCCGTTGTCACATCTTGTTAAAAGCTCAAATCTAGCCTCCTTTGATCTTAAAAGTGAACATTGATAATGGTTTCATCCCGACTGTTAATACAAATAAGCCGTAAAAACGTTTATTTATATTTTACGATCTTCTAATGTTTTGTCGATAACAAACGTAAAATCATATTAACGAAACAAATAAAATACGTAAATGGTTTGAACTAATAGTTTCTAACATATTCACATTTTCACATAAAATACGTAAGTGATTTTATGATTTAGTATTACATATGTACAACAACTAGTGTTTACATATTTGGGTAAATATACACATAACTAGTATGTAGTATATTGGGTAATATAAATGGGTAGAAACTTAAGTATTTGACCCATTGACCAAATACATTGAATGTAGTTGGGTAAAAACAAGTATATACTAAATGGGTAAAAACTAGCAAATGGTATTGACCCATAACCCATGGTTTTATATATACCACTTGACCAAGTTCATTGTATACTAGCAAATGGTATTGACCCATAACCCATGGTTTTATATATACCACTTGACCAAGTTCATTGTATACTAGCAAATGGTATTGACCCATAACCCATGGTTTTATATATACCACTTGACTAAGATACATTGTATCTAGAAAGAAAACCATGGATCAACCCATAACCCCATGACCCATAACCAAAAATACCCATGGGCAAAGAGGAGCGTTCCACGAATCCCTAGCTTTGTGCTAGCCGGATCCCAAGTGGAAGGGATCCGTGGGATCCGGGGAATAGTAGAGAATTTTCTCTAAAAATAGAGAGCCATTTCTTCCTTTCTACTTATCCCTTTACACACATACTTCCCCCAAGTATTCTAACCCTCTAACCTCAGATCCAAGAGATCTATGTAGCTTTTCTCTTTTGTTTTCGTGTGATCTTCTAGGTTCCTCTTAAAGGAAAGATCACCACATCTTGAAGACGTGCAAGCTCAAGTCCATGAGTTGCCATGCTTCGTCATCATCAAGACAACGAAGGTTCTCTTGTTGATAGATCTATCTTTCTCCATAGATGTTGGGTTGAAGGCATTAGTGAAGAATGCCGAAAGTGTCAAGATGAAAGCATTAGTGAAAGGTGCTCATCATCCGTGTCAAAGCATTAGTGAAGAATGCTAAAGGTGTCAAGACGGAGGCATTAGTGAAGGGTGCCAAGCGTTGTGTCAAAGGCATTAGTGAAGGATGCCGAAGAATCAAATCAAGTAGCATTTGGGAAGAATGCTTAGGTCGTATAATCGATGAGGGGCATCGTTATACATATAAGTATTTGTTTATTTACAAGGATGGTGATATCCTTGATGGTGTTGTAACAAGGAGTAGATCTCCTTGAGATTTGGTGTTGTGTCGTGAAGGGTAGTAGTTCCTCCATAATGGAACTAGGTGCTTAGCCTAGTACCTAATAAAGGGTAGGCGACGCGTTGTGGAAGGATTAGTTCTCCTAAGGTGTGAAAGAACTCGGTGGTTAGCCTAGCACCGTATAAAGGGTAGGCGACGTTGTGTTAGGTGTGGTTCGCCTTGGTGTGAAAGAACTAGGTATTTAGCTTTGTGCACCCGAAAAGGTTAAGAGGACGTTGTGAAGGCTTCTCCGCCATAAGGAGATTGGTGTAGTGCTTTTAACTCTCGAGTAGGTGACTCGGGGAGTGGAGTAGGGCAAGGAAGGTGTCCTTGTAGCCGAACCACTATAAATAACTTGTGTCGTGGTGATGTGGTTCTTACTCTTTATCTTTCATTACACGTTTTTATATCTATCTATCAACGTCCAACATAAACAACCAAATAGATTGACATAAGTCGATCTAAATATTTAAAAGGAAGTTTTAAATTGGTAAAACTATTCAACCCCCCTTCTTGTTTTCCACAATTGGCATCAGAGCTTCGTTACCAAGTTTTTTTTGGTATATTGTACTTTGAAAACTTGATACGATCCATGGATGTTTGAAAACTACAAAGAAGGGAATTTCTTAAAACAAAAAGTCATGTTTTTAGAAATCATCATATGTTAGATAGTGATAGATCATTCTAACATTTTCCTTTGAGAAGTCTTCATACTAGGATTTGGGTATCTTAGAAGATCATGAAGTATTTCGCCTCTATGGTTTCTAAAACCATAAAAAGGGAATATAGCAAAGGATTGGGGTATCTTAGAAGATCATGAAGTATTTCGCGTTTATGGTTTCTAAAACCATAAAAAGGGGATATAGCAAAGGTATGTTTTCTTAGTTACATTTTTTTTTTCAAAAACGTGCTAAATTGCTTGTGGACAAAATGGTGATATATGCTTCTACCTTATAATAAGCATAATATGAAAAGTGTTTTAGTGATTTTTTTCTTTGAAGTTTTGTTGTTAGATATCTTGTTAATCAAGCTTGAATAAAGGTAAAAATGGGTAATATAACTTCACTAAAAAGTCTACAAAGACTAAACCTTTTCGTCGGGTCAAAATGTACATTTTGTAATTCGTCGATCCGCGGATCCCTCAGTTACAAGACCGGACGGATCCTCAAGCAAGGGATCCGTGGGATCCGTGGTATCGGAAGACAGCTTTTGTCCGAATTTCAAAAATTCATAACTTTTTAACCGTAAGTCGTTAGAAGTCGTGCCACCTATCGTTTTAAAGGTATTTAAGTCTAATTTCATTTAAAAATGATTTCATAAACTGATTCAAAACAATAATTTACAGAATCATTGATTTATAATAGAAAGTCATTATTCGGTCATAACTTTTGCACAAACTTTTGATCTAATTAGAGACGGATGTTTTCGCTTTTGAATAACAATGTGTCCTCTTTTGAAAATAAGGTTTTGATCATATTTATAAAATAAACTAATCAAGCTTGGTATATGGTATGTGCTAAAACACATACCTTTTCATTATCAAAACTGACCCAAAATAACCAAGAAAGAGCCGTTTATTGCTAATATCTGTGGTTTTCTAGAGTTTGTGCTTGTGCATGTACGGATATGTAAAAACATACAAAAAGGAACCAAATCGACATAAAATCCGACACGGGAGATTAAGAGAGCTTAAATTTGCGGGAAGATCAAAATTGAGCATTTATGAAGATTTTATTCTCCGAGGAGATGATTTTGGAAGTTTGAACCAAGTTTAAAGAATTGGCAAAAATGGCCCCTCAAGTTTCTGTTTTTGGCAAGAATGAATCCTCAAGTTTCGAAGTTGCAAATTGATCTTGGTTTATTTGAAGATTGACAAAATCAATCCTTGGAAGATACTTTCAGAATTACATTTATGGTCCCTCAAAAATTCAGTTTTTACAACTATGGTCCTTGAGATATGTTTTGGATCACTTAACTAGTCCTAATCCAAAGTCCAATATCCATTACCAACAAGGCCACCACTTATAATATATCCCAACCCGTTATCCACTATCCAACCCAATACCCGGTTCCCACCTAACCCGGTCAACATCATTCAAGATATAATAAACAATCCCAAACGCCTTTCTTCCTTTTCTTCCCAAACGCCCATTCACCCAATTACCACCAATTACCCACCACCCATTTACCCAAGAAAGAAACATCGTACTAAGGATCTTCCCAAGGCTTCTAGAAGCACTGACATGTCAGGATAAGATCACCCACGTGGCTAATTGGAGCTATCCTATTGGACGCAACACCTCATGGGATGAATTGGAGCAATGTGATTGGTGGTGATGTGAGGATTGACATGTGGCTGTGGATAAGGTTCTAGGTTCTTCCAATCAAGGATCCAAGGCTGATGGAGGCTATATAAAGACCCCTTGGCTCACCATTTTAGTCGTGCAATTAATTTTCTTTAAATTCAGTCATGTATTTGTATTTTAGTTTCTTAATGTTTTCTTAAAGTCTTTATGTAATTTCAAACCTTTTGTAATCTCATTTCAGATTAATAAAAATTTCAAGCTTTCACTTTGATTTTGATCTTGCATTTTCACTATTTGAATAATAAATAAACTGTTTTAGAGATTGTAATAAGCTCATATAAGCTGTCCATAGCTTTTATGAGCTTATTTTGTGTTTACTTGTGGTATTTCAGTCATTCATATTCACAAAAATATTTGGTCAACGAAAGTCAACTGTGGTTGAAAGTGTTTTTGATATGGAGATGGGATGATCTTAAGGCTGAGTTGGGTATGTTTTAGTATTTGGTGTTGGATTTGGTTCTGTTATGATGCTAAAACTCAGCTAGACATCTTGTAAGTTGAAGACTTAATCTCATTTCTAGCTTAATATTAAGTAAAGATTTATGTTTCATTTAGATCATCATTATTAGTAGTGATTAGTACTGTTTCTAGCTTGATTTAGATGCATTGGATCTGTTTTGATGTTAGCATAGGCTTGTCATTGTGTTTTAGATAGAATATATTGCATTTTATGTCTTAAAGGGGTGTTTGGATTGCTTGATAAAACTGAGTTAGAATGTAGTATCCTGTTTAGAATCTTTGCAGTAGTCTCTAGTAGTGTAGTTACTATCATTCTAGTGGTTTATTTGCATAAAATTGGTCTAAAAGTCATAATCACTCTAAAACTGATCTTATTTGCATAATCTGTTGGAACCAGTTTTGGAATCATTACAGATAGGTGTAGAATCTGTTAGGTTAGCTTATTTGGGTCTTATTACATCTACTCTCAGCTTAATCATCCCAAAATTTGCTTCTAAATCTCACAAAAGTCAAACTTTATAATGCTTTCAAAAGTAAAAACCATGTCAAACCTGTTTTTCTCAGATATTGTTTCCTTTGCACAAGTTTCAATACAGCTTATGATGGTCTCATATTTGGTCCAATTGTAGTTTGCTAGGTGGTCTTAAAGACCACATATCTGGTTTTCACATAAGTTTCTTAGATTTGCTGGTGCAGTAGCTCAAACAGGTGGGTCAAAACCTGTTTGGGAAGAAGATCAGTTAGCATCATAATCTGAGTAGACTGCTTATTTGAGGTTAGGAGTAGCTATAATTAATTGCTTTAGAGTAGTTATAGTATAATTTAGTTACTGAAACAGTTTGGTGGCTAGTTGTGCTTATTTGCTTATATTAAAGTGCTTATTTGGTGACAGTTAACACTACAGCTTTCATATCTTAACATAAGCATAGTATTTTATATTTTTCACAGATTTAGAATAATATTTTAGAATTTTCCTGAATTTTTCATAATTTTTGGTCACTGTTTGCTATTTTTCTCTATTTAAAATAGTTTTAGTCACTTTTAAATAGCTTTTATTGCAAATAATTAAGAAAAAGTTCCAAAAAATAATTTTCAATTTTCCCAGTTTAAGAAAAATATAAAAAGCATAAAAAATATTTTTCCTTATTTTTCCCTTTTATTTGGTATTTTTCACAATTTAAATTAGATTTAAATAGTTTTAAATTAGTAGAAAATAGAAAAATAATCAGAAAAATAAAAAATTAGTTTTGAAAATTCTCTTTGGTTATTTTAGATTTTATAAAAATAGTTTCATATTTTTCTCCTTAATTTTCCTAATTTTTAGTATTTTAAATTAGTTTTAATAGTTAAAAATTAGTTTTTAATTCTAATAAAATCCAGAAAAATCAAAAAAATAGTTTTAATTAGTTTTCAAATTACATTTCTAGAGTAAAAGTAATTTTAGGCATTTTTAGGATATAATTTAGACGTAGTTGCATTTTAATTACGTTTCGTTAATTACGTTTTAGTAATTTTGCACTTAGGATTTCCCGTAAAATAGATTCCCTTAATTACCTTCCCTATTCCCGTAGTTTAACAAATCAAATCAAAAAAATCAAAACATCGAGCATTAAATTCCAAACCAAAAACGACGTTGGCAATTCACGCCTCGTTGGGGAACGATTCGGGTTGACTAATCCGTATCAACGATCACACACGGGATTTGATTTATTATTCTTTTTCCTAAAGGAATTTTGAATCTATCTTCGTGATTATTTTTTATATCGATATTGAGGTTTTATCCGTACACACATATCCTTAAGCCTTCATTATCGAATCGATTATGTCGAACTGTTTTAAGTTTCTTACGGTTAGTCATTCACAAGTGGCTAGCTTGTGTGAGATAACTTGATGGTTTGGCATTGTGTGCAGTTGCAAATTTTGGCCGCCGGCCGGGAGGTTGTGTCACGACAATATCGTTTGAGGTTTGATGATTAGTGACTCGAGATCCTTCATTCGTGAAGTTACTATTTTTCTATAAAATAAAAAAGTAAAAATATTTTCCTTTTTCTTTTGTATATATATATATCATATTAAAAATATAAAAAGATTTCTCTTGTGTTTTTGCTAATAAATAGAAGACACCAATTATATAACATTCTCAACGGAGGTGTTATCATTAATAAGTTCCCGAACCAAAGATCAAAAACTTGCCTTTGTGTCGCTTGTGAATTGATTTATTTCTATCGGATAAACAAACCGTGTGGTGGGTATAAGGACGGCCTGACATTAAATTGCGGCTGAAAAGAAGCGGGTTTTAATAAGCTTCGCGCTGACCTAAAAAGCTTCTCCGCCCGCTTGTGCGTTTGTCTTATAGAGGTGATTTATTCACTTGGGATTATTGGTTAAGTTCATTGTTGTTTTCAAATACCGTTCTTTTAATTGCCTTGGTTTTTGAAAGTGCATGCGCACTCGTTCTAATAACTACAGACCGATACTTGAAACCGCTACAATTCCGCGAAGGCGAAATAGACGTGCTCCATTAGTCGAACCTGAGATTCGAACTAATCAAACCCGCCATCATCGAAATGGCGGAGGACAACCGATCCATGCTAGAGCAACTCCGCACCCACGAGGGTTATGGAGAAGCCATTGTCGTCCCGGCAATCGTTGCCGATAACTTTGAGCTTAAACACGGCTTGATCAACTTGGTATCATCGAGCCAATTTTACGGATTTGAGAGGGACGACCCTCACTCTCATATCCGACGGTTTAACAAGCTCACGTCTACGATCAATACGTAACGTTCCGGAAGAGGCTATCAAGCTACTACTCTTCCCATTTTCACTCGAGGGGGCCGCCCGGATTTGGCTCGAAAAACTACCCCCTCGATCGATAACCACATGGGAGAATTTAGTATCAAAATTCGTGAACGAATTCTTCCCACCATCTAAAACAACAAGCCTTAAAAATGAAATAACAAAATTCACACAAAGATTTGATGAATCATTTAGTGAGGCATGGGACCGATTCAAAGATTTGCTTAGGCAATGTCCCCATCATGGTTTTTCTGAGTTGCACCAACTTGATACGTTTTATAACGGTTTGAATGAGACTGATCAAGACTCTCTCAATGCCGCCGCAGGTGGTAATTTGTTGACCCGATCAACGAGCGATGCCTTGTTGATTATTGAGAACAAATCTAAAGTTCGTACCTCACGTAGCAAATCGGTTGCTGCCCGAGTGAGTGTTACACCATCGTCCTCGTCTTATGAAAATAAGTCTAGCACCGATGCTAAGATTGATAAGCTTACGGATATGATTCAGGCTTTGGTTAAGATTAATACCGCTAAGATTAATTTCTCCACCCGCCTCAGTCAAAGCGGTGGAAACGACTTGTACCACTTGTGGAGGCCCGCATGCTTACTACAATTGTACCGCCACTGATGGGAATCTTTTCGATGCTAATGCCAGTAACCTATAAATGGAGGTAACCAATACCGTTCTCAAGTTGAACCAAACCCTCGTGTTAGTAATCAAATGGGACCTCCAGGATTTTCTCAATCAAACAATCAGACTCGTTTTAATCATAATCAAGTTCGTGGACCAAATGTTCAAAACCAATACAAAGCCCCACCAAATCAATACCAATCAAGGAGTCAATTACAATCAAGGATATCAAGCTTCAAGCTATCAAGCTCCACCTTTGGCCTCTAATGAATTCTCGAATTACGTTCAGAACAATAATGATACCATCCAAACCATGAAAACCCAGATTTCAAGTTTGAGAAACGAGTTTCAATCTTCGTTAACTAGACAAAGCAATGAGTTTAGGAATGAGATTCGACTTCAGAACAACAAATTGGATGCTTCGCAGAATAAACTTGAGAATATGTTGAATGCTGTTTTGTGCCAAATGAGTCAACCCTCGGGTTCTAGTTCTCTCCCAAGTAATACAATTCCAAACCCCAAGGGAGAAATGAAATTCGTTACCATTCGAGATGATGGGCCCTCGATGACTACTTCCTCTCCGGTGATGAGTGTAGCACGAGAGACCGAGGTGATAAAGGACCCGGTAATTCCTCTTGATAATGGCAAAGCCAAATACGTCCAACCTCTGGTTGCCCAAGTTCCTTCTATCTCTATCATAATGCCGAGTTCTAACCTTACACCGTGCAAATCTGTTCAATCACGGTTTGACAAAATGAAAGTTGTTTCCGGAACCAAGTTCAAACTTACGACTGATATGATCAAAGCTGCTGAAATGATTTATGAAGAGAAATTGGAACAAATTTCAAAGATTTCACCTGAGCCTACACCGTTTAATTCTTCCTCGAACCAAGCTCCCGAGAAGCTTGGTGATCCCGGAAATTTCTCCTTCCTTGCTCCTTAAATGATATTAAGGAATGTAATGCCCTAACCGATTCAGGTGCAAGCATAAGTCTCATGCCTCTTGCGATATATCATGAGCTTGGATTGTAGACTCTTATACCGACCTATGACTATCGAATTAGCTAATCGCACAATTGCTCACACGGTTGGTGTAGTCAACGATGTTATGGTATGAGTGGATAAATTCCATTTTCCCGTGGATTTCACCGTAGTTGATATAGAGGTCGATGCCCGAGTTCCTCTCACTTTAGGAAGACCATTCTTGAGAACAGCAAAAGTCATTGTGGATCATTACCAAGGAACGTTAACGATCAGAAAAGGAAATGAAAAATAGTGCTCTATGCCTAAAAACGTCAAAACCTCCACCCGATGATCATTCGATTCATAGCATCGGTGTGATTGATTTTTCTCAAGAAAGTGGTGATCCCATTTTACCATATGATCCGAATGATGTGAAGAACATTGAGCCTAAAACGTCTCGAATTGATCTTTCAAGGTTTACGATCAAGAGTATGTCGACAATACAAGTTGAACGGAAAAAGAAACAAGAAAAGGAGTCTACAACGGTAGTGGTGGAAACGCTAGCTCGGAGAGCACACCACTTGTCCCACCTCCGATTTCTAAGAAAATCAACCTTCCTTTGAGTAGCAATCCCACTCCTTCTCTCTCAAATCATGGAACCTTATTTTGAGACATCTTTCGATCCAGAATCTTTCAAAACGACATTCACAAATCCCTTGTTCGAATTCGATTCTGAATATACTCAAAATTTTAAAAATCAACTCTTTGACGAAGAAAGTGAGGAGTTCACAGATGAACTTGCTCCTACCGACTCGATTTTCTTTGAGGATGAAGAAGAATACGATGATCCGTTTTTTCCAAAGAAAGATAAGGAAGTGAAGTTGTCGACAGATGAACTTGTTAATCCTGAGGTCCAATATTATTTAGCCGAGAGTGAATCCTCTCCTCGTGAGGATTTTCACATAGATGACACATTGATCTCCTTCCTCTACAGACAAGATTTTCAACCCGGGATACGCGTTGATGAGTTTTATGCTAAAAATGTCATTCGAGATAAGGATCCTCTCTTGGATGCCTTCGTTGATGAGCCTTTGAGTAACACCTTTCTATACCATGAGCTCCCGACTTCTTTGGAGTATTCTCTTATCGATCTTTCATCCTTTCGTCCGCCCGCTAAAACCACGGATGATGGATCGATCTTTCATATGCCTTATGTGAGTTTGGGAGGAGTCATTCTTTATGTGCTTGAGCCCGACATTTTCTTTCCCTCCCAACCCACCCAGTCTCATTCTTTCGGGAATAAGGACACCGTTTTTGACGCTGGTATCTCTACCATTTTCTTCCCCAAGGACAAATGAATTGGGCGAGTCGAGGCTAGCGACTCGGTAACCAAAAATAGTAGCGCTTCGTGGGAGGCACCCCATGCTTATCTCTATTTTCTTTCTATTTTCTAATAAGTGACGCGAAGGGGTCTGCCTCTTCGATTTCTCGTGTTTGGTTGTTTGTGATGTTGTTCAGGATTTTCCCGATATGAAGACTCTCGTGCTCGAAGTTTGTCTTTTCTCTACGCGAGTTTCATGATCGAGGCTGATGGAAATCCGATATCCTAATCTTATCGACTAACGTTTATCTTTTAGCATACTTAATAAACGGCTTTTAGATTTTCTTGATTCCCTTTCCTTTAAACATTGAGGACAATGTTTCGTTCTAGTCTGGGGTAGGGTAATCTTCGATTTGATTTGACCGCACTTGCTTGTTTTTCGTCGTGTACTCTCGCAACCCCGTTTTTCCTTAGAAAATGAAAAAATTGTGCAAAAAGGAGAAAAATTTAAAATTTTTGAAGCTTTTGTTAAGACTTTTTGATTGAAAAGTTGGCTAGTCTCTTAGACAAGAAGCTATAAAATGCGAATTCTAGCTCACAAGGCCAAGATTTTGCAAGTTCCCCTGAGTGACTTTAAATATGCATAACTTGATTTCATTTAGACGAAGCATTTGCAAAGTTTATATATGTTTTGACACCTTGTTGACTTTCCGCTGGTAAGAGTAGGAATAGAATTCTGACTTGACCGGGTGTTGAGCCCTAGCTTGTTCCCTTAACCATAGATAATCTAAAAATTATCGGCTAAGCATCCGCGGATCTCATTATTTGGGATTTTAAATTTGCGGAGATCGAGAAATGATAGAGTTGCTTATGAGTTTAGATGCTAAGCGTGGAGTAGATGGTTCTCTTTAGAGCCCATCGAAGGTACTTATGGCTTTTTGTTCCCACAAAATTGTTTCACCCCATATCTGCTAATAAATAATTAGAGATGTTGAGTTTTTGGCGATAGTTAGTTCTTTACCTTCTTAAAAGAATCTTTGTTTTAAAAATTGGGTACACATCAAGGATCCGTAATGAATGAGCAATAAGTAATAAGTGATATAGTAATAAGTAAAGTTATGAGCTGCTGTGTCGAGATCGGACCCTTGGATCTTTAGCCGGGATTGAGTGAGGTCTTAGCCTAGCCAGCCGGGATCCTCATTTCATGAAGCCTATAGTCTTGGAATTACCCCGTGAAGCTCCGTAGTTCATAGCGCATATAAATAAAAAGTATAAGTGCAAAAAAAAAAAAAAAAAAAAAAAAAAAAAATGATGTTGAAAAATGTTGAAAAAAAAGTCAAAAGTATAAGTGAATAAAAATTCCTTGATGTGGACCTCATTTTTGGGACAATGGTTCTTGAGAGAAGGCGGATAACTAATTATCGATTTAGCTTTGTATCTTTATCGGAATACAAGTTATCGAAACGAGAATTATGAAGAAATTCATTTCTCACAAAAATAAAAAATTCTAGAGGCAAATAGGAAAATGAGAGCAAAAGGTAATCACACAAGTAACTTCCATGGGTAGTGTTAGCATCTAGAATCATATTTAACAATGATTTCGATTTTACGCTTAGTTTGGGAACTTGTGAAAAATCAGGGACGATGTATTCTATCCGTATGGTCACTTCACGCTGTGTTGTGTTTTCTACTCCGTGATCCTAACGTGTCTTTTGAAAAATGTTGGAGTTATTGATCGACATGAAAGTTCAACAAACCGTCACTCATAACCGGAATGTGCTTAATTGTAATATCTATGCTAATGAAATATAAGGTAAACAGGGCGTTTTTAGAATTAAGGATTTCTCAATCTCTTTTGAGGAATCTTTGCTACTTCTTCATAGGTTTAGTAGAAAGAGATTGAAGTCCTTGGTTTTAGAAGCGTGAGTTGATTGCATTGCGTGGGGACACGACAATGGTCTCGTCTGAGGTATTTTGGTATGTGCTAAAACACATACCTTTTCATTATCAAAACTGACCCAAAATAATCAAGAAAGAGCCGTTTATTGCTAATATTCGTGGTTTTCTTGAGTTTGTGCTTGTGCAGGTACGGATATGTAAAAACATACAAAAAAGAACCAAATCAGACATAAATCCGAGCACGGGAGATTAAGAGAGCTTAAGCTGAGCTGGAAGATCAAAATTGAGCATTTATGAAGATTTTATTCTCCGAGGATGATTTTTGGAAGTTTTAACCAAGTTTAAAGAATTGGCAAAAATGGCCCCTCAAGTTTCTGTTTTTGGCAAGAATGACCCCTGAAGTTTCAGAAGTTGCAAATTCAGTCTTGGTTTATTTGAAGATTGACAAAATCAATCCTTGGAAGATACTTTCAGAATTACATTTATGGTCCCTCAAAAATTCAGTTTTTACAACTATGGTCCTTGAGATATGTTTTGGATCACTTAACTAGTCCTAATCCAAAGTCCAATATCCATTACCAACAACCCGGCCACCCTTATAATATATCCCAACCCGTTATCCACTATCCAACCCAATACCCGGTTCCCACCTAACCCGGTCAACATCATTCAAGATATAATAAACAATCCCAAACGCGCCCTTTTCTTCCCTTTCTTCCCAAACGCGCCCATTCACCCAATTACCACCAATTACCCACCACCCATTTACCCAAGCAAGAAACATCGTACTAAGGATCTTCCCAAGGCTTCTAGAAGCACTGACATGTCAGGATAAGATCACCCACGTGGCTAATTGGAGCTCTCCTATTGGACGCAACACCTCATGGGATGAATTGGAGCAATGTGATTGGCGGTGATGACAGAGGATTGACATGTGGCTATGGATAAGGTTCTAGGTTCTTCCAATCAAGGATCCAAGGCTGATGGAGGCTATATAAAGACCCTTTGGCTCACCATTTTAGTCGTGCAATTAATTTTCTTTAAATTAGACTCATGTATTTGTATTTCAGTTTCTTAATGTTTTCTTAAAGTCTTTATGTAATTTCAAACCTTTTGTAATCTCATTTCAGTTTAATAAAAATTTCAAGCTTTCACTTTGATTTTGATCTTGCATTTTCACTATTTGAATAATAAATAAACTGTTTTAAAGATTGTAATAAGCTCATATAAGCTGTCCATAGCTTTTATGAGCTTATTTTGTGTTTACTTGTGGTATTTCAGTCATTCATATTCACAAAAATATTTGGTCAACGAAAGTCAACTGTGGTTGAAAGTGTTTTTGATATGGAGATGGGATGATCTTAAGGCTGAGTTGGGTATGTTTTAGTATTTGGTGTTGGATTTGGTTATGTTATGATGCTAAAACTCAGCTAGACATCTTGTAAGTTGAAGACTTAATCTCATTTCTAGCTTAATATTAAGTAGAAGTTACTGTTTCATTTAGATCTGTCATTAGTAGTGATTAGTACTGTTTCTAGCTTGATTTAGATGCATTGGATCTGTTTTGATGTTAGCATAGGCTTGTCATTGTGTTTTATATAGAATATATTGCATTTTATGTCTTAAAGGGGTGTTTGGATTGCTTGATAAAACTGAGTTAGAATGTTAGTCACTATTTAGAATCTGTTGCAGTAGTCTCTAGTAGTGTAGTTACTATCATTCTAGTGGTTTATTTGCATAAAATTGGTCTAAAAGTCATAATCACTCTAAAACTGATCTTATTTGCATAATCTGTTGGAACCAGTTCTTTGGAATCATTACAGATAGGTGTAGAATCTGTTAGGTTAGCTTATTTGGGTCTTATTACATCCACTCTCAGCTTAATCAGTCCAAAATTTGCTTCTAAATCTCACAAAAGTCAAACTTTATAACTGCTTTCAAAAGTCA
The DNA here is from genome assembly GCA_910596185.1 of Chrysanthemum makinoi. NCBI lineage: Eukaryota > Viridiplantae > Streptophyta > Magnoliopsida > Asterales > Asteraceae > Chrysanthemum > Chrysanthemum makinoi. The sequence goes on along the minus strand of OU343223.1, from coordinate 225,862,632 downwards.
AAAACCATGTCAAACCTGTTTTTCTCAGATATTGCAGCCTCTGCACAAGGTTCAATACAGGTTATGATGGTCTCATATTTGGTCCAATTGTAGTTTGCTAGGTGGTCTTAAAGACCACATATCTGGTTTTCACATAAGTTTCTTAGATTAGCTGGTGCAGTAGCTCAAACAGGTGGGTCAGAACCTGTTTGGGAAGAAGATCAGTTAGCATCATAATCTGAGTAGACTGCTTATTTGAGGTTAGGAGTAGCTATAATTAGTTTCTTTAGAGTAGTTATAGTATAATTTAGTTGCTGAAACAGTTTGGTGGCTAGTTGTGCTTATTTGCTTATATTAAAGTGCTTATTTGGTGACAGTTAACACTACAGCTTTCATATCTTACACATAATCATCAGATTTTATATTTTTCATAGGTTTAGAATAATATTTTAGAATTTTCCTGAGTTTTTCATAATTTTTGGTCACTGTTTGCTATTTTTCTCTATTTAAAATAGTTTTTAGTCACTTTTAAATAGCTTTTATTGTAAATAATTAAGAAAAAGTTCCAAAAAATAATTTTTCAATTTTCCCAGTTTAAGAAACATATAAAAAGCATAAAAAATATTTTTCCTTATTTTTCCCCTTTTATTTGGTATTTTTCACAATTTAAATTAGATTTAAATAGTTTTAAATTAGTAGAAAATAGAAAAATAATCAGAAAAATAAAAAATATAGTTTTGAAAATTCTCTTTGGTTATTTTAGATTTTATAAAAATAGTTTCATATTTTTCTCCTTAATTTTCCTAATTTTTAGTATTTTAAATTAGTTTTAATAGTTAAAAATTAGTTTTTAATTCTAATAAAATCCAGAAAAATAAAAAAAAAAATAGTTTTAATTAGTTTTAAAATTACATTTCTAGAGTAAAAGTAATTTTAGGCATTTTTAGGATACAATTTAGACGTAGTTGCATTTTAATTACGTTTCGTTAATTACGTTTTAGTAATTTTGCACTTAGGATTTCAGTAAAATAGATTCCCTTAATTACCTTCCCTATTTCCGTAGTTTAACAAATCAAATCAAACAAATCAAAACATCGAGCATTAAATTCCAAACCAAAAACGACGTTGGCAATTCACGGCTCGTTGGGAAACGATTCGGGTTGACTAATCCGTATCAACGATCACACATGGGATTTGATTTATTATTCTTTTTCCTAAAGGAATTTTGAATCTATCTTCGTGATTATTTTTTATATCGATATTGAGGTTTTATCCGTACACACATACCCTTAAGCCTTCATTATCAGCGAATCAGTGTCTGAACTGTTTTAAGTTTCTTACGGTTAGTCATTCACAAGTGGCTAGCTTGTGTGAGATAACTTGACGGTTTGGCATCTGTAAAATCAGTATACATGTTTATATTTAACACAAAGCGATGAAAAGAACTTTTGTATGCTATGCTAAATGATAAATTGTCTTCCTTACATTACTTGATTATTTGCTTATCTCAAATAGCTTTTGTGCTTGTTTGAGTGATTAACATATCTGGTTTCCTTACCTTGCTATTCATTCTCTTTCTTGTCGATCTAGTAATTTTCTACTAATCAATGTGCTACTTGAAAGAGTGTTTGTGGTAACATTTAGTTGTGTAAAAAATGTTAGTTTTATAAGTTGAAAAATGTTTAAAACATATAACACACTAAAATGGCTTTTTGATTGAGTTTGTCATGTGTGCAACATAAATGTTTTATGTGCCTATATGATTTCTTGATTTCATATTTTCTTGTATCGTTTTCTAAAAACAACAAGAATGTACATCGGATCAGAACCTACACTTGTGTTGATGATGTACTCTCCCGTTTTCCTTTTCATGATCGCTCTCCAAGCTTCATAGTAGGATTGAAAACTTGATTATTTCATCCGATATACTCAAGTAAATTATTTTGCAACGCAAATATAATTGTTCATATCCGAAAGTCCAAACTCAAAGCTTTCCAACAACATATGTTGAACTAGCTCTTCCAACCATTTTTTTGTTGTTTACCATATGGACAACTTTTAAACTTATTTTTAACATGACACCTTCGTCACCGTAGTTGTCTCAAGTATAATATTAAACGAAGCAAAGTATCATCATTGTTACTCTTCGATAGGCCATTGTAGGAATATAAATTTTCCTAACTTGAGAATGAATCCTGGAGAACTTATTGCACTAGAAACTCAATTTGACCTGACGGTTGAATTGCTTCCTTGATAGAAGTTGGGTATGTGGAATCGCCGTAAAAATGGTCGTGTTTAGCCGTAATTGAGCACCACTAGTAATAGTCTCATATTCATTCTCTCACTTGGGAAATTTTTACTCCTATGTTTTCCTAAAGTAAGTTTACAATGGAAATACTTTGCATTGTCTTAGGATTACTAATCAAACAAGTTGTAAAATTAATTTTTCCTTTAGTTAATCACAACCACTTGCCTCATCAAGCGATTATCTTGCTTTGATTGAGAAGAGCTACATGACTTCATGGACGAAGTTCATTGTATGCTAATCACCATCCGTAATGACTATACATAGTTCATTGCTTCCGTTGGCCAAAACAACCCTATTGTCTTGAACACCATCATCTACTCTACACGCCATTGTTAATACAAATGATTTACTAATCTAGATCGTAAATCTATTTTGAGCTTCTTGAATAGCGGTTGTTAAGTTTGATAAACCTATGTGTTACTTGTGAGCTAGATCTCATTTAATTGCTTATGTGCTATTTCTACATGCTCTTAGTATGTTTTACTTGTATACATGTATGCTTACTGTAGAGATCATTAGCCTCTAAGTTCGATACTTAGAACAAACGCTCACTATTAAGTAAAACTGTCCCAGATGCCGGATCCCTAGTTTGTAACTAGCCGGATCCTTCAAGTGAAGGATCCTTGGGATCCGAGCAAATAGAAGTGGAGTCTCAATCCTTTACACCTCAAACCATGTTCCTAGACTACTTCACACTAGCTGAACTTAATACCTTAGGAACTCTTAAGTCCTTCTCAAGCTTAGTAAGCTTCATACTCACTCATAGCTCATTAAGGATCACACTCAAAGTGCTTTTCGATCTATCGTTTCACCTAAACTCATTACTCTTCCGCTCTCTAGATCACTCATTATTTCTTACATGATCCCTCACATCTAGACTTAGAAATCTTTCAATTATGGCAAAATTGATCATAATCATCCTTACCTCAAAATTGGTCGAAATGGATCAAATTCTAGTTCTTCCACCTTAAAACCTTTAGGATCTTCTCCAAGACATTATCCTAAGTCACTATCTGATCACTAGGATCATTTAGCTCCATTTGAAACTCTCAAAATTTTAGTGTCATCTTTGTTCATTCATTGGTACTCACGAAAGTTCTAATTTCTTCCATATAAGGCAATCATTAGCTACATCACTCATTGCCCTTGAACATTTAAGTACCCTTCCATTTAAGGACACTTAGGAGAACTTAAAAAAAAAGGTATAGGCTTTAGACCTTTCAAACATCACTTCTATCCTTTCCTAGCTGCTGAGAGCCGGATCCCTAGGATTAGCCTAGACGGATCCCCCATTGGTGGGAACCGTAGGATCCGGGTGACAGATTTATGTCAACTCTTTCTAGAACAATCATTTCAAGCTCATCTTGCTAACTTGAACACTCCACCTCATCCTAATTAAATCCCTAGATCAGTAAAACTCTAAAGTTGACTCTTGTGCATGCTAATCATCACATTCCAAAGGATATTAGAGACTTAAGTCTTGAATGCACTTGCTAAATCCTTCCCTTTATAAGTCATCTTGCTAGAATCCCTTAGTCATCGAACACAACATAATTCTTAGCATTTAGAAACCTTTTCCTTAGTCATTTCATCATGAGGAAAGCTCCTAGTGCTAACTCATCCAACCAAGAACCACCCAAGAAACTTGCTCGTGTTGTACACGAAATTTCCTCAACCGAATCATCATCCGTAAGAGATAATAAGTGCTAGAATCTCACCTCAACAAACCCAATCAACAATTGCCAAGAGAACCGCAATAATTAGCATTAAACCTTTTAGGTTAGAAAAGGGATCATCGATCTATAAACCAAACGTACCTAGTTCTAGCAGAACGTCTAAACCTTCATTCCTAGAGCATGGACTACACTCCTTCACCGAGCCTCTCTCTCACCCAAATCTCTATTCATTAGAGCATTCACCACCAAGAACTTCCCAATCACCAACTAGTCCATCGTTGGAAACAAGGAACCACCAAGGACTTGATCATATTAAGGAATTTCCATTACCACCACTCTAATTCCTAGTAGAACCTCATCCTAAATTACTCAATGTACCTCCATCATCATTTGTAGAACCTCCTCAAAATATCCTATCAAGACAATAATTGCTCTAATTGTCTAATCACCCAAGGACTTGTTCAAGAAGTACGAAATGAGTTGCATTTCTTGTTTAATCATCTTCTTGAAAGATTGGACCAAATCAACAAGTCTACTCATCCCTAGACTCAAGCACATTGTTGCCTCTTAAGCTTTGGTCACTTACTAGTTTTAGTAGAATATGGCTAAATCATTCTCTTAGTTTTTAGAGATTTGTTGATCATCTCTTATGTTTTATTGAATGATAGTTTACTTGCCATATTGCATTGAGTATATGTTTGTTGGCTGAATACATATCTCATTTTGATGATAACATTACTTGTTACATCACCATTTCTGAATTTAATCTTCAGCTATACGGATCCCTCAAAATTGCCTAGACGGATCCCTACTAGGACGGAACCGTGGGATCCGTGAGACAGAAAACTATTTTTCTACTAACTTGGATCACATATGCAGGAAATTGTGCATTATACTTGTTTTCTAACCTTTGTTTTGTAGTTATTCAATCTACACTTGAAGCATTTGACACCCTAAAGCTAGGGGGAGCTTTGTGTCAAAACAATACATTGCAAATTACTTGCAATATTAGGATTACATTTTCCTACTAACTTGCATCACATTTGCAGGAAATTGTGAATTATACTTGCGTTCTAACATTTATTTTGTAGTATTTCAATTCACACATGAAGACTTTGACATCCTAAAGCTAGGGGGAGCTTTATGTCAAAGCAATACATTGCAAATTACTTGTAATACTAGATTTATTTTTCATGACTTCCCATTGCAAAGTTGCAATCATCTAGGGGGAGCACACTCGTCTCTTAGACGAAATTCTTTGCAAACTTAGTTGCAAATGATCTAGATTAGAATTACTTTCTTGACGCCCTTACATAGGGATGGACTCGTCAAGGGGGAGTAAAGACGAGATCTATTCCCGTTACTTGCTCTTTACTTTTTTTTTCACATGTTTTTCCTAAAAACAATGTGTTGCTTTTCTTCAAACACTTTTTGTTTCGACAAAAAGGGGGAGAAGAAAGTAAAAACTACAAATTCAAACTTTTACTAATTTTAGCTTTTCCTTAAAATAATCTTATGTTTTGTCATCAACCAAAAGGGGAGATTGTTAATACAAATAAGCCGTAAAAACGTTTATTTATATTTTACGATCTTCTAATGTTTTGTCGATAACAAATGTAAAATCATATTAACGAAACAAATAAAATACGTAAATGGTTTGAACTAATAGTTTCTAACATATTCACATTTTCACATAAAACACTAAAACAAGTATAAGTGATTTTATGATTTAGTATTACATATGTACAACAACTAGTGTTTACATATTTGGGTAAATATACACATAACTAGTATGTAGTATATTGGGTAATATAAATGGGTAGAAACTTAAGTATTTGACCCATTGACCAAATACATTGAATGTAGTTGGGTAAAAACAAGTATATACTAAATGGGTAAAAACTAGCAAATGGTATTGACCCATAACCCATGGTTTTATATATACCACTTGACCAAGTTCATTGTATACTAGCAAATGGTATTGACTCATAACCTATGGTTTTATATATACCACTTGACCAAGTTCATTGTATACTAGCAAATGGTATTGACCCATAACCCATGGTTTTATATATACCACTTGACTAAGATACATTGTATCTAGAAAGAAAACCATGGACCAACCCATAACCCATGACCCATAACCAAAAATCCCATGGGCAAAGAGGAGCGTTCCACGGATCCCTAGCTTTGTGCTAGCCGGATCCCAAGTGGAAGGGATCAGTGGGATCCGGGGAAACAGTAGAGAATTTTCTCTATAAATAGAGAGCCATTTCTTCCTTTCTACTTATCCCTTTACACACATACTTCCCCCAAGTATTCTAACCCTCTAACCTCAGATCCAAGAGATCTATGTAGCTTTTCTCTTTTGTTTTTGTGTGATCTTCTAGGTTCCTCTTAAAGGAAAGATCACCACATCTTGAAGACGTGCAAGCTCAAGTCCATGAGTTGCCATGCTTCGTCATCATCAAGACAACGAAGGTTCTCTTGTTGATAGATCTATCTTTCTCCATAGATGTTGGGTTGAAGGCATTAGTGAAGAATGCCGAAAGTGTCAAGATGAAAGCATTAGTGAAAGGTGCTCATCATCCGTGTCAAAGCATTAGTGAAGAATGCTAAAGGTGTCAAGACGAAGGCATTAGTGAAGGGTGCCAAGCGTTGTGTCAAAGGCATTAGTGAAGGATGCCGAAGAATCAAATCAAGTAGCATTTGGGAAGAATGCTTAGGTCGTATAATCAATGAGGTGCATCGTTATACATATAAGTATTTGTTTATTTACAAGGATGGTGATATCCTTGATCGTGTTGTAACAAGGAGTAGATCTCCTTGATAATGGGTGTTGTGTCGTGAAGGGTAGTAGTTCCTCCATAATGGAACTAGGTGCTTAGCCTAGTACCTAATAAAGGATAGGCGACGTTGTGGAAGGATTAGTTCTCCTAAGATGTGAAAGAACTCGGTGGTTAGCCTAGCACCGTATAAAGGGTAGGCGACGTTGTGTTAGGTGTGGTTCGCCTTGGTGTGAAAGAACTCGGTATTTAGCTTTGTACCGGAAAAAGGTTAAGCGACGTTGTGAAGGCTTCTCTGCCATAAGGAGATTGGTGTAGTGCTTATGAACTCTCGAGTAGGTGACTCGGGGAGTGAAGTAGGGCAAGGAAGGTTTCCTTGTAGCCGAACCACTATAAATAACTTGTGTCGTGGTGATGTGGTTCTTACTCTTTATCTTTCATTACACGTTTATATATCTATCTATCAACGTCCAACATAAACAACCAAATAGATTGACATAAGTCGATCTAAATATTTAAAAGGAAGTTTTAAATTGGTAAAACTATTCACCCCCCCCCCTTCTAGTTTTCCACACCGACCATGGTTAAAAGCACATAACCCCGTAAAACCAAGTAATAACCAAACTGCCATGATGAATATCCAAACATACATCCAATTCATGAAGTACACCCTTTTATCCCTTCTTCGAAATAGAAACCGTAGCACCAAAGATCGAAAAGATCGAAATACACTTTCCTTTTCTCCAGGATGGTTCCATCAATACGGGATTTTACAATTCTATGGTTTAAACCGCTTTCGCGGGATTTTACAAAACCAAGAATAAACCGTAAGATAGATCCGGAAATGCACTTTACTAATACCAGGATGTTTCCATTGTCACGGGATTTTACAAGTCTATGATTTAAACCGAGAAATAGGTTCTTTCGCGGGATTTTACAAAATCAAGAAAAAACCGTAAATAATGTCAGCTTGAATGTGTTATGACGAGTTTGGTTTCAGTGAACATCTGTTTTAGGGGAACATGCAGCAGTTCATCAATGGTTCATTATCCAACATCAACAACATCATCAACCATCCAATAAATACTTTGGTAAACACATCATTCACGCCTTCTGTCGGCTATTGCAGTGACAACATGGAGAAGTGAACCTGATATGCCAAACTTGATCATGAAGTGAAATTCCCCAGAAATGTTACTTAAACTTGTACTAATCCTTGTGAAGAAGAAACGGTGTACCCAATGTACAAAACCTCTTGACATATCCTCAACTGCGTGAGACACCAAAGTGATAGCTACGTTGTGGGTTAAGGGAGAAAGAATCACAACCGTAACTAAATAGCCAAGTCTTTATCACACTCAATAAACGCCCAAACAAGTCATCTTCGCGGAAGGGTAGAAAGAAAGAAGACGAAATAAGTAAACGTGCCCGGAACACCTCGCTTCAAATTCAAATAAGAAATTCCGTCCAAACACCCCGTAGTCAACATTTTCAATAAACTCTTCAAGCCATGACACAATATTCTTCGTGAAAATGTATACATCAAAGTATCAAATTGCATAACCCAACGAGTCTCATCATCAAATTGCATAACCCAACGAGTCTCATCATCAAATCACATCGTACACCAAATCTCATTATCAAATCTCATCATAGGTCAAATCACGAGAAGCCCATCTGACCCAATCATGTGTGCAAACCAAACTTGGTTACTTGTAAAAATCAAGGCCCGGTCTATGAAAAACAATCCAATCGTCCAAGTAGAGCCTTTAGAACATTAAACTCAATACCAAATTAGTAACACCGGTCAAGAAGCTCAAGCCCATGTTTTTCAAATATTAGATTAAGCTGTGAATTAACGAATCCTCCGTGAAAATTAGCATACCAATAATACCACTCTTAACCATATGATAAACAGAAAATTAGTATCCAATATTATATCCATAAGATATCACACACGTAATATCCCTTGTGAATGAGTTCATGATATGTAGCCTATCATATTAGTCCAACTTAATATAAACACCACCAGCCCAAGTAGATGAACGTTAGTATATCTCAGTTTCACCTCGTGAAAAATTGTATGCCTCGTGAATGAGTTAATGTATTATCCCTCCTTGAATATCCAGTGTTTCAAAGTATGTATCCAATATTTAAAAAAAAAACTGTTCGGATGTCACATTCTTTGAAAGTCTCGTAGTGTGACTAACATTTTCATCACACTGCCCATCTACTAAACGGCCCATCAAAAATCCATACCATTCTTCGGCCCAAGAGGAAATAATACCAGATCCAAAACAATTGTTACCCTAATTTAGGGGATATAAATACACTCCTTATATCACTTCTACCCAAATAATTAGGAACCCTAATCACTTGACTCAGTTTTGTCCGCCCCCATCACAGAAAAGAAACGCTCTCTCATAAAAAAAAACTTCAGCCAATCTTCTCATACATAATCCATAATTATCACAACCAAACCCTAATTACTTTCCAAAATAAATCCGCCTCCCATCTTCATCTCAGGAACGACACACACCAATTAATACACCTCGAACAAATAAGCCGTGCCTTTTTCAGATAATCCTAACATCTTTCTTAATCTCACCACAGGGTTGGTTTGAGACATGGTTTGTTAGACCTTGCCACAAGGATGGTTAAAAGGGTCTTGAGAAGGCTTCAAGGTAGGTATAATCTTTTTCCTTTTTGTAATTTAACGAATGAAAGTTTTGAAGAAGCCATATGGTTTTGTTCACACTTTAATATTCGAACATAATCAAAGTCGTATATATTCTTTTGAAGTGTTAACGAAACATGAAAGTGGTTTTAACATTTTTGTTAAAAATCCTTTTGTACATAGTTTCGAAAATTAAATGAGAAGCCTAGATCTTCAAATGAGATTGATGATGATATTCTATCTTGTGAGACATGACTCATAAAGTCAGATAGGTGTTTGATCCCTAAGAAAAGAATGAATTGAGATCGCTAGAAATAATCATTTAAGATCGACAGTCTCGAGTCATGGTGTGGGTTTGGTATAAGATGAGAACTTCTTGTTGTTAGGATTAAAAATCAAGATCTGTTGTTGTAACACGAGTCATAATGATGTTTGTTTGAGATAGTGGTATTTGGTAAATGTTATAGTGGTCGTGGTCATTACATTCTTCATCCTTTCTCTGTTATCGCTAGCTGTTAAAAAAAAAGAAAACAACTCACTACCATTTGAAACAAGTTGCTTCATCTTATGAGTCATGTCAAGTCGCTAAACCAGCTTTAGAGTCAAGTTGCTATCAAAAGTTTTCGAGATAACAAGTCGCTAACTCAACTCGCTAACTTGTTCAATAACAAGTCGCTACCGATTTTAAGAGTCAAGTCGCTAATATAATGAGTCAAGTCGCTAGGATTTTTTTTTTGACTTAAGAGTCAAAAAACCACAACTCGCTATCAGCTTATCAACTCGCTACACAGTGGATACATAGAACCTGGAAAAAAATGCAACCCAACTCGCTATGAAGAACCCAGAAAAATAGTTTTGACCCTGTTTTGAACAAGATTCCGACTAGCTTAACAAACCCAGAAAAGCATCAAAACCCAGAACATGGATATAAAAAACATGACTTTTTGCCCCCCGTTTTGACCCACTAAAATAACCAAATGACCACTTATCTTCACAGCTTGGTACAAGGCCACAAAAGTGATAGTAATAAGACTGCTTTTTTGGGAAAAATCAGATGGACATTGAAACAAAAACAGATGCAACATTTGTAAGGACTATTAGACATTGACACATGTACCTTTTTGACCAAAAAAAACAACATACCAAAATACTTGTTGGACCTTAAAACCTGACCATATACTTAAATGTGGGAAAACAAGTATCAAAAATCAACAAACAAAATAACCATGGAACTAAACCACACAAATCAACACAACACAAAAACCTTGGCTCTGATGCCATTTGTAGGATCGATATATTATTGTGCTGATGATTCAGGTGGTCTTGGATGATCAAAATACATGTTAGACATTTTAGAGAGAGAAAGTAGAGAGATGGTGTTCTTGGTAGAGAGTTGTTTCAATAAAAATGAGAAGGTTAGATTGCCAAGCCACACCCCTTCCATGGATGGAAGGGGTATTTATACTTACAAACAATACGTCCTCCTATCGGACTGTGGATCAGGCATACAATGGGTAAAGACCCGTCCTTCCTCCATGGTGTTGCACTAAACTATTCTACACTACAAACTAACTAATAAGCTACTAAATAACGTAACTAATGACAAGTCTACGAGCTAAACTATGCTAGATAATATTTGGGGTGACCGACACTTTAACATGGAATTTCCAATTCCTAACAATATTAAATTCAAGTATCAATAATTGGATAGTGTTTTGAAGTTGTTACGGTTCTTCTAAGGCGATTGGAGGAGTGTGGATTGCTATAGTTCCACAAATTTAGTTCTTGTAATCCAAAGCTAGGTATACTTTGTTACTTTACAATGAACTTATGTTTTTATGAGTTATATGAAAGTTATGTTTGTTACTGGTGTTTTGTTATGATTGTTATGATGGAGTAGTTCATGGATATACTTGTGTGTAAGATGTAAACAATTGTTTGAGTGTTCTTATCTATGTGATGCATGAGAATTCTTCTTGTTTAATGAATTTGTTGAGATAACATCTAGGCTTGCTTAATTAGTTGATATTAACATTTAAAAGATAAAAGGCCCAAAGGATTTCTCTTAATGTTTTTATTCCAAAACGTTAATGCACGAACGAGTATGGGATATGATATTTGACACTCATCATATTTACTTATTGAAATGGACGAAACGATTTCATCACAAAAATTGGTCGAAAGGGTTAGTAAGAACAAGTTAGATAAGGATCGTTTTTAAACTAACGGATTTCATAAGAATAGTCAAATTGGTTAATATGTCGAAAGTATTAGCTATATGATTGTATTCTTAAGAATGATTTTTCATGACATTAACCATCGATTGTAAATCATTTGCTTAAGATTTGTGCATCATCACAAGTTTACACCAAACTGTCATGAACACTCTATACAATTGGTTATGAATTGCACACAAATATATGTTTCTTTAATTGGATGCTAGCATTACAGGTTAGTGTAGGGAGGCTTGACAAAAATTCTTGTCTTAAACAAATAAAATCACCACAAATCCCTTGGGACGATATCGACTTACCCACCTTTACTACCACGGACGACTATACTTGCTCGTATGTGTTAAATATAATTATCTGGTAAATCGTGCTTATAAATTTAAAACTTGAACATGAATAGAGCACATCAGCTTTAGTGGTGGAGATGTGTATCCTTTCCAAGCTTATGATAGAATATTCGTCATAACTGAGCAATTGAGCGAGCTACTTAAATGTTACCACATAGATTAGTTGAGTGATTTGAGTGATTTCATTTTCTTATTTCGTGAGGTGTTTGGTTGTGAACTTGAGATTAAACGAATGAATGATTAACTAAAATATCCTATAGATGTTTAGGATACATTTTCATAAGTTTTATCTAGAGTTTACTTGAGGACAAGTAAAGTTCAAGTGGGGGGATATTTAATGACATCAAATAAGTGCATATTATTAGCATCATTTATCCTATGTATATTGCTTGTTTTATATCGTTATGTATAAGAATTAATACTTAATCGCTTAAATGTTTATATTTCAGGTATTTACAAGCAATTGCTGAAAGTTAGCTATTATGGACACGTTTTGAAGCTAAATGGATCGTTAGAGAAAGTCCACAAAGCAGACAAGAATACGTCGTATTTTTCTAGATAGGTACGCCGTATACCAAGACTTGGACGATTATGAAGGCCATTTCCGGACTTTGAAGAATACGCCGTATCCAAATATTGGATACGTCGTATATGAAACTTTGGTCAACATGAAGATCCGACTTGTTTTAGTCCTGATGCGCCGTATGAAGACAACTAAATGCGCAGTATCAACCTCTATGACTTCACAAGTTTTCCAAGATAAGAAAACAACATACACCGTATGGAGATTTGTGATACGCCGTATCACTATGACGGTGTACAAGTATTCTAGAATATAAAAATCTTGGACCTCACACGAAGTTACCTTGATACGCCGTATCGGATAACCCGATACGTCATATCGACCCTATTTTCAGAAAGTATAAATAGAAAACTCTACATCCGGTTTTCAGACAAGAGAAAGAGCTCATAACCACCAAGTACGAGACCAGAGACATAAATAATACCAAGAAGGTCCTGCTAGTTTATATTTACATAGGAGAATTCACTTAATTCGTTTTAGTACACTACAATTGTTTGGTTAGCGTATTTTTCTCTTTTGATTTATACTTGAATCTTTCCGAACAGGCTATCTTGTATTATGACTTAGATTATGGGCTAATACCGATAGTTATTAACCATGTTTAATGATTATATGATGTTTTGATATGTTACTAATTCGATAAGCATCTTAAGATTGTGTTTTGATTACATTTATTACTTCATTAATATTGTTTTGCATGTTAATGTAAGCCCTAGAAGGGATAAATAATAATATTGATAATCATTGAAGTGTGCTTTATGCGTATTCCAACTAATCGTGACAGGATTAGATCTGCTAAAAAATGCTTAATACGAGAATTTAGATCCTAGTGACGAGCTAGGTTTAAGTCCGATAAACGCCAAGTTGTGAGTACCGTCGCTACAGTTCTTAGACTTATCAACCATCTTATATGACTAAATGGCTAATAAATTTTCCTTACTATCGGGTTGACCTCTTCTTTATTATCTGTGTCTCTGCTAGTGTGTGTTATTTGTCTCACTAATTTTACAGTTTTATTAAATCTAAACCTTGTGTTAGTCTCTCAGGCTGAAAACCCTTTTGCTGCGATAGATTTGGTTTAATTAGACTAACTTATTTAATTAAAATACTGATAGATATTTAAGTGTTAACATTTCACTTTTAGTGATCGACACTCTACTTACCAACTAGCTCACCCTCGACCAGATAACTGTCCGTAAGTGTTTGTTATAGGTAAAGTCGACGAAATATAATTTTAGAAATTGAATTATAAAATATACCTATACTAAATGATACATCATCATCCAAAGTTTTTGTAAGAATTATGTTTAGATTTCATGTGTTTCTTTCTTTTTGATATATTTCATACCTTGTACAAGTTTTATATGTATTAAGACTTGCTTTGATGTTGTACATAGTAAAAACATAATCAAAACTTGTTTAGAAATATTGTTTATATAACTAGTTTGAAACTAGTGAATTGTAATAAAGAATTGACATGAAATCATAGGCTTTGGACTAGTATAAATACGAGAAAGATGTAAAGGAAGTTAAGACAAGAATTTGGTCTTTTGAATTATGTTAAAGAGCTTATGGTTTTAAAGTTACGCCAAAATGAAGATTGTCAAAAGTTACTAAAAGGAAGATTCGTGCTGGATAAAATAGTGTACTGATCTGGAATTAAAACTAGCTTTTGACCCCTTTCTGGTCCGAACTAGCAAAAGTGTAAAACACAAAAGTTGTCAAGAATGATGTTTTACATAAGTCAACTTAAGAATTTAAGTCTGAAAGTGTAAAACAAGGGCTGAAAACCACATAAACCAAGTAGGACTATTTTGACCCAAAGTTGTCTTCCGTAAACTTAGTCGCAATAGAATTATTTCCCCAACTTGATATTGTATCAAAACTTCCAGGTTTCATAAACAAAACTTATAAGTATCATTCTTATAAAGTAACATAATCCTTTTGGCCATCAGGGTATTTTACATATTGACGACTATTATGACCAAAAATCGTTTTTGAACCAATTTTATCCACTTTCATGATGTATAACAAATTTTGACCCATTCTTCTTGACGAATGTACCTTATTAACTAAGTATTACATTTAAGACCATAATCATTAACGTAAATACAAAGTAACATATTACTAGGGAATTTCATACGAGGGGCCTCTTCGGGGTGACGTATCGATGAGTTGTGAATTTACGATTTAAAGTGTCCTAGCTCCTCATATGTTCACTACATGACGTCTGAGTTTTGATAGCCCGAACGATGGTACTATATGATTTATAAAAGGCAAATTGCCAAACAACACTTTAGGATACTTCATCACTACAACAACTTAAGTCCTATGTACAATGTTAGGATTACGAAAATTCATATGAAAGACTCGATCACCCCAATTTATGTTTAGCATAAGTTAGCTCATAGGCTTTTTAGTATTAGACTAGTTAGAGTAAAACCCGTGGAGTCAGGTCGTGGCTTTCCTCACTGTCAGCTCGCTCCACAGCTCAAGTAGGGGGGGTTTTTATTTCATGTATATAAATTCTCTCCCTCCAAAGGAGAGGGTTGGATGTTCATTTGAAGCAAATCATACAACTTCACTTTCTCTTAATAGAATATCCCACTTTCTCTCTCTAGAATTGGCCAAACATCAAATCTGTGAGTGTGTTATGATATCCAATATCTTATAATTGGTATCAGAGCCTATGGTTTGATTAGCTAGGTTGTATGTGCGTTTCTTGGGTGGTTTAGATCAAAAAGTTGGTTTTTAGAAGGTTTATGGTCTTACTCTTGGCTCTCTTTGATTCTCACATTTGTGGTGTTAAATTTAGTGTTTTTATGGTTGTTATAACCTTCTAGGATCAAGTTGTGCATAAGAAACCAAGCAAAAACGTTCAAAAGGGTGATTTTTATGTGTTTTTAGGTGAAAAAGGTCACTTGTTCTTGACTGCAATTTGTGCCTCGGAGTGCTTTTCTTGGTTGCGGTTTGAGGTATGCGGTTTGATAGTGATGTTTTTGTCTATTACGGTTTGGTTCTGCGGTTTGATAGTGACGTTTTTGTCTATTGCGGTTTGGTTCTTCAGTTTGAGAGTGACAGTTTTGTCCTTTAGCAGTTGCGTTTTGACAATTATGCGGTTTGAGACCTTGCGATTTGAGAACTGGGACTTGATCTCTGCGATTTGAGGACTGCGTTTTGTGCTCTGTCTTTTGGGTCACTGCATTTTGTGAGCTGCGGTTTAAGTGTGCTATTAAGCTTCTGCGATTTGAGAAGTTGCATTTTGAGTTGTTGCAATTTGCTAACTTTGCAGACAAACCTTGCGATTTGTCTAGGAGACACTCTGCCCAAATGTCTTCTTAGACTGCGATTTGACTCAAACTTTATTGCAAAAAAACCAAATCACATTTAAACAATGTTTCACCTAATCTAACATACCAACATCACCTTAACATACAATCACTAATCATTGTATCGATCCAACTGTTATCATAACACGTTTAATTTATCACTGTATCACGGTCTCTTATTAACTTTGTTAAATCCTGTACACACCAACATCATGTCTAACACTTCAGATTCTGTCATATCTTAGGTACTCAAATTGTACGACGATATTGATGAGCATAAGATTCCTAACTATGTAGAACATATTTACATGTTTGAGTTGGATAACGATAATCTGAAATCTTTATGCATAAATTCATCGGAGAGAAAGTTGCACCAAGTACAATTATTACAAGATAATGCAAAGGATAGTTGCATGGAACATTTTCGAATACTTCATTCACATCTC
The DNA here is from genome assembly GCA_910596185.1 of Chrysanthemum makinoi. NCBI lineage: Eukaryota > Viridiplantae > Streptophyta > Magnoliopsida > Asterales > Asteraceae > Chrysanthemum > Chrysanthemum makinoi. The sequence continues at coordinate 225,846,270 of OU343223.1, read as the reverse complement.
AAGGTACTTTTAGAAGGACCTGGATTCGAGGGAGGATTTGAACGAGCGTTTGCATTACTCTTTAGTCAAGATGTACAGACATTCACGAGCACATTGTTCTTGAACTTAGAGCAACTTGAACAACAACTCAACAAAAAAATAATTTCAAGAATTGGATCCATGGATGCACTTCAAGTGATCAGCAAACAACTTCAATCATTCATCAACTCCCAATACACTTGGGATTATGACTATCAAATGACAAAAATGTGCTTTGCTAATTACACTGGAATGGAAGTTAGCGTGTTCAGAAAAACATTACTCCAACACATGGGTAATGTTAAGAAGCACATTGAGGGGAAAGCACACCACAAACTCAAGTATGACATCGAGATGAATGAGAGTCAGGTGCAATTAAGAGATATTAATATTGACTCGAGTAAAGCATCCTGGATCAATTGTCACTGAATGCAGAGGTACTCAGTCTGATAAGCATGACAGAAGCAGCAGTTCAATGACTCATCTCACACAAGATGTGGATGCAGATATCAGACCAGTTAATGAACAAGTGCCATGTGCTGAGGTACAATTAACTGTTCAACAAAATGCATCTGCTAATGTACTTAAACAAACTGATCAAAATGCTGAACATGATTTAGACAAATGTTCTTTGGTTGAGGCTGAGACCAAATGTTTCAAAACAAATAATATGGTTGATAAAGAAAGTTTTAGTGAACTTTCAAACAAAATCTCACAACTTGAAAAACATTGCATTTCACTTGAAACTAACAAACAAAGTAAGGAGGAAAGTTTTAAAACTAACAAACCATGTAAAAATCCGGAATTTCCTGAATTTTATGAATTTTTTGAAATAAACAATTTGAAAGCTCAACTTCAAGCAAAAAACTCGACGATCAACAATTTGAAGAAACATATTTATGGTATGAATGAGAAAAGTAATTTAGGCAAGACTAAACAGGACATTGATGCAATTAAAACAAGAAATATTGAATTGGAACTGTATGTGGCTAAATTACTTAAGCAAAATGAGACTTTGAAAAGACATCACAAGGGCCTAAGAGACTCAATCAAAGAAACTACTACTAAGACGTTAGAACAAACAACTTCTTTGATGATAAAAAATGATGAACTCAAAGCTCACCTCCAGAATTAGGGTGTCACTATCACAACATTAAAGAATGAGATTAGAAAAACAGCGGGGAATAGCGTGAACACTAAGTTTGAAAACCATCAATCTTCGGGAAACCAATTGTACACTCTAATAGAAATCAATCAGTTGTTAGACAACCGAATGCGTTTAGATATGATTGACCAAAATCTTCAAAAACACGGTTTGCCTCCCAAGTTGATGTGAAACAAGTTTTGTCAAAACCAGTCACTTCACGACCTAGACCCAAGAATCAGAAAGTCAATGATCGTGCTAAGGTCCAACCTTTTAAGACTAGTAACAACAACAAATCTTCCACTGTGCATAAGAAGCAATCACTCCTAGAACTTTCCTTAGGTGGATACCGAGGGGTAGAATTTTCAAGAGTGCTGGACTTAGTTGGATACCCACTAGTAAGCTAGTCACTGTATGCAACACCAAAGTTGACTGTGAAGCCCCCAAAGGTTTGGATGTTGATGAACCAATATAAATGCAAACAAGCTTGTAATGTTAGTGCAGGTAGTCCTTACTCAATTGCAGGTACATCGGTCACTCCCAAAAAGAAAAGACTCAAAGTCTGGGTGCCTCAAGCACGGATATCTCCTGATACAGGAGGTCAGCAAAGTCAAAATTGATGTATATGTGCAATGACTCCTGGATACTTCAGGACTCGTACCTTAACAATCTATCTATGAGAGTATAGTGGTGGTATCTCTTCAAGTATTCTTTATTCATATATACATTTCCATTATACTCTAAAAGTCTTTTCACGTTGTAAATATCTTATTCTATAAAAAATCCATAAAAATCTGAAAAATTGAAAAATAGCAAAAATAGTTTTTCGAGGCATGTCTTCTGGTATCGATAACTGTTAGGTTCCCATATTTGTAACACAAGCATCAATATAAGAAGTAGAGAAGAGAAGTGATCGGTTGAACAAGATCAAACTATACGCGTAGGAATATAAGAAATGTTATGCGTGAGTATTGAGAGAAAATGAACAACAAATCATCTAAGGATGGTTTACAAGAGGTATTTATAGGAAGGAACTAGGGCAACATGCAAGTTCCCTTCCTTTCCTTATTAGGCTTGGGCCAAGGCTTATGGGCCTTCTACATAAGCCTTAGCTTAATAACAAACATAAAGGCCTAAATAAGCTAACTATTACATATTAATTACTAACACTTGTAATCAAGTTTAGGAGTGATTCCAACAATCTCCCCCTAAGTGTTGGTGATTAATGATATATGATTGATAACGTTGTAGGTGCTGATGTAATAGTAGCCTTGACGTCTTCTGACATTCTTCTTTCTTGTGAGAAGAAGTGTCTTGATTTCAACAATCTCCCCAATGTAGGGATCTTGTTCACTTTGAAGTTTTTCAGCTTTGACGTCTTCATTATCATTGTTCTTTGATCTTTGTTCTTTGTGGTGGTAGTGATAGTATGTTGTGGTTATCTGCATCAGGTCTGCTTCGTTGCTCCAGTGTCTCCACGTCTTTCTCCATCATGGTCACACGCTCTTTAACATTGGATTTCAGTACTGATGTAGTTCTCTTAGTCTTTAAACTTTGTAGATTCTTTGGCTTTGACGAAGAATCATTCTGACTTTGTGTTGCCTTTGGAGAGAACTTCAATTAGTGATGTTGTTGGTATGAGCATGTGAAGAATCTGCATGATCTTTTCCTCCCGTGAGCATCCATAAGAAGAAAACATAAAACATGGGTTAGAAATAATCCGGTAGCTTACAAGTTTGAACTTCGATTGTGTTAACAACATAGTGTGAAAACACGACTCTAATTCTCAAAAAAGCTGTTCCTGAACTAGAGTCCCACAAGTGAGATAACGCGATGTACCGAAGTACACCTACAGTTCAGATGAGTCGTTGAGTTACACCAAAGCATCACCCCACGACTGTAGACAGTTTGAGACACACTAAGCGTAACCCACAAGGAGTTACCGAAGTGACCTGCTGTCGGAGCACTTTGATGTTGACCCTGGCAGGAGTTTCCATTCAATCACTGAGGATCACAGTTGTGAACCCCTCATAGATTGCTAAGATCTGTGAAGGACTCGACAATGAATCACTTGCGTTCTTATTGTTGAACGACAAGCGATGAATTGTCAAGTGTACCTAAGAGATCTTTTGATGAATCTCGTGGCTCTAGACTCAATTGTGCACTTTGGTTTTCCTGAGCGGAGACTAGGGAGAGGGTCTCCTTCTTCAATACCAGCAATCTCTAAGAGAAGGCCGATAGTTTACGTAGGGTTCCCTGTTAGGAATTAGAAATTCCAGGTATTAAAGAGCCGGTCACCTCAAGTATATATATTCGTTAGAAAGCTCGTAGTCGTAGTTATTTTATGTTAAGTAGTATTTAGTTAAGTAACACCGTGGAGGACGGACGGGTCTTTACCCACTGTATGCCGATCCACAGCCCGTTGTGTGGCGTTTTATTGTAAGACTATAAATACTCTCTACCTTCCAAGGTAGAGAGTTGGAGCTCATAATAAGATTTTTCTTTCTCTCACTAAAGTTCCCAAACCTCTAACTTTCTCTCTCTAAAAACCTCTTATATGCCTAATTGATCTTATGGTTTAGTGTGTTTGGGAAATCCAATATGTTACAATTGGTATCAAGAGCCATGGTTAGATCATATCTTTGGATTTCTAGTGGTTTTTAGGTGGTTTTTGAGTTTGAAAAAGTTTAGTGGTTTTTGCATCATTTGGGTGATTTCTAGTGTTAAAGTTTGGATTTTGATAGTACTTTTGTGTTTAGAATCATCACAAGTGTTTAGGTTTTGATTTTGAAGGCTTGAATCATCGTGGTTGGGTTGTTTTGGATTGAAAAGTGGTGTTTTGTGATTTTCTAGTTAGCGACTTGGTTCTCGGTGTGATATTCATCATAGCAACTTGCTTCATTAAAAGTTAGCGATTTGGAGTGGTATTTAATAGCGATTTGGTCCTAGTGACTTGTCTATTGAGACAAGCCGACAAAAAGTACACATAGTGGATTCTCCACTACATGTAGCGACTTGGTGTAAGTTAGCGACTTGTACTTTATATTGTTAGAGACTTGGTGTTAGCGAGTTGGTACCTAGTGAGTTGCTATTTAGCGACTTGACAAATTAGCGACTTGGTGCTTAGCAATTCTTTGTCAAAATTTTGCTAGCGACTTGGATTGTAGCGAGTTGTTATATAGCGACTTGTGATTATAGCGACTTGGCACTTAGCGACTTGGTTCAAAGTTTCCTAGCGACTTGGGTGATATCCTTTGAATACGGTTTTCTCTTGATTTAGTAAAATCCCGTGAAAGAATCTATTTCTTGGTTTAATCAAAGAGTTATAAAATCCGTTCATCAGTCATCATGTCTACCAACGTTCCTACAATCATCTCCACTTATTTAGAGGATGTTCAAGCAGTGGTTCGGATACTTATCCACCCATGCTTGTGAGAACAGGACTACGACTCTTGGGCTCAAAGAATCATATGTCTTGTCTTGGAAAGGAAAATAGGGTCAACATTCTCAAATCGATTGATGAAGGACCATATCGGGTTGAGACTACTAGAGACATAATTGATACAACTGAAGATGGTACATTGATTTACGGAATGGACAAACCAAAGATGTATGATGAGCTCAATGATAAGGAGAAGAAGAGATTCGATGCAGATATCGGGGCTTCTAACATCATATTGCAAGGTCTTCCAAAAGACATATACAAGCTTATCAATCACAACACTGAAGCAAAGGCTGTATGGGATATTGTCAAGATGCTTCTCTCGGTTCTGAATTAACTATGGAAGACAGAGAATCACAACTCTATGATGAATTTGAGCACTTCAAGATGAAACCGGATGAGAGTGTCTATGAGTATTATGTGAGATTCCATAAGCTTGTTAATGACATGAGGAACATCAGAATGACTATGCCAAACATTCAATTAAACTCAAAGTTTGTGAACAACATGAATCCCGAATGGCACAAGTTTGTCACCTCCGTGAAGCTAACCAAAGGATTGAAGAATACAAACTATGAGCAACTATATGCCTTCCTTCTTGAATGAGAGACATGCCATGTTTGAAAAGAGGATTCTTGAACAATTCAAAACAAATCCAGGAGAGACAAGCTCATCAAATGATTCAACCGCCTTCTACTCAAACATTGGGATTACCACTAAAGCTTCACAAGTTATACCCATGGGTGATGGAACTCACAAACTCATTCCCGATCCAATGTTCAAACAAGCTGATGTTGATGCACACGTGGGAAACTTCATTAATCAACGGCTCTCCGATTAGTCAAAACATGAACTCTCTCCCACACACCAACAACAACTCGAACGACATCTAATCCACACAATCAAGCCACTTGTCGAGAGATGGGAAGGTTATAGTACAACCATTCAAGAAAGGTATGAACAAGGAAGAGGTGGAGTTGGTAGAGGATATGTGGCAAATCGAATAGGGAAGAAATGGAAATCAAGGTCAAGTTAAGACGATCAAGTGTTACAAGCTGTGGAGGTGAGGACACATTGCAAGGGCGCACATCTCCAGCGCCCTCAAAATGCTAAATACTTCAGGGATAAGATGTTGCTTGTTCAAGCTCGGGATAATGGTGCAGCTTTGGATGAAGAAGAGTTGTTATTTCTTCTGAGGAAATGCCAAGACGTATGATGCGATGTGGATGAGCAGCCTATTCAGGAGATAGGTCACAATCATCAGAATGCCTTTCAAGTAGCTGATTGTGATGCATACGACTCAGATGTTGATGATGGACCTTCTGCACAAACAATTTTCATGGCTAGCATTTCTCCAATGGTCTCTCCTAAGGTCTCATCTTCACCACAAGCTGGTCCATCCAAAGACAAACTCATTTTTGAGGTACTAAAACTATACGATGATCTTGATATGCAAAAGATGCATGACAAAGTACAATCAACTGAAACTATTGAGTCAAATATTGAAAATATGGGTAATATCAATGTTGTCCCATATGATCAATATGTGAAACAAAGTGAAAGTGAAGTTGTACCAAGTGATGCATCTTCTGCGGTCAACGATGACTATGTTTTTGATGAATACACTGCATGTGCCCCTGATGATTACTTATCTCGAACTAATGCCTATAAAGAACGTGTTGCTATTTATGAACAACGTGCTAAATTTGAGTTGACCACCCGTGAGCAGGAAATGGATGACCAAATGCGTACAACTATTAGAAAAGTAGGTTTAGAGAAGAAGTATTAAAACAAGAGTTAAACTCCTTACAAGAAAAGCTTTCTAAAACTGCTAAGCAAAAACAAGAACTTCAAGAAAATGTTAAAATGCTTAAGCAAGAATTTAATGCTAAGGAATCAAAACTTTTGAATGATTTTTCTAATCTAAAAACCTTGAAAAACAAGCTTGAAAATAAGTTGTATGTACAAGGAAATACCATTCGACGCTCACTTATGATCACTAAGCATAGAGTTTTAAGCGATAAGCATAGTATTCCCCTTGTTGAGGAACCAAATCCGAAGTTGTTAAAAGGCTAGAGGCCATAAGGTTATTTATGATGGCAATGAAATTCTTAAACCTAGACAAACCTAGTTGCGCTGAGTGCACTGAGGAAGATAAGAAATCAGATGAAGTCACTAGGGGAAAGATGAACAAGAAACTAGATGATCCTAAATGTAAAGAGAAGAAAATAAATATCACACCCCATGATTACAAGAAGGAGAATTGGATTTCCTTGAACAAGTTTAAGCCTCGGACATTGTTAACACCCGAACAAGTGTTCTGGAAAAAGGATTTAGATAAGCAAAATGCAGAGAATCTTGTTGTAACAAACCCACCCTTTAGGAAAATGCCTTGACTGTGTGTATCCTCCAATACACCAATGCATTTAGTTCCTAGAACTATTGCCACTAAAAGCAAGACCTTAATCAGTCAATATGTTATTCTTCAACTATTTGTTGATTTTGAGAAAACTTGTAAGAAAAGGATCACACCCACTGGAATTACTGAAGGGAAAGGGTTTTGAGCAAACAAAAGAATGTTATCTAACTGAGGTCATGCCTTTCTTTAAAATACTAAAAGATCATTTTGAGAGTCTTAAAAAGGGGATACATTCAGATATTAAAGGAATGGAAAAGGAATTTGATGCAATGATAGTTGAGGTTAGTGACTATGAGCGAGCATTAAAATATAATGAGATTGAGAGGAAGAACTTGCATACCTTGAATGAGAATCTTATTTCTGAATGTATTGCTCGAGACGTGTTTTACACTTGCTACAATTGCTCCATTAATGCTTCTCAATTTCATGAATTATCTGTTGCTCCGAAAGTCTCCCATGATCGTGTCATTGAGCTTGAAAAGATTAATTCGAAACTTAATGAGAAAATTGATGAGGATGATCACGATAATTTGGTAAAGCATCTTTCTAAACTAGAAGTTGAACATTTTGATTTACAACTAAAATATCAACATCTAAAAAAAATGTTAAAACCTCAAATATCAAGGCATCCTTGGATGCTCGAATTTGATGTTTTTGAAATTAGCAAACGTGATGAACAGATTCGAGCTCATTGTAAAACGATCAAAAAGTTGAAAGCCCAAATCTCTCAATTAAAGGGTGAAAAGAACAATGTGACTGGATCCCAAATGCCTCCTCCTTTAGATTCTCGGTACTCTCAAACTTTTCATCTTCAAAACTTAGTTAATGCCTTACAAAAGGAAAACGAGAGTTTTCTAGAAGAAAATGAAAAAGTTAAACGACACTTTAAAGAGTTATATGATTCAATGAAAGTCACCCGTGACCAAAACAACGAAAAAATAACGTCTTTACAAAAAGAAATTGAGAATCGAGAAGTCGGAAATGGGAAGCTGCCACTTGTTTTCAATAAGAATGTTGTCTCAAAGTCACCCTTAGACTGCAAATACACTATAACGAGTTAAATATATTCCTCCTCATCTTAGGAATAATGAACATGCTTTTCATGACTATTGTGCTCACCTTAAGGATAGTCTAGAATGTCTCCGTGAGATTGTCGAAGAGGATTTCATTAACAAACCTCTTGATAGAGAAATTAGGTTTGCTTGCCTCCAGGCCAAACGATCTCAAGAGCCGCTAGAATGTGTAATTGCAACATGTCCTAAATCCTTATCCTTAGGTGCAAAAGGCAAAGCTGTGATGCCTTGTTCTATGCCTAATGCTAAGCCTTCAAACCATTTCTAGGCCCATTTTAAGAAAGTGTACATCAATGTGTCGTCTAGTAATCTGAGATCCTTGCACGCGTCTAGTTCAGAATGCAAAAAGTAGATCAACCAACTAATGTTCCCATAATTCCCTCTACAGGAGTAATCGGTGACATTAAAGCGGCGAGTCAAAGTCTCAAGACAATACAAGGAATGATAGGACCTCGCAAGCTAAAATGTGCATTGGAAAAGAGTAGAAGACCAACCTAGGAACTTTAAGCTTGAGTTGAATAAAACGAATCGTGTTGACTCTAGTATTAGCCTTAAATCTTGTAATTAATTGAATTCGATACTATTTGCAAACCTTGTAATGATGTCTGCTTGATTCATTTGCTAATCATGAATGTGGTGTGAATGCTTTGTCTAATCTTGTCAAATGCCCGTTAAAATTGTTAATGCTAATAATCGTGCAAAAGAAGGCTAAAAGGCAAAGAGCGAAAAATTGTTAGAAAATAGTGGAAACCCACGGGAAGAACATTTATAAAGATAGGTTATTATTGGATACCTTTTGGCCATAAGAATAATCGGTTTTGCCCTCAAACTGCTAAGACTATGCCCACTAGAAAATGGATGCCTCTTGGTAGAACTATTCCCTTAAGAAGTGAACATACTTTGAATAGGTCAAATACTGACACCAACATTGCATCTATTCCCAATGATTCCATTGCTTCTACTTCTGATATGGATGTTTCTATTTCGATGTGGGTGTTCCAATCACATTTACTAACCAAGTGGAACCCATTCTTGCATGGGGATCCCAATTATCCAGTTATCCATTCTTGTGTGTGTTCAACTGCAAATCGTTCAAATCGTTCGTGGTACTCGGACTCAGTGTTCCAAGCATATGACCGGAGACGGTCGCGGCTCATGAACTTCGTGAGCAAATTCATCGGAGATTTTATTAGATTCGGGGAATGATCATTTGGTGCAATTATGGGTTATGGTGATTATGTAGTTGGCAAAAGTGTAATCTCCAGTATATTATGTGGAAGGTCTTGGTCATAATTTGTTCTCTGTTGGTCAATTCTGTGATTCCGATCTAGAGGTGGCCTTTAGAAAACATACTTGCTCCGTTAGAGAACTTGATGGTGTGGAATTATTAAGAGGTACTCGTGGTTCTAACCTATACACCATCTCTATCGAAGATATGATGAAGTCTTCTCCAAATTGCTTGTTGTCAAAGGCTTCTAAAACAAAGTCATGGTTATGGCATCGTCGTCTCAATCACTTGAACTTCGGCACCATAAACAATCTCTCTAGAAAGGATCTTGTTCGTAGGCTTACCCAGATTAAAATATGAAAAAGATCATCTTTGTTCAGCATGCCAATTGGGAAAAAGCAAGAAATATGCCCACAAACCAAAACCCACAAACTCTGTAATGGAAGTTCTTCATACCCTTCATATGGATCTATGTGGCCCAATGAGAGTGCAAACTATTAATGGGAAGAGATATGTGTTAGTAGTGGTTGATGACTACTCTAGATTCACTTGGGTTAAGTTTTTGAGGACAAAGGATGAAACTCCAGATGTTATCATTAAACTCATCAAACAACTTCAGATCCGTCTCAACAAAATAGTTCGAATCGTCCGTATGGACAATGGAACCGAGTTTGTTAACAAAGAACTCTCAATGAATTTTATGAAATGTTGGAATCAGTCCCCAAAGAAGTGTCCCTCGAACTCCTCAACAGAGCGGTGTAGTTGAAAGACGAAATCGAACTCTTGTAGAAGCCGCAAGGACAATGCTGATTTACTCAAAGGTTCCAATGTTTCTATGGGCTGAAGCTATTGCCATTGCTTGTTACACTCAAAATCGATCTCTAATTCACACTTCTCATGTAAAGACTCCTTATGAACTTGTCCACAATAGAAAACCCGATCTATCATACCTTCGTGTGTTTGGTGCTTTATGTTATCCAACTAATGATGGTCAAGATTTAGGAAAACTGAGAGCTAAAGCGGACATTGGAGTTTTGTAGGCTATGCACCAAACAAAAAAGGTTACGAATCTATAACAAGAGAACCCGAAATATCATGGAAACAATTCACGTCACGTTTGATGAGTGACGGTCAAATGGCTCTGGACATTCCAGTTCTAGACCCGCACTTCAAAACAGTCCCATTGGTTCATCTCTTGTACCAAACTCCTCTTCAACAACTCCATATGTACCTCCCTCCGAAGATGATTTAAAGAAACTGTTTGATCCAATGTTTGATGAACAATTTGAGCCAAGTAACAATGATTTGTCAATCCAATCAACGGAGGCTTCTATCCTGTCAATGAAATTAACCCTTCAACTTCTATGTCATTAAGTCAAGAAGCGCTGCTGACGACAATCTGTTCATCAACAAATCTTCAATCATCAAGTGTACATCATGGAAATGCTTCGATTCACAATGATGAAGTTAATCCCTTTGCTAATCCTGAAGATGCTCCATTTGAAAATATATTTGCTCCGAATCATCATCGAACCATCTTCTCAGGAGACATCGACTCTGCTACTTCAATCCCTCAACAACTACCACATGAACACCTCAGAAAATGGACTCACGATCATCCATTAGACAACATCATTGGAAATCCCTCTCGTCCAGTATCCACACGGAAACAACTTGCAACCGATGCCTTATGGTGCTTCTTCAACTCGTACTCTCTAAGGTCGAACCAAAAGATGTTAAAACTGCCATGAATGAAGAGCAATGGTTCAATGCCATGATGTATGGGAATTAGTAACTGCTCCAGATTGTGCTATGATCATTGCTCTAAAGTGGATCTTCAAAGTTAAACTTGATGAGCATGGTGATGTTTTAAAGAATAAGGCTAGATTGGTTGCAAAAGGATACCGTCAAGAGGAGGGTATAGACTTTGAAGAATCATTTGCTCCAGTGGCTCGAATCGAGGCAATTAGAATATTCTTGGCTAATGCTGCAAGTAAGAACATGGTAGTCTATCGGATGGATGTAAAGACGGCATTTCTGAACGGAGATCTTAAAGAAGTCGTCTACGTCACCAACACTGAAGGCTTTGTGAATCCAGAGCATCCTACTCACGTTTATCGTTTGAAGAAAGCTCTTTACGGTTTAAAGCAAGCTCCAAGGGCATGGTATGATACGCTATCAAAGTTTCTTCTATCTACCGGATTTAGTAAAGGAGCAGTTGATCCTACTGTTCACCAAGAAGTCGGCAAACATTTAATTCACGTTCAAATTTATGTTGATGATATTCATCTTTTCCTCGGTGACCCCAATGAATGTGATCGTTTTTCAAATGAAATGGGTTCCAAATTTCAAATGTCAATGATGGGACAAATGTCATTTTTCTTGGGATTACAAATTCACAAAGTCAGGAGGCATTTTCATAAATCAATCTAAATATGCAAATGAGATTTTAAAGAAATTTGGATTTGATTCAAGTGACCCCGTTGACACTCCCATGATTGAACGAACCAAGCTTGATGAGGACCACTCGGGGATCATGGTAGACCAAACAAAATATCGTAGCATGATTCGGATCCCCGATGTACCTCACAGCGAGTAGACCTGATATTACGTTACATTGTATGCATGTGTGCTAGATACCGGCTAAGCCTACCAAAAGCACCTTGAAGCGGTTAAACGGGTCTTTCGGTATCTCCAAGGAACCATCAACATGGGACTTTGGTACAAGGACACCGGTATGTCACTAAACATATCTGCAGATGAGATCATGCAGGGTGTCAAGATACTCGTCGAAGTACGTCTGGAGGAGCTCAATTTTTGGGTGATAAGCTTGTGATCTGGTCTTCAAAGAAACAAATGAGTACTTCTATTTCTTCTACAGAGGCAGAATACATAGCCATGTCATCTTGTTGTGCTCAAATCCTTTGGATGAGATCCCAAATATCTGACTATGGCTTTGAATTCAACAAAATCCCTCTCAGTCTTTGTGATAATAAAAGTGCTATTGCTCTCTCATGCAACAATGTTCAACACTCAAGAGCAAAGCATATCGACATTCGACATCATTTCATCAGGGGAACAAGTGGAAAAAGGTGTGGTGGAACTCTTTTGTGAGGAATACCAATTAGCGACATCTTCACCAAAGCTCTTCCAAGAGAACGTTTTGAGTTTATTCTTCCACGACTTGGCTTGAAAAGCCTTCAACCAGAAACACTCAAACGTCTTCAGGAGGAAGACGAGGAGTAAAGGTCTTTCTTCATCTATCTCTTGTAAATATTTATTCAAAAAGCTAAATACAAAAAAAAAAATCGAAAATCCTCAAAAAATATTGTCCTTTTTGTCATGTTTTTCTCGATTCGATGATATCTACGGTCTTTATGCTATCATTCAAAGAATGACACGGGACTTTAGATGTTGCTCGAATGTTTTAAAAAAAAATAAATAAATAAATAAATAATAAAAAAATAAAAAAAATATTTTTGGGAGAAAGAGAAACAAATGGTTTATTGTCATTTCAGGCAATAACCCGCTCTTTAATGAAAGAACAGAGCCATGCTTTAAATTGGTTTTCAAATCTCATGCTCTGATTCTATAAAACAATCACCTACTATCTAATGAAAACTAATTGCTTTGAAAATTTACTCGGACTCAATTTTTTGAAAATCATCCAGACTTAGTTGTCAAAATATCTATCTCTCAATCAACAACTTATGTCATTGATTGAGGGGAGAATGATTTTTCAAATTAAATCAAAAAGTGTATTTTTCAAACAATGGTACCGGACCTTGGTTACTATTATGTTTTCAAAAGATAATCATGCATGTTTAATCAATGGAGTTTAAAGTCTCATAATTCGATCCTTATCAGTTCAAAACTCTTTCATAATCACAATTCTCCTTAAAAGCTTTCAAAATCAATTTAAATCTACAGAGATCACAAATCTCAATGATTTGATAATTGTAATCGGAGGAGAATTTGTGATTTAAATTGGATTTAAAGCGATGATTCGCAAATGGTTTGCAAACGGTTTTATAAGGATGTACAAGTTATCCTCCCCGCATGTGACAAACGATTTCAAATTTTCCATGCACATGTTGAGGGGGAACATCTATCTTAAAACACAAAGATTTGAAGCGTGATCAATGTGCGTGTTCCCTCTTGTATGTGCAATAACTCTTTCAAACCTCGAGGTACATATTGAGGGGGAGCAAACTTGTGAAAACCTCATCCTTCCAAAATGCTTTATCTACTTGATTTGATAAGGGAAGTGAATTTGATATCTTTTAGAAAATAGAAATCTCATAAGTTAATTCTTCCTCTTGCCTCCGTGTGCTAAACGATTTCAAATACATGATGCACATGTTGAGGGGGAGCTCTCTTTCTAAAAATATCAAAAACAATTTAGGTGCAAAATTCTTTGATAAAATATCACAAGCATCTGTATTGATTTTTCAAATAGTTTTCAATTGGTTCCAATGGCAGATGAACAATACCAAATAGACCGACCAACTTTACTTTATGTATGGTGATATAAGGATGATAAGGTTAGGTATTTGTTCCCATGATCCGCCAGAACCGGAGGGATCTACCCAGGGACTATCCACTAGTTAGTGTAGAGTTCTTAGGCATGATGATAAAAGGAGAAAAATGAGATATGGGAAAAGTGCGGACTGAGACTAAGCTAGTTGGAATAAACCCAACAAGGTTCTAGTTATGAAGTCTCGGTAAGCACTGAAGGGGTTGAAGAATGAAAAGAATTGAATGTGAAAAGGGTGAAAACAAATAGCCCTCCATTTATTCAACCTTAGGGCAGAAGCCGGTTTCAATTCATATACTCGATGGCAACATCGGTATTGAAGACAAGACGTCATGGACCCGGACGACTTGCACTTAACTTCCCAAACTACTCAAGTTCCTCTTAAAAGGACTTGTTTCATTCTCACAGGGAACCGACATTATCTATCGACTTTCTCTTAGAGATTGTTGATATTGAAGAAGGAGACCCTCTCCCTAGTCTCCGTTATAGGATCCAAATATGCACAAATTGAGTCTAAAGCCACGAGATCATCAATAAAATCTCATTAGGACACTTACAATGAAGACTCTCTGTTTCACACAATGTGGAAAGAGAGTTTATATCTTGAGTCCTACGCATTATCTTTGTGGTATTGCCGAACATCGAGTGATATGCAAACATATTCACAATGAAGATGGAAAGCCTTCTGGAGCCAACATCAAACAAGCTCCTGGTAGGTGGCATGTGAGGTCTATTCTATAGATCAACCATGTGACAACCTGAGAAACAATGGGGCGATTCAATCGTTTGAATCAATCCTGGTTCAGGTTATGGATTGACGGATACCTTTGAAAAACCGGTCGTTATGCTCAAAAACTATTTTCTCTAGCACATCGATCGCGCAGTACGAATATTTCAAATTAAAAGGTGTTTATGATTGATAATTGATTTTTATTAAAACCTTCGTTGTATTGCAAAAACAATTTCTATTGAGCGATACTCGATTGTTTTCAAATATCTTTTCATCAATCGGTGAATCTCTATTCCACGTTCACTCACTCCGTGTTTTCTTCTTTGAGACATTCGGTTTGAGAACGGCTAGAGCAGCTTGCGAAACCCATCAAGGAAATTCTTGAATTATACGATCATAGGCGAGTACTTGTACTGATATACGAGGAACCGTGGGCGTGTACCTCAATTCGACGAAAGTGGTCAAAGACACTCGTCGCTTTATTGCTAACGTTGTATGCGTACACCCGGCGTTTGCGGTGATCGAATGGAGCGGTCAATCCATTGTCGCATGCTCACACATCACATTCATGTCCAAAGAAATCATGATTAGTGCATCAACGACTCTGATAGTATCACTCCATGCTGCTACGCCTTTCTGCTAATATCATGAATCAACGAAAGCTTCCGCTACTCTGATAAGAAGAAATCATGATCGAGAATGTGAGCATGTCGGTCCAAATGTCACAACATCACATAATACCAACAACACAAAGGAAGAGTCGAGATTTAATATGGTGATGATCTCAAAGTGGCTCAAATCTCATTATCACGTGGATCAGTAAAAGACCTCCACTTGGATTATCCAAACATGAAATGTGAAGAATCAATGACTACGTGCTACAGAGCAAAGTACTACATCAAGAGTGCAAGAACAATTTATAATGTAATATCTGTTTGTATTCAATGTAAGTTTAATGTGTGTTTGAGGTGACCTCCCTTAGGGGGAGATTGTTAGGAATTAGAAATTCCAGGTATTAAAGAGTCGGTCACCTCAAGTATATATATTCGTTAGAAAGCTCGTGGTCGTAGTTATTTTATGTTAAGTAGTATTTAGTTAAGTAACACCGTGGAGGACGGACGGGTCTTTACCCACTGTATGCCTGATCCATAGCCCGTTGTGTGGCGTTTTATTGTAAGACTATAAATACTCTCTACCTTCCAAGGTAGAGAGTTGGAGCTCATAATAAGATTTTTCTTTCTCTCACTAAAGTTCCCAAACCTCTAACTTTCTCTCTCTAAAAACCTCTTATACGCCTAATTGATCTTATGGTTTAGTGTGTTTGTGACATCCAATATGTGTACATTCCCTGTGAGAATGAAACAAGTTTTTGTTGAGAGAAACTTGAGTGGCTAAGAAGGTTTAGTGCATGCGTCACTAGGTCCATGACGACTTTAATCTTCAATACCGGTGTCATCTAGTGACAACCAGTAGCATATGAATTGAACCCGGTGTCTGCCCTAAGTTGAATAATCTGGAGGGCTATTTTTTTCACCCTTTTCTTTACTTTTCTTTTTAATTCTTCAACTCCGTCTTTCTTCAGTTCTCATTTTTCTCCTTTTTATAATCATACCTAAGGACTTCTAAATTCTAACTATTAGTGGTGTCCTTGGGTAGATCCCTCCGGATCTGGCGGATCATAGGACGGTTATTCCTAACCTTAGTCACCTTATAACTCCATGACTAACCTATGTTGCCATAAAAACATTTTCATGAAAAATCTCTCAAAGTGGTTTTGATTAAGAACATTTTGTACCACTGAAAGAGAGTTTTGTATTTTGCATAAATACTCCCCCTCCATACGTGCTTAAGTGTTTTGACAGAAATTTGCACGGTCAGAGAAGAGCGCGCACTTTTGAATTGATTAACTCAAGATAGACAATTCCCTGCGAGACACAGTTGTGTTGCATAGTTAAAGAGTTACATTGTCAATTTTTAGGTGACAAATAGCTCTAATAACTATCTTGAAGGTGTGGACAAACCTCGAAAGGTTTTCAAACCCGTCAAAGTTCATGTCTACCAAGAGTTTCTCGAATGGTACATTCTACTAGGACAAGTCCTTTGCGAGACACGTTTACATCACTAGCGAACTAGCTTGAAATTATTACGCGTCCCAGACAAGTCTTTTCGAGTTACTAACATTTAAGATCTCATCAATTCATTGGTTAAGTCTTGTTAGCACAACAATTCATTAGAAATTCACAACATATTTCTTATCACATAACTTTTCTCCCCCTAAAAAATGGCATATAAATGTGATTTTTGACGAAATTTTGATATCGAATATGTCCATTTCAAGTTTTGTGGGAAGATTACCACGAAGAACAATTTGTGAACAAAGTTTTAAGCAAATACTCCCCCTCAACAAGTGATATAAACTTTTGAGGTTTTGAAATCATAAGGGGAAGTACTTGTCCTTTTGAGCAAAACTTTGAAAGTGAAAGTTTTGATTAGTTTTACTCAAAAGTAAGAAGCTTTCGCTCCTTTTATAGGATTGTGGCACTGAAGCATACCACAGAGTCCTTTCATGACAAGTACGGGTTGTACACTGTTATGTGTGCACAAGCCATTATAAAATATAAATCACACATCCAAATAATGATAAGAAAATAGATCAAGGGGTACCAGGAGTCTCAGGTATTCCAGCAATAACTCCACGAATGCGGTCTGGTCGTTGGTAGCCCCTGAGAGATATGCTTGGACGACCGCCTACGAAACTGATAACGCTACACGCGTCGTTCGGGGTCAAGGAAACTTCCTTTTCTTCGAGCAAGTTTTATAACACCCTAGGCAGTGAACCTAATCGTTGTAGTGTAGTAATTAGGGTAAGCCACGGGTATTGATATCGTTCTCTAGGGGAATAGGAATGCTAGTAAGAAGTTACTACGCTAAGGTTGGGGTTGAGGAAGATTATTTTTTATCTTTTTATGTTTTTTTAGGAAATTGAAAGGTACGAATCTCGGGGTTTGTATTTGGGGGGTTGGTATTGCTACCGATTACTCTACTTATCTAATTATCTAATCTAAGGTGTATGTAGTCTATGTCTAATTATTGTGTGCTCGTATGATAGTTTAAAGATGTGTTTACTTAGGTTTTACTACTCCTTAATTATCTTCTATTGGTGGTTGAATTGTCACGTCCTTATTCTTAGTTGTGTTGTGTGTCTAAGGTTGTAGGGTATGCGTATGTTCCCTAACTCTTTGAACTTACCAAAGGGTCTCGTCTATAAAACCCACTAGGGATAATAAACTCTTACTCTAAGGCACTCTTTGGATGGTTTAGCTTACAACTACTCAAGGAGTTATATTCTAAGGTTCACAAAGATTTAATCAAGCATTAAGTACACAACAAATGACCTATCGCATTACTAGATCATTAATCAACTAAGATAAGAGACAACCAATCAATAATCAATAATTAAGTTTCATATTCCCTAAGCAAATACACAAATAAATTAGCCGGACATGGAGAACATGCAAGCATACACACAAATAATCAAAGACATAATTATATTAATGAAGTAAAGAACTTATCTTGATGTAAGATAGGGTTTGGAACCCTAAAATACTGTACAAGACAGCTTTGGTTCGGTTCTAGGTTTTTACTCCAAAAGACTACACACTAATACTGAAACATTCGGATTCTATATATAAGATTACATATGCGACGGCGTCACCTTATGTTTTGTGACGCCGTCGTGTCGCCGTCATTAGGGTTTCGTCTTGGCCACGTTAGACTTGCGACGGCGTCACCTTGTGCTTGTGACGCCGTCCTCTTCAGCTTCTGACGCCGTCTGGATTGCATCTAGGCCGTCGAGTTGCGACGACCTACTCTTTTACAACTGGACGTCGTCACTTGAAAATAAGAGTTTTGGGTTTTGTCCCGTCACAAAATCCTCGGACGGCGTCGCAAATAAGCAGTGACGCCGTCAACTTATGTTTTCAGCAGCTTTGAGTGTCTCGATTCTGACTTTGGCCATTTTCTTTGTATATTCGCGTCTTTTCGTCCAAATAAGTGCCATTCCAGCATTTTGCCTTCAAGAGACCTAAAAAGTGAAAAGGAATGATATTAAGTAATAACGGATACAAAAGTGATCAAATAAGGGCTTAAATGACCCCTCAAAAAGGTACATTTTAAAACCTTATCAAATATCCCTACACTTGGTATTTGCTTGTCCTCAAGCAAATGTGCTTTTAGCCAATTAATTTATAAGTTAGGGGTCATTAAGCATTGGTTTAAAACAGTCCACAACACATATAAGCCCCGCAAAAGTCATAACAAGCACGGAATTACATACTAGCACCTCACATGGGGTGTTTGGATACTCACATCTCTCGGGTGTATATAAAATATAACAAATTGGAAATGGAAGATAAACACTCATTAACCGGTCCTAGTACATAGATTACCATAGGCTTGAGACTCGATCAAACCTCCATCGCTTTGGCGTAAGCACCTAGGAAAGACTATCAAAGAGGTCTTTAAAGGGTTGTAATGTTAGGCTTACGGTAGGGAAACAAAGGGTTTGGTGGGATAGGGTATTTAGTGGTGGCAAGTCAAAAATCTCTATGTTGCAAGTATACAAAGAATGGCGTTGCTAAGCCAAGACTCGACACTCTAAACTCTAGCTAACTGAAACAAACAAACATAAATTTAAAGGATAGATGTAGGATGGTAGCCCGTATGTTTTGTTTTGTTTTTTTTTATCACTATATTTTTTTTCTTTTCTCTTTTTCTAATTTTTTTTTCATACACTTTTACTCTACCATCCTCTACGGTAACATCAAAATGATAGGGATTTATAGGCACATCCCTACACTTGAGTTTTTATTACTCTAATACTAATTTGACCCGAATTGAAGAGATCAAAACACTTGGGGTACATTATTATGCAAACAAAGGGAATTTGAATTTAACGTTCCCTTCCCGTCATTTCATAAACTTTAACTTTTCCCATGAATCCCAATCGTCCCAAAACTGTACACAAAGGATATGATTCGACTTAGCAACTCATGCAAGCAACCAGATAATTGAACTAAGGGTTTAGGGTGATAACAATAATGCACTAAAAGTGAGTGCATAAAAGGGTAGGCTAAGGCGATTTGGGTGTATATTTGGGGGTGAGGTGTAAACAATGCTCTTCATTGATATTCCGGAAAAAACCGAAACATCACAAGAACCGCGAAAAGGATAGGCTCTGAGGGGTTAACTAGGGGTATCGTGTACTAAAGATGAGTACAACGCAAAGGGTGTGGGGGAATTACTCAACCGATGTAGAAGAAGTAATTATATTACGGGTATCAAACAAGGGTTATCCTAATGCCTCTTATCATTTAGTTATTCCTAACTACACAAGTGTAGTCTTACTAGAATCTAATATACTACCGGTTCACACTCTAAGCATTAAAGATGAATGCTTTTAATTCCTACTAATCTAAGGGCGATCCTCACATTTTGGGTGGAATTTAGGTGGTAAAGGGTTTTTGTGCTAGTCATGCAACTTCCTATCCGTGAGACGCTTTTGTTAAAACTAATGGTCCACTCCTATATGTCATGAAAAAATAAAAATTTGGTGCCAAAATTACCCTAACCAACATTTTCTCATGGTTTATTACACAAATACACTTGGAAAAAGCAAATAATCAAGGATAAGCATAGTTTCAAATTTCCCGTTTTATTTTCCCTCCCTACACTTAAACTGAACATTGTCCCCAATGTTCCCTGAAAGTATCAAAGTTATGATAATGAAGGTAATTAAAAATGAAAGAAACTAGTACTGTACTCCCCTGATTAGCTCGGTAGGATCCGTGTGTGAAGTAGTGGTTAAATCCTTTCCAAGAAGAATGTGTGCGTGAAAAGCTCCTTTCAATCTTTTGTTTCTTCTTCTTGATAAATTAAACCTGCACATTCGAAGAAAACAAACGAAACCTTCGCGTAAAATTGGCGGTAATAATATATATAAGACTCGATTTAAACTAGGATATAATGCTTGTGGAATGGATGTTTACAGAATTTCTGGAGAATTAAGACCTGAAAAATTCCAAAATTTTATAAGTAGCTCAGAAAACGAGAAAAAGTAATATGATGTTTTTACTCCTTCCTGACGCTGTCAGGTTGCAATCTTGACGTCGTCAGGTTATCCTGACAAAAACTGGTCTGCGATTTTCTAGAAAAATTCTAGAAAATTTACATCTTTAGAATCTGGAAAAATTTCTGCAAAACATCCATTATGACTCGATACAAGCATTTGACTCGAACAAACATACATATATATCTTTTAATGAATTGTTATTCTCATGTTTACGTTTCTATTGAAAACGTGTGTAATCCTCCCTACACTTATCCTTTATGTAAAATACCTTTATATGCAATTAAGACGAGGTTAAAAACAAAATAAAGCATTTTTACAAATTTAAACATGAGAATAAATAATTAATAAAAGATATATGACACTAACAAGCAAACAATTAAGCATGGGTTGCCTCCCACGAAGCGCTTTTCTTTATTTAAGAGTCTTGTAGCTAGACTCGTAGTCGTGCCCTCACGTGACTTCGTTACCGTCATCTCCTTCCTTCGATTTCCCGTCGTCGAAAGTGTGTAGACGTTGTATGCTTACTGTAGATTCCTTGCCAACGTCGTCTATTATGGTGACGGTTTTATCCTTTAGATTGGTTTCCTTCACTGTAAAAGGCCCAAACCATCTTGGTTTGTTTCTACCTCGTAATGCCCTTATCCGTGATTTGTATAAAAGTACTTTTTCTCCCTTTAGGAATTCCTTAGGGTGCCTTTGTGCCTTTGGTATCGAAGTGGGATTATTACCTAACTTCTTATCGGGTTTCCACAATGTTGCATACAATCCTTGAACCATAAAGTCCCTAAGCCCTTTTTCCCAATCATTCATTTTCTTCTTAACACTATCGCCAGAGGCTTGTGGATTTCCACTCGTAACCATTTCCATGATCTTAAGAGGATACCTTGGGATGATGGGTATCCTAGCGTACCCTTTCCGCTTTTAAGTACCATGATGCCCTCTCCGCATTTGATAGTTGCCTTGGCGGTGGCCAAAAATGGTGTCCCAAGAATGAGTGGCACATTTTTATCTTCCTCGACATCAATGATTACGAAATCCACCGGATAAACGATATTAGCCACTTCTATCAGAACATCCTCCGCGATCCCTACGGGGTAAACATAGGTGTGATTAGCTAAGGAAAGTCTAAGATCGGTCTTGGCTGGTTTATCCTTAGTTAACTTATTATAGATTGATAATGGCATTATGTTCACATCGGTCCCCGATCGGCTAAGGCATTTATATTATCAATATCACCTATGCTACATGGTATCACGAAATTCTCTGTGGTGTCTCATTTTTTTGTTAATGGTTTTTTTATGACCAACTCATACAGGGGTCCCATAGGTAAGGCGTCATACTCTTCTTCTGTCATTTTTCCTTCAAGGGCTTCCCTAAGAACTTCATTGTACCTAAAGTTGTTTACTTGGTTTGCAACAGTCTTTTTGTTAATTTCGTGCTTAAGGTAGTGCTCAATGGTCTCAGGCTCATCATTAGGCAAGACTCCTCCCTCTGCTTTCCTCAGTTTTCCTCATCTCAACCCTTGCATCCTCGGTATAACAAACGGCGTTAACAAATGAAGTGGGAGGACAATCGTTGCTTCTTACAAGTACCTTTTCAGAACTTTGTTTTGGTATATTCTATTACCAAATTCATCATTTCCGTCATTTTTGCTTGCATTTCCTCTCTCCGCCTATAAACCTCCTCTTCAAATTTGGCTAATCTCTCCGTATGAGCTGCCATGTACTCCCTCATTTGCTCCTTGAAGCTTGGTGAAAGTGGTATTGGGGAAGTAGAACGGAAGCGCTTTTCGGAATTTGGATTTTGCTCACGACTTGGGGACTCGAAAAGGTGTGGGGTTGTTGGTGGAATTAGCGGATTTGACAGCTTCTCGAGGAATTTGTACGGGGACTCTTCTTTGCCTTTCCATAAGATAATCAATCCCTCTCTCAATGGCACTCATTTGCTCCTCGAGGGTGTCGGAAGATTCAAAAGGAGTTGATATGGCATTAACTACGTTAACCGGAGTTTTAGGAGATTCATTCCAATCTTCGTAGCTCTGATCAGCAAGCTCCTCTATAATATCCCAAGATTTCTCTGCATTAAAGTCGCTGAGCCTTCCACTGGCGGCTCGATCAATGGATCATCGAGTGATGAAATCGGTATGGTCATAGAAGATTTGGATTTGAAGCCAAAGATCAATGCCATGATGGGGAAGTCTACGGAGTAGGTCCTTAAATCGAGTCCATGCTTTGTAGAGAGACTCACCTTGGAGTTGTTGAAACATCAAGATGTCTCGCCTAAGTTTAGTGGTTCTCCCCGATGGGAAAAATTGAGCAAGGAAACGAGAGGTGAGATCATCCCAACTTGAGATGGATCCGGCGAGAAGTCGCTCAAGCCAATTACTAACTTGGTCCCGTAGAGAGAATTGGAAGAGACGCAGGCGCGTGGTCTCCCGAGTAGTAGCATCAAGGTCAATGGAATCGACAATTTTGAGGAAATCCCTCAGATGCTGATTAGGATCTTCGGAACGAAGTCCATGGAATGCACATCCGTTTTGCACCAACCGGATGGTGTCGGATCGCAGGGCCGTAGTTTGGGCTTGGTCGGGAAGCTCAATGGTGTTCCAATATCCTAGGTGGCTTGGTCTCGAGTATTCACCAAGAGTACGGGCTCTTGGCGGGTCAATTGGTGGTGGATTGATGAATGGTGGGTGGTTATCACCTTCCATGATGAAAAGTGATAGGGTTTACGAACAAAGGTCACGAAGAAGGGGGATAGACTAAGAGAAAGCTAAAAATGAGAAAAATTTACTTGATAGGAATCAAGCAAAGGAACCTAAACGAGGTGGACTACTAACTAGCTATTCTATTCCCCGGCAGCGGCGCCAAAAAACTTGATAACGCTACACGCGTCGTTCGGGGTCAAGGAAACTTCCTTTTCTTCGAGCAAGTTTTATAACACCCTAGCAGTGAACCTAATCGTTGTAGTGTAGTAATTAGGGTAAGCCACGGGTATTCATATCGTTCTCTAGGGGAATAGGAATGCTAGTAAGAAGTTACTACGCTAAGGTTGGGGTTGAGGAAGATTATTTTTTATCTTTTTATGTTTTTTTTAGGAAATTGAAAGGTACGAATCTCGGGGTTTGGATTTGGGGGTTGGTATTGCTACCGATTACTCTACTTATCTAATTATCTAATCTAAGGTGTATGTAGTCTATGTCTAATTATTGTGTGCTCGTATGATAGTTTAAAGATGTGTTTACTTAGGTTTTACTACTCCTTAATTATCTCCTATTGGTGGTTGAATTGTCACGTCCTTATTCTTAGTTGTGTTGTGTGTCTAAGGTTGTAGGGTATGCGTATGTTCCCTAACTCTTTGAACTTACCAAAGGGTCTAGTCTACAAAACCCACTAGGGATAATAAACTCTTACTCTAAGGCACTCTTTGGATGGTTTAGCTTACAACTACTCAAGGAGTTATATTCTAAGGTTCACAAAGATTTAATCAAGCATTAAGTATACAACGAATGACCTATCGCATTACTAGATCATTAATCAACTAAGATAAGAGACAACCAATCAATAATCAATAATTAAGTTTCATATTCCCTAAGCAAACACACAAATAAATTAGCCGGACATGGAGAACATGCAAGCATACACACAAATAATCAAAGACATAATTATATTAATGAAGTAAAGAACTTATCTTGATGTAAGATATGGTTTGGAACCCTAAAATACTGTGCAAGACAGCCTTGGTTTGGTTCTAGGTTTTTACTCCAAAAGACTACACACTAATACTGAAAAATTCGGATTCTATATATAAGATTACATATGCGACGGCGTCACCTTATGTTTTGTAACGCCGTCGTGTCGCCGTCATTAGGGTTTCGTCTTGGCCACGTTAGACTTGCGACGGCGTCACCTTGTGCTTGTGACGCCGTCATTAGGGTTTCGTCTTGGCCACGTTAGACTTGGCACGCGTCCTTGTGCTTGTGACGCCTTAAGTCTCTTCAGCATTTCGACCCCGCTGGATTGCATCTAGGCCGTCTGAGTTGCGACGGCCTACTCTTTTACAACTGGACGTCGTCACTTGAAAATAAGAGTTTTGGGTTCTGTCCCCGTCACAAAATCCTCGGACGGCGTCGCAGATAAGTAGTGACGCCGTCACCTTATGTTTTCAGCAGCTTTGAGTGTCTCGATTCTGACTTTGGTCATTTTCTTCGTATATTCGCGTCTTTTCGTCCAAATAAGTGCCATTCCAGCATTTTTCCTTCAAGAGACCTAAAAATTGAAAAGGAACGATATTAAGTAATAACGGATACAAAAGTGATCAAATAAGGGCATAAATGACCCCTCAAAAAGGTACATTTTAAAACCTTATCAAAAACTCTCCAAAGTTCTGATCTGATCCCATCTAAACAACCTTTCATCAATCCGTGTGATGAGCTTCCTTACATCCCTCTTATCCCTCGAATTCCATATCTTCTTTGACCCAATACCGTCATGTATCTCTTTTAACCTGTATGTTAACCCATCTCGAACCTTCTTCAATGTGTGATCA
Source organism: Chrysanthemum makinoi (assembly GCA_910596185.1). Taxonomy (NCBI): domain Eukaryota; kingdom Viridiplantae; phylum Streptophyta; class Magnoliopsida; order Asterales; family Asteraceae; genus Chrysanthemum; species Chrysanthemum makinoi. Next base: position 225,821,001 of record OU343223.1, on the reverse strand, counting down.
CCGAACTTATGAAGCTCTTTGCACGCCATGAAGCAATTGTGGTGTAGTTCACTTCGGTAGACTACCCCAAATGGTTTCTTAATAAGAGTGTACTGAGAGATTTGGTTTATGTCGGGAAGGTCTAGCTGAGGCTTTGTGAGATTGACACGTTTCTAATAAGATTCTACGGAAAGTTGAATGTCTTCTACACGTTCTTGGATCACGATGCTTCTGATGAAGATTAGCAATGACTTGATGTACTCGTGTTGGATACATATCTTCAATGTCATTTAGTGACAATCTCGGAAAATCCGCTTCACAGAAGTCATATTCCTTTTCGTCTTGTCATTTGACCACTATCTTCTTAAGGAATGTGTAGTCCCATTTTGACGACAAAGTAACATGCTGAATAGCAATGATCCGTTTATCACTGAACACTTCCTTTTTCGACTTTAGAACCTAGCAGCTCCTGTAGTAGATTCTTCATCGTTCTGGCCAATGATGATTCCGATACAGTGCATCGAGGTCATACTTTTCCACCTGGTCAACAAACATATGTGTGGTTTCTTTCTCGATGGCCATGTGGTTAGAGTAGATAGCTACCGGAAAAGGGAAGGTGAGTGATGTAGCGTATCTCTTGGAGACATCGCTACCGTGTAGAAGAAATTCTAAGTCGTTGTTGAAGAAATATCGATATGGAATCTGAGGTTGATCCGGTCGGCCAATTGTGGGTAGAGGTTTGGTCCAGTCTGTGTAATATGGAGCCTTGTCTTTTCTGGTGTAGTCAATGTTAGCTTCAGGGTTTAGCCAATCAATGTTGTTAGACATGGCTCGTGCAATGTTGTCGAGATGATATTCGACTTCAGTTGCACTGTCTGAGCTGTCTTTAAAAATTTGAAATGCTTCGTTCTTGATGCGTCTCAACTCTGCTTTTGTCATCTTCTTCACCCTAACTTTTCTTGAATAAACTTTGCATGCTCCAATGTACGACCATCTACCATTTCCTGACCTTCCGGTAAGTGAGGTGTAGCATCAAAAAGTTTAGAGAACCAGTCATACTCTTCAGTTTCATCTTCATCTAGCCATGAGACAACAGCGGTCTTCATCTTCTTCTTCTTCTTTGGCTTCGATGATGATTCTGGTTTCTTTGTTGTGGTAGGAGAGGTGGGTTGTTGTTGGGGCTCAGGGACATCTTCATCATCACCACCAGTGTATTCAAAGTGATCACCGATTTTCTCTGTCTGTGGAGGTGACTCAGAGTCCTGAGGTTTATCAGCAGTAGTAGAACGTGGAGGAGATCTTCTGTCGGTGGAGGTTCTTTGGGGTGGTGGTGGCATAGAGGAGGAGTCATCAGACTTCTTGTTTTGTTTGGTCTTTTTATCCTTATCCTTATCATCATCGTATCTTGGACGCTTTGGCTTTTCAGCTGCTGCTTTGCATGATGTTTTAAGTTGGTATTCCAGCAATGCGTCAAACAATTTACCTTTGTCAGAAGTAAATGTTGCAGATCGTTTTGACATTTGTAGTGCCAGCTTGGAAACCATTTCTGCATCGGAGAAAGCTGTAGGCTCAGTTGGGTTGATTGTTACTGTTAAAGGCGTTGATCTTATCGTTTGCTTGACCAACTGCATGAGATTCGGATAGAGTTGTCTGGTGAACATCTCTCTTGTCACTTTAGGGACGGTGTCGAGAAGAAACTTGTAAGTATATTCTCTGGCCGTCTTTACCATTTCCCTTTGGAAATCTCCTTTTAAAAGCTGTTGAAGTTGTTCCCTTTCATCCGAAGACTCGTTTATCACTTTCAGAAGAAGATTGATTATGTTGGCAAGTTGATTCAGTTTCTTGTTGACTATGTCCTTCTTCCTTACTTGTCTGACAGCTTTCACAATCTTAGTCTTAGCCTGTGATGCCCAAGTGTCGGTAGGTTTCTTTACTGATCTGGATGCGGATCTTGTGGTGGCTTTGTATGGTGGTGGAGATGAGTGAGAAGATGAGTCTGACGATGATGATTCATGAGGAGGCACAGGGTCCTTTAGTGGCTCAGTAGTTTGTTCGGTGGACCGTGCGGGACTATCTAGAATAAAATCATCATAATCAATATCGGCTTCTTTTTCAGATTTAGCCATTTCTTCAACCTTAATCCTGGCCTCTTCTGCTGCTTTTGCTAGAGCTTCTTCATTTGCTTTTTCATTAGCAGCAGCATCAACATCTTTATCAGTAATCTTCTCAGTCGTTTCCTTTTCCGGTTCCCCAAAGTCATAGATGATAGAATCCTCATGCTGCTTTTGTTGTTGTTCGTAGGTGGTGGTACCAGTTCCCTTATCGGGTTGATTAACCGCATCGGAAACTGGTGTTGATAGTGCACCACCACTAGACCCCCCTGGGCCACGAGTTTGTTGAAGATGAAACTCTTTCGCAACATGTTGGAGTCTGAGATTCTTCAATTTCTTGCGGTAATCTTTATCTTCATCCATTGGCTCTTCATCTGAGCTCTCTTCTTCCTCTTGCTCAGCAACTGGAGTTTTCCCTTTATCAGATTTGGGACTGAGAGGTTTTGCTACTGTTGAAATATCAACTGTTGGAGTTTCTGAGTAGATAATCTCTTCATCCGTTTCAGTGTCCTCGGAGTCCTTGTCCATCAATTTAGGTTCTGGTTTGGGATTAGGGATAGCAACCATTGAAGGAAATTTCCTTTTGCTGGGAGGTATTCTCTTTGGATACTTTAGGGCACTCTCAGTGCTTGTAACACTTCCTGCACTGCCTCTCCTGGTCTTCCTAACAGGTGTACCAGAAGACTTAGCATCAATGAACCCTACTTTGCTTGCTTCAACTGCTACCAGATATCGTTTGTACGATTGAAGTCCTTTGATAACATCAGAAAGAAGATGATCTGGCAACACTACACCCTGTTTCTTCGTGGTTGATTCTTTGAATCTTACTATGTTGAGTGTGGATTCAAGTAGCACGGAGTGATTGTTGGGGTCTTCAAGTCTTTGGGGAATATCTGGATTGGTTTCAAGAATCCTTTTGATCAACAATTTTGTGTATCTAACATAAGGGATCTTGGAGCCAGGCTTTTTCAGGTAAGTCATCATATCGTCCCAGATCAGAGCTGCATATTCGATGTATTTCATGTTGACCATGCCCCAAAAGATTTGAAGTTCCATGAGCTTTGGATGCTCATATCCACTGTCACGTCCGAAAACCGATTTAGCAATCATAATGTACAGTGTTCTCCATGGTTGAGGTATATTCTTGAGATCTACTGGGGAGTGTTTTGTGATAACTCCAGCAGCTTCATCATAGCCGATGTCGACCATGAATTGGAGAACGACCTCTTCTGTAGGAGTAGCAGAGAACTCAGTAGGCTCGATGGTTGGAAGAAGAAGAACAACCCTTAAATATGTAGGAGTGATGGTGACTTGTTTGTGGTTAAGTGTCACTGTCACAGCACTTTGACCTTTGACCTTTTGTATCGTGTGCCAGAATTGGTGAAGATAGATCTCCGGCACTGTAGCAGAATTTGTGAGCATGTTCTGGTATGGATGACTCTTCAGAATATCCACCGCAATCTGACAAGAAGACTAAGAACAAGTGAAGTTGTCAAAATCAACTCTGAGGTTGTTCTTCCCAAACCTCATAGTGTAACCGTTGGGGAAGATGTCTTCAATTGAGAGAACATTTGGTGCATCAACGTTTTCCATTTGGACATCCATATCGTGATCTGAAAGATATTTAGCCAAAAGAACCAACATATCAAAAGACATTACGTTAGTCAAAAGTTGATTTTATTGTCTATTTATTAAATATGATATGTTAACGAAAGTTACGAGTCCAATGTCACTTGTTTGTCCAATAGTCCAAAGTAGTCGTGAAAAGTTTCGTGAATTTATTAACTTTGAGTTTTAAAGTCCTAATTTTCACTAATTATCACAACATATTAACCATTTAAGCTTATTAATGACATTTTGGTTTTGTGACGTTATGATTTGTTTATTTACAAGTTTGTAACACTTCATAATTTTGGTTAATATAAGGCTTAGGCGTAAAGTTCCAAGCTTATGCGTAAACAGTTGTGGTCATACGCGTAAGCATAAGCTTATGCGTAGGATCTTGACATACGCGTAAATGTTAGTGTAGGAAAAGAGAGCCTTAGGCATAAAGCTTACGCATAAGCGTATATGGGAGCTTACGCGTAAGGCTTACTCATAAGAGTGAACCTTATGCGTAAAGCTTACTGTTTACGCATATCCTTCACAGGATACGCGTAGTCCCCTTTGTAGAACCTTACGCGTAAGATTTCTCTTACGCATACCATTCTACGCGTAAGGTGATCCTTATGCGTAGTAACTCAGTAAAACTTGATTCTGAATAATTCATGCGTAATAACATGAAACAAACGAATCATAACACCTTCATTAACTCCACATTCAATCCCTTTCAGTCTAACATGAAGTCTCAATCAAAACAGGTTACGCGTAGAATATGTATACGCGTAGAAACTTAAACCCTAGGATTCAAAAATTACGAGTATGAAATCTAGCCATAGGATTGACACCAAATCTTTTCGGTGATATCTTAGAGGCCTAAGGATATGATTTCAACAAGTTTTAACATCAAAACTCTCATGAATCAAGAATACCTAATTCGTATGAACATAAACCCTAATTCTTAGTTTTCACCAAATTAATGTTTCTGGGTATGTTTCAAGCAAGGTTTTGGTCAATTAAACATGTCACAAACATAACACAACCATCTTTTTAACCAGAAACACTCTCATATGAAAACACCCAAATCACGCGTATGAACCCAAATTTTGAAAATGGTCAATTTGTGTTTCTGGGTGGATTTGTTTGATAGAAATGGTATAAGAGTGATCATATCAACATTTTAACACAACCATTTTAACAGAAAACACCCAAACATGATTATGTGTTCATACGCTTATGCGTAGAACACAAATTCATGCCTAGGGACAAATCTAGCCGTTGGATCTTGAAACAAATCAAAACCATTGTTTATAATCAAACAATGATGTTAAAACACTTACAGATTGAAGATTTATAACACGGATTTGTGTAATGATTTTGGAGCATGGATGAAGGTTGGTAAAATCCTAAATGTAGTAATAAATGTGAAGAGATATTTGGTGGAGAAGTTTTGTTAAAAAAAGGTTTAGTTTTTTGACAATTTAAGTCCCTCCACCTTAACCATTTACATCCAACGCCCATAACTTCCATTTAGGTAACGAAAAGCATGATATTTGGAAAGAAACTTAACGACACTCCCCCTTGACTTAAGAAATAGTGAAATTTTATAAATTTGTGTCCGGGGAGTGTCAGTAAACCGGAATTGTGACCACCATGATCAAAGAAACAACCGGAATAAGATAACATGCAAGTACAAGGTTTTATGAAACCGAAAAATATTTACTTTCTCCTCTTCAATACTTGACCGAGAAAATACTGAATTTTGAAAGAGTAAAGTGTTGACGGAAGATTTGTACTTGCCATGTTAATAGAAATAGAGATAGAAGAATATTTTTGTAGTTTTATCAGATTTTATATTTTTGTATTTTGTTTTTGAAAGTATTTACAAAAGAGGTTTTGGTGTTTGATTGTTTTTAAGAATGTTTTAAAAGTTCATCCAGTTCCTCTGGAGTCAAACACCGCATACCAATCCGGTGGACCAACTCATTAAACCTAGCAGGAGCAAAGGCTTTAGTGAGAAGATCTGCCAGTTTGTATTCAGTACCCACAAAGTATAATTCAACAGTACCCTTTTCCACGTGCTCCTTGATGAAATGATATCGAAGATCGATGTGCTTTGATTTCGAATGTTGAACGGAGTTGCACGAGATCGCAATAGCACTTCGATTGTCGCAGTACATCGGGATTCTGTCAAATATGTAACCATAGTCTTTGAGTTATGTTCTCATCCAAATGACTTGAGCACAACACGCCGACATGGCTACATATTCTACTTCAGTCGAGGACAGCGATGTACAATCTTGCTTCTTCTATTGCCATGACACCAGTTTATCAAGAAATTGTGAGCTCCTGAAGTACTTTTCCGAGAATCTAAGCAACCTGCGTGATCAGCGTCTGAAAAAGCTATTAGTTCAAAACCAGAATCCTTCGGATGCCAGATTCCCAAGTTAATGGTTCCTTTAATGTATCGGAGGATTCTTTTAGCCTTAGAGAGGTGAGTTTAAGTTGGTCTCGACTGATAACGTGAGCAAAGATAAACAGCAAAGACAATGTCAGGCCTACTGGCTGTTAGATACATGAGAGACCCAATAATACTTTGGTATTTGGTAGGGTCAACCAATTTCCCATGAAAATCAGCATCCAGTTTCTTAGTGTGTGCCATTGGTGTGGCATAGGTGTCACAGGTTTGCATTCCATGTTTGTTTAAGATTTCAAGAGCATATTTGGACTAACTTAGGAAAATACCACGAGGTGATTGATGAACTTGCAATCCAAGAAAGAATGTAAGTTCACCCATCATGGACATTTCAAAATGTTTTTTCATTAGTTTTGAAAAAGCGTTTGAGTACTTTAGATGTGTTGACCCAAAAATGATGTCATCCACATAAATTTGAACGATTTAAATGTGTTCCCCGTGATATTGTATGAAATGTGTTGGGTCGACCGATCCTTTAGTGAAATTATTGGAAATAAGAAAGGATGATAACTTATCATACCACGCCCGAGGGGCTTGTTTGAGACCGTATAGAGCCTTGTTCAGTTTGTAGACGTGATTAGGGAACTCTGGATCAACAAATCCTTCTGGCTGACTAACATAGACCGTTTCCTTTAGTTTACCATTTAGAAAAGCGGTTTTGACATCCATCTGAAAGACCGTGATGTTCATGTGAGCCGCAAATGCCAGAAACATCCGTACAGCCTCAAGTCTAGCAATTGGTGCGAATGATTCCTCGTAATCAATCCCCTCTTCTTGTCGATAACCCTTAGCCACCAGACGTGACTTATTTCTGATAACCGTACCTTCAGCATCCTATTTGTTTTTCCAAATCCATTTCAGACCAATAACATAGACCCCTGTTGGTTTTTCAACCAATTCCCATACTTCAAGACGTTTAAACTGATTGAGTTCTTCCTGCATGGATTCAATCCATTTGTCGTAAGTCATTGCTTCTTTGATGTTTTTGGGTTCAGATTGACAAACGGTAAGTGCATAAATGCAATGTTCACCGTCAGTCTGAAGGCGTTGTCTAGTTACGGCTGGTTGATTCGGGTTTCCAATGATGTTCACAAAAGGATGGTCTTTAGTCCAACGATGTGTGGAGGGTTGATGTTGATATACATTTTGCAGATTTGGAGGATTCTAATGGCTTGTAGATGATTCCGCAACATCAGAGGTGGCAGTTTCATTAGCAAACGGATTGAAGAACGCATTTGGATCAAAATCTGCAGGTTGTGATACTTCTTGGTTCAGAAGATCATCAGCTGGTTCAGTGTCATTTGATGCAGTTTGTTCGGCTGTTGTGGTAGAATCAATTGGTGGTGATTATTCAACAGTTGTTGTTGTTTCAGGTGTATCAGGTATATGATTATTATCAGGTTGAGCATCGGAAACATTTGATACAGCTGGAGCACGTTCATCAATATCATCACTAAACAGAGGAGCAAATAGATGTTCCATTTGATGTCGAGTAAGTTGTAAACTAGGTTTAGCTGATGATGGGGTTTGAGGGATGTTTAGACGGTTATGACCGGGTTCCAAGCTGTTATGATCAGAAGCCATATCTGTAAGCTCATCGAAATTGGCATGAATCGTTTCCATAATCTCCCTTGTACGACGATTCCAGATTCGGTAACCTTTAGAATTTTCACAGTATCCAACAAAGACTCCAATGTCAGCTTTAGGCTTGAGCTTTCCAAAGGAATCACGATCATTATTTCGATAGCAAAGAGATCCAAAGACATGAAAGTGTTTAAGATTCGGTTTGTGGTTGTGGATAAGCTTGTAAGGAGTTTTGTTGTGGCGTTTAGAAATCATTGAACGGTTCTGAGTGTAGCATGCAGTTGACACGACTTCAGCCCACAAGTAATATGGAAGTTTGACATTAATTAACATTGTTCTTGCAGCTTCCACTAACGTACGGTTTCGTCTTTCAACAACTCCGTTTTGTTCGGGTGTACGTGCAATGGATGTTTGATGCTCAATTCCCACTTTCTCATAATAAGCACGAAGAGTTTGATTAACAAATTCAGTTCCTTTGTCTGTTCTGACTTGTCTGACTGTGTTCCGGAGCTAAACTTGAATTTTCGTGAGAAAGGTGATGATCATCTGTGGAGCTTGATCTTTACTTTGAAGAAAATAAACCCAAGTCCATCTTGAGTAGTCATCCACTATTACCAAAATGTAGCGTTTGCCATTAATCGTCTGCACGCGCATCGGTCCACACAAATCCATGTTCCACTATTGAAGAAAAATGAGCACGAGTGCTTTTTCCTTGTTCACAAGCTGAGCATATGTGATCTTTAGAATACCGAAATCGTGGGAGACCTTCAATAAGTTTGTATCGTGCAAGATTGGTTATGGTTTGAAAGTTTAGATGTGAGAGACGACGGTGCCATAGCCAGGATTTTGTAGATGTATCCTTAGAAAGTAGACAGATGGGAGATGAAGAAATCATGTCTTGCATTGAGATTGTGTAAAGACTTGATGTGCGTTGACCAGACATAAGATCGTTTCCTTGTAAATCACGAATGAAACAAGTTTTCTCCCTAAAAGCAACTTCCAAATCTCCATCACAAAATTGACCGACTGAAAAGAGATTGTGACCGAGACCTTCCACATAATAAACTCTGCTAATTTCGATGTTCCCATTGATGTAATCTCCGAAGCCCATGATAGCCGCGAAGTGATCATTCCCGAATCTGACAGTGCCAATGAACTTTGATACAAAGTTGGATAACAGTTTGAGATTGCCTGTCATGTGTCGGGAACATCCGCTATCAACAACCCAGAGGATGATCTGTATCACCTGCATTCAACACAGACGACACAGATGGAATAGAAGTAGATGTGGAACCCGAAGAGTTAGAGGGTTCCGAAGCAGTTATAGGTGAAACACACATGTTTATGATTTTAGGTATCCATGTAAATCCAAGTGTATTGTGTAACCATTTCTGCCATCTCCAACTAGTCTTAGCTTTTGTCTTAGTGAATGCACTAGGTGATAAGTTCTTCCTAGGAGGTGAAGTAGGTTCTAAGGGTACATCAATGATTAAAGCATGAGCACTAGAAGGCGGTTTACCTAGCACAGACTTTAAAGCATTAGTGGGCCTAGAGGTATTCCGTTTTCTATTGTTCTGCTTACGAGATAAGATAGTCTTAGCAACACATTTGTCATGACAACCAGAAAACATACTTTTACGACAACCAACACAAGGAGCTTCAAACTTAACATTTAAATTACTTAACGGTTCAGCATTCGTTACAACACTTTTTCCATTACATTTGTCAGACGCAATATCTAAAGTGGGTGCAACTTGAGTTTTATTCAAAGTCCTAAGGTGTTCTTCTACTTCAGCATTCTTTATTGTTCTTTTCTTACGTCGTAACTTCCTATTCTTCCTTGTATTGCTCCTAGGCTGTGAAGTGCAGGCGTTGGGAAAAGAGGCAACTATTCCTGTTTCAGTAGAGGGAAGCACATTAGATTCTTGTGGTTTGTCATTAGATGTTCTAGAGTCATTTTGAATCTGTTTAGGTGCGGTTATTACAGTGTTAATATCCCTATCTTGCTTAAGTTTCACCAACTCTGTTTTTAGATCATGGATTTTGTGTAACAAATCAAGATTTTCAGAACGAGTGAGTCCTTCTCGTCGTAAAACATCTTTGGTATATGCAAGATGATTATCAACATCTTTTGACGCTTGAGCACGAGTCTTTTTGAGTAAATCAAATATGACACCATATTCCTGTTTAAGTTTTGAAATTTCTTATTCATATTTTGAAATTTGACACTTCAAAGACACGTTTTGATCATTTGCAACTGGTTGAGTTTGTGTTGTAAAGCGAGTTCTCGATTTTGACAATCTTTTTGACACCATTGAAAACGACGTTTTGAATATGAAAGCTCGTTTAACAAACGCTCATTTTCAACTTTTAAAGAATTGATTTGTGACATAGTATCAGTATTCTCAATATTTGCAACAGAATCAACAGAATCAGCAGAGATATAATCAAATGCATATGCAACAGAATGTAATAGCACAACATTAATGGTATCAGCACATATTACATCTTCCAAGAGTCGATCAACATCTTTTCTCAACAATTTCTTTTTACGTTTAGTGTGTGAAATCGATGTTTCTGTTTGTTCGAAAACTCTTTTCATAAGACCAAGTTCCTTGCGAAAATCCCTTTCCCAATATATTGCACAATTTTTCAAATTTTGGACATGTGGTAAAATCCTTTTCTGAAAAATATCTCTTTGGGCTCGCGCTTGAGGCGATTGAAAATGTTCAACTATTATTTTAGAATTGAGTTCAATTTCACGTTCCAAAAGTTTGATGTCCGATAAGAATGTTTCAAAATATTGTATAACTTTACATTGTTTGGCTAATGGCTTTATTTCACTGAGTGAAGGTAAAGGACCATTAATTTGTGCAGTATTGGAAAGAGGACCCTTATTAGAAGACTCAGAAGTAGGTGTGATAACCCAAGGTGTGTTAGAAAAATCCTGTTGAGTGACGAAAGTAACGGCTTTTGAATAGTTAAATGGTTTGTTATAAACAACATTTTCCAATTTTTACCGAATCTCGTCTTCTGCATCTAATTCCTCCATGCGATTATATTCAACAACAGTCATAATGGAATCATCAATTTTGTGTTCTGCACTGTAAACTTTAGGATTTGGTTTGAATGCTCTGTTTGAAAACTTAGGTTTGTAATCAGCAAGATTCGGTCCATATCCATTTGGATTTGGTTTAAAAGTAAACTTTTGAATAGTTGTGATTGACTCACCATGTTTATAAACAACATTTCGAAACTCTTTGATCTTGTTTTGTAAGTCGACAATTTCTTCAAGATAGTCATCTATTCGTTTCTTTGAATGCTTTTTGTATTCACAGAACTGTTTTTGACAAGTGAACAACTCAGACTTGGCTTTTTGAGTTTCCAAAGTGAGAGCGTTAAGTTGTTGTTTATGATCATATTTCAGTTGTTCTATTTGAGACAACAAAGCATTCTTGGATGCGACTAGATCACGTATCTATTGTTCCAATGATTTTTCATTTTGGTGGGATTTAGCAAAAGCGACTTCAAAACCTTTTTCAAATTTTTCTTGTGTTTGAAAAATGTTGAGTTGAAACTTTAAGCATTCATTATCCTTAGTTAGCAGTGCATTTTTGTCCTTTAATTTCTTATTGATGTCCTTGCATATTTCCAGTCGGGGTTCTTGGTCTTTAAGTAAGGTCATGAGCTCAATATCTAGATTAGACGAAAGCTCAGCTTGTTCAACGTGAGTCTCAACATGATCATTATTCAGATCCTCAAGTATAACCACGGAGTCAACTTGATTATCAAGGGTAACCGTAAGGTCATCTTGATCGTCAAATATAACTATGGGGTCTATTTGATTATCATCGGAATGAGATGTAGACGGCTCATGTTGAACACTCTGATCCTTGTCAGATGCAGATGTTGGCGGAGATATCAGATCAGAAATGATTATAGTTTGATCCGGTACCTGAGACAAGCCGTCAGTGTCATACACTGGGCCTGTGTCACTCATGTTGAGTTCTTGCATGTTTGCCATTAACATCACAGTTGCATTAGCCTGCAAGTCCTCCATATCATCATCTGATTCAGCATTGGCCATAAAGTTGTGTTCCTTGTTGGTAAGAGTTCCACCAGCTTCATTCTTGAGAGCCAAGAGTAAAGCCTCTTTGTGATAAGCAGTGCCTCTTGTCCTCGGCTTTGGGCATGCATTAGTCAGATGACCCTTCTCATTACAGTTATAACAACAAAGACCATTAACCCCATTCTGAGCATTTCCCTGTTCAACCACTTGAGCCCTTTGTTGTAGTGGAGCACCCGTGTTATTCCTTCCCATTGGATTAAACCCTTGACCACCGCCCATCTGACGAACATTACCACGATTCTGAACTTCAACACGTCCATTGTTAACAACATCCTGATTCCTTCTGTTTGATGAGGTACGAATGTGATTGTTGGATTTGTTTGAATATTGGCCGAAGGCTCTAGCAATCATGACAAACCCTTGTTGCAATGCATCGAAAGCTTCTGTATCCTCATTAGATTCACTGTAGCGTGCTTGATCATTGTTGTTGTTGTATGGAACCAATTGAGTTTCTTGAGATTGGTGCTGTGACGGATCATATGGTGTAATTTTTGCAGTTGGTTGTGGAGGATTTGTGAAGACAGTTTGTAATGTCGGGAATTGAGGATAACAAGTTTGAGCCCACAAAGCTAATTGTTGATTATCCGGAAGTGAAGGTGAAACAGTTTGTCCACGGATAACCCTTTCTTTGTCAACTTCTTTTTGATGGGGCTTCAAGTAGTCGTACAACAATCCGTAAGTAGCGTGATGAAGATTCTTCGCTTGACGGATGAAAATGACATATTTTTCCCAATTAGGACCAAAACTACTCAGGAACTTAGTGTTGACTGCAATTCTTGGCATAATTATGTTATGTTTATCCAAGTCATTGATGATGTCTGAAAATCGATGATATGACTCTAATGTCTCCCCTAGTTCAATCATGAAGTGTTCATAAGCCAAGTAGATTTTTGATTCTATGTCTTCTTGATTGAGTTCTGTGCCTTCCATGAGAAGATGAATATGCTCCCACATTGCTCTAGCAGTCTTTTGAGCATCAACACTTCGAAGAATCGGATTGGGTAATCCCAAAAGGATATATTGCATTTCAAGTTCATCGGCTTCAAAGTGTAGAAGTTGATCAGTAGTGAGTTCAGTAAGACCGACAACGTTGGTGACATCACCTCTTGGTGGATTAGCAGTTGGATCTCCGGGTACAGTGACAGTAGGCATCTGAAAAGGACCTTTCAGGATGACCTTCTTCAAGAACTTTCCATGTGGCTTCTTTAGATCACAAAACCTAAAGAACTGTATCACCCATTGATCATAGTTTCTGGGAGTGAGCATTGGAGGTCTATCAAGTGATCCAGCCTCATGAATGGATTGTTGGCTACTTAAAGCTTCACACATCTTTGCGAACCAAGACGGTTCCTTCATAGTATTCCTGGATGGATGTTGATTGTGAAAGTTAGTGTAAGGTTGTACTTGAAGACTAGGTGGTGGTTGAATCATTTGTGGTTGAATTGCTCCTTGAGGAAATTGTTGTTGAAGTTGTTGTTGTTGTTGTTGTTGTAGTTGTTGATAAAATTGTTGTTGTTGATTGAGTTGTTGTTGTTGTTGAGGATACACATGAGGAAAGTAGTTAGAGTATGGTGGTTGAGACATCTTGAAACTTGTGTTGATTAAATGGATCTTTGTAGTCGAATGAAACTTTGTTGATGAAGTATCCTTATGCGTAGAAATCAAGCTTAGGCAAAGGAAGAACCTTATGCGTAAAAACACCAACTTACGCGTAGGGTTAAGGAAACCTTAGCTTATGCGTAAGACAAAAGCTTAGTAGTAGAATGGTTATGCGTAAGAATTGCTTATGCGTAAGACAAGGCTTAGGCGTAAGACAAGGCTTAGGCGTAAAGATTCTACGCGTAAGTGTTTGCTTAGGTGTAAAACTAGGGTTTTGCCCAAAAATCCTTTACACTTATTCCAGTGTAGAAGACATCCAAAGTCGAAGTGTTTTCAGGCTTATCCAAGCAAGAAAACACTGAGTAAACCAAGAACACTGAAGATCAAACATTGAAATGCTTACGCGTAACAACTAGGGTTTTGTTATGCGTAAGTTTTGCCAAAACTTAGATTTCTGTCCAAAAGTGTTTCTAAACCCGATTTCTGAGATGAAAAAGCTTCAGTATCACCAAAATATCACAAAAGTGTAAAACTTGATGATCAAAAACTATTTAAATCCTTACGCGTAAACTAATCTATACGTATCAAATCAAGCTTAAAACCAAAGAAATACACGTAAAGTTTGAAACTTTTTGCCAACAACTTAAACTTTAACACCTAATAACCTTGAAAGTACAAGAATCTTGGATTTTAAAGTGTAAAAAATGAGTTTTTATGCGTACGAAAGTTTGCAAACCGAGAGTTACGCGTAGACTTCAAAAAAAACAAAATAAATTTCACCCAACTATTTGGCGATTGATACCATTGTTAGGTTCCCATATTTGTAACACAAGCATCAATATAAGAAGTAGAGAAGAGAAGTGATCGGTTGAACAAGATCAAACTATACGCGTAGGAATATAAGAAATGTTATGCGTGAGTATTAAGAGAAAATGAACAACCAACCATCTAAGGATGGTTTACATGAGGTATTTATAGGAAGGAACTAGGGCAACATGCAAGTTCCCTTCCTTTCCTTATTAGGCTTGGGCCAAGGCTTATGGACCTTCTACATAAGCCTTATCTTATTAACAAACATAAAGGCCTAAATAAGCTAACTATTACATATTAATTACTAACACTTGTAATCAAGTTTAGGAGTGATTCCAAAAATAACATCTACGGTCCTAGAAATGTCATTCAATAATGACGCGGGTCTTTAGATGAAGTTCGAACAGAAGTTCTAAATGTTTTTCAAAACATGCCTAAATGGGTTGCTACCATTTCTGATAAGCAATCCGGTTCTAAAAATTGTGGAAAGCATGTCGCCAAAAAGATAGTTGTTCCCATACAGATAATTTTCCGTCTATGATTCTTTAGAAAATTATGTGTAGTACAAATGGTGATTGAAGGTTTTTGTCAAATCAATCGGGCTCAAGTGTGCATAAAGTTTTCATGCTCAGTCAATGACTGCAGCTGTTGAAATTGTAATTGGGTCATTGATTGAGGGGGAGTAGTTTTTAAAATTTATGGCATCTAACTGGCAGCTTCAACTTAGGAATCTAATTCAGATTTTGGTGTTTATGGGGGTGTAATCTTGTGTTATCTTCTAAATAGGATACAAATGTTCTTCTATCTGCTATCTGCTAATTATTTAATAGGTTTTCTTGTGTTAGAGGATCATTCGTGCCTAAATTAGATTTTGATTAGCTCCCCATTGTCTCTTGTATATCTAAAATAATAGATTATGAAAAGAGAGAAACAAAATCTGCCAATACATGAAACTTTAAAAGAAAATGAAAAGTGAGGGGCCAATTTTGCCAAGACTTGAAACTTGATTTTTTTTTGGTACAAATATTCCTGCGTTTTGACTGGTCAAAATTTTACAACTTTTTCAAACTGTCACTTTGTTTTTTACCTCACATTCATCACTGCGATTTGATCAATTTGGCATATCGTGTGTTTGTTACTTAGGTATGATATGTGTTTCTTGTTCCTAATCAGTCTTAAAAACCATCTGTTTAAACTTCATGGACCTAAAACTCATTATTAATTATGTTGTTTAGGATCTCAAGTCGAAGCACCATCATATCCTAGGTTTGTGATTCATTTTGTGTTTAAATGTTGGGTTTAGATTCAATTCATGTTGTAGTTACTTTATTGATTGTTTAATTAGATTTCTCCTTTCATTTTGATCTGTCCGAATGATAAGCCGCATATTTGTCTTGGCCACATGGTGATTATTGTAGCCAAGGCTGTTGTTGTGATATTTAGAAGATTGTTAGGATGCATTAGGAGTATTTTTGTTGCCTAGCTACACCATTGTTTATGAACTAGTGATCTGTGGTTAATGAGCCGCATATTCTCCTTTCATTTTGATCTATCCGATTGATGAAATTTTTATGGGTCATGTATTGAGTATGTGTTCTTGGTTGAGGTTTGGTTAATTTTTCTTAGTTGCGGTTTGACAAAACGTTCTTAAGTGCGTTTTGTATAAACTGTTCTTGGTTGCGTTTTGTCTTAAGATTCTTGGTTGCGATTTGGCTAAAATAATGTTCTTGACTGCATTTTGCCCTTGATTGTGTTGTGGGAAATGTTTCCAGATTAAGTTTTGATGATATTTCTCATTGCGTTTCGACTAGTCTGAGTTTGATTGCGTTTTGATTAAAATAATAATAAATCTGCGCAAATCGCAATGACTGCGATTTGGTATATGAAGAGTATTTAATTTGAAAAATGTAGGACCCACTCTGCCAAAAATTATCAAAATGTTGCGGTTTGGATTTTGTGAATTTTCTATTCATGTGTTTTGCGTGTTGCGATTTGCTATCTGCGGTTTGTTCAGAATTGTTTTTTGATTATTGCGATTTGACAAATTGCGTTTTGACAAATTGTGTTTTGACTGATTGCGTTTTGTTCACCACTGCGTTTTGACTAGCTGCATTTTGACCAGCTTCGTTTTGGCTCTCTAAGACTTGATTTTTGAGATTTGAACCTTGCGATTTGACACAACTGAGTTTTGTCCTATTGCACTTAGTTCACTGTGACTTCGTCTCGGGGTTATGTCTTCTCTCAGAAGAGTTGACATCCGTTGACTATAGAGTTGACCACTCATGTTGATCATTTCAATATCATGTTATAAGTGTCTCTTTGCCTTGGATTAAGAACCTGCATGCTTAATCTCAAGCGATAACTCACATCTAACGTAACTCTTCTGTATGAATATTTCTTTGTGGATGTGTTTATACAGATACAATGGCTGATGTTAATGCTCCTGCTGACCAAGCACCTGCTATTCCACCACCCGTTCGCACAGATGATCAGATCCTACCGTATGATAACTGGGTCCTATTGGAAAGAGCAATTGCTACTTGGATATGGATAAGTCTCAGCTCAATCCTATCTACAAAATACCTGTGGACATTCTGAAGCAAACCAATTTCTTCAGTGCATTCATAGCTTGTGCCACTATGCCATCCATCTACATCCAGCAGTTTTGGGATACAGTTAAATGGGACAAAATCACAGTGGTCTACAGTTGTCAGCTTGATGAACAATGGTTTGAACTCACTAAGGACAATATCAGAGACGCACTTCGGATCACACCAGTTGATGCAAACAATCCATTCACTGCCCCACCAACATCAGAATCTTTGATCAACCTTGTCAACGATATGGGGTATCCTATAGAAGTCAAGACGTTATCTACAGTGATCACCAACGAATTGTATCAATCGTGGAGGGCAATCACAACAATCATAACTTGTGTCTCACGGGAAAGGCTTAAGGTTATGAGATACCAAGAGCTCCGGTGCTGTAAATTCTTTGGGGAATAGTTAATTAAGCCAACATTGATTATGCCGAGAGGATTTGGGAGGAATTCACTCAGTCCATCCAATTCCTTCATTGGAGACAAGGAGAAACAGGCACAAAACAAAAAGGGAAAGAAGAATATCCATCCACTTGCGATTCCAAGCATCAGATTCTCCAAGCTGATTATCAACCATCTTCAAGGCAAGCACTAGTTCCACCAAATATTGGGCTATGCTCTTCACTTGGCATCTGAGGAGCATGTTCTCGGGAATATCAAGTTCACAGTCAAGGGTACCAAACATGAAGTCTTTAGGAAGGCCATACCTGAAGCACTCCTCACAAGTGATATAATCAATGCAACTTACTATCAGGACTACTTGGACAAAGGGACTAAATCTCTCTCAAGTGAACCTCCCGCTCCTACACCAACTAAGTCAACCACACAACCTAAACCAAAACCCAAAACCTCCAGATCATCATATGCATCACTACCCAAGAAACATAAGGAGAAGTCTA
The DNA here is from genome assembly GCA_910596185.1 of Chrysanthemum makinoi. Taxonomy (NCBI): domain Eukaryota; kingdom Viridiplantae; phylum Streptophyta; class Magnoliopsida; order Asterales; family Asteraceae; genus Chrysanthemum; species Chrysanthemum makinoi. The sequence continues at coordinate 225,803,216 of OU343223.1, read as the reverse complement.
CTGCTGATGATGTTCTTGATCAGGGTAAGAGAACCAGAAAGGGTGACAAAGGAAAGGGAAGAGGGTCGAAAAGAGCACGAACTGAGCCAAATCTGCGAGATGAAGACGATGTGATCCTACAACAGACTCTGTTTGGGACCATCCTTCCTCAGGTAAAAGAGCAATTGAGGATGGCCTAGTTCGAAGGCCCCCATAAAGCCCCATGGCTTTGAGTCTAACTTAAAGACTCGGTAATAAAGTAAAGTGCTCTTTCGGGAGACAACCCGAATTATCCTTTTTATTTCTATTTCTTTTCATTTGTATTTGTTGGGTTTTGTGCTTTTAACATTTTTGTAGGAATTGGAGATGAATTCACGACGATTAAATTGGGGACTTGATTCTGTCATGTTATGAAGTTACGGCATAACTATCTCTATGGTTACGCCGTAACAACTCTTCAGTAGCTGATTCTCTCCAGGTTTTCAACCATTACGGCGTAATCTCCATAAATTATTACGCCGTAACAGTCTTCTGTAGACAAATTCCACGTTTAACCAAAATTACGGCGTAACTCATTCTTTAGGTTACACCGTAATTCATCCCTAGTCTTAAATTTTTTTCCAATATTAGCACGATAACCTTGTATTAGTTTTAAATTAACTTTGTGGTATGTTCCCTGTAAGCCCTCACTCGTCTACTTGGGACACCAAGTGGTTTAAAAGGCTTGTTGCATATGCTAAATGCAACCGTGATTCCTACGAAAGTGAGTTAGATTTGTTTTGTTTTTGTTTTTGTTTTTCTTTTTAGAATTACGCTTGTTGGTTAGTTGTGATTTCAGGGATCGAAGTTAGCTCAGGATGCTTAACGAAGGCACGATTTTCTTCGTGGGCCTTCTTTCTTTTTAGAAGCAAATTTCAGGGAAGTTCTCGCTCTAATTCTACTTTCTCTTCACATTTATTTAACATTTAGTACAAAAGGGACTTTGTACATCTCAAGTGGGGGGCGGGAGTAGAATTATTACTTGAACTTAATTGTCCTCGTTTTTCAAGTTTATTTTGAAAAATTATGTCATTTTTTGAAATTTTGACATGTTTTTCTTAACTTAACTAGATTAGTCCTTAGCCGAGCACATTATAACCTTTGATATTTCATAGTGAGATTAGCTTGATCCGTTTCCATTTATTTACCCAAATCCACCAAATTATGAGTGTGCCGGTAGCTTGTAAACTTTAAAACTTGGCATTTGCATCATTTCGAGACCATAAACGAGGTATGTTGAGTTAGCTTTATATATATGGAATAATCAGTTTGAGAAGGCAATATTTTTAGGATTATCACCCAAACAACCTATTTATGTGTGTCTGTCAATTAGTCACCTCGACTCTTCGACCCCTATGTTAAACCTTTTTGTTGTACTTACCTTTAGTGCAAGATACCCTAAATACACCCTTCAGAGCCTTTCCTTTCATTTCATACCCTTTATGTTTGTTTCGTTTCACCCATTCACCTTATCCTACCGTGTAGTCTTAATTTGTGATCGGGAAGTCACTGTTTGCCCAAGTTCAAGGTTCAAGTAAAGAGGTTCGGAAATCACGCTTGCAAAGACTTATATTTGAAGATCATCGAAGACCCCCATATTCTCATTATATGTTCATCTCAAGTGGGGGGATGATTATGTTTTTATTTAGTTATGTTTCAATAAAATAAAAAAATAGTTTATTGCTTATTGTTTAGTGCAATGTTATAAGCACTATGATAGGAGCTCATCGGATATTAAGCATCGAGGAGGCCACCTCGGTCACATTTGAAGAATTGAGTTGGTGCTTATATTACACCAACAGTTTGGAGAACAGGTTATGTGCCCATCATGACATCCACTAATGGCACATCTACTTGATATATCATGATCCGGTTTCTTCACCTTAAAGCTTGAACTTTGGATTGACGTAAGGCGATGACAAATAGGTTATAGTTTAAGACTATTTGTTTTGTTATTTTCATTTTACACCAATTATTTCCCATGTCTTATCCTACCTGTTAGTCATGAAGCGTGTCTAGGTGATGAAGCGATCAATCTTTGGTGTCTTGGCAATGGATTTGGTCATGTATAATTGATTTTGTCCACTTTTCCGTGACATGTTAGTAATGACATTTCACCCTTAACCTCATTTTGTGTCCACCCATATTGCCTTCAAAGATTGTTTAGTCCTTAACTCTAGTGGTGGAGATTTGTGTAACTGTCAAGCTTATGATAGAATACATATTATGACTATGCTTTGAGTGATCACCCCGAAATTGACACTTAGACTAGATGAGAGAATATGAGTGTTTGTTCCCATTTCGTGAGGTGTCAGGCTTTGATTTATTCTAGCATAAGGGATTATTAAACTCATATGTTCTAAGTATTGGGGGATATCTTTTTAGAAAATTTTCTAATAAGGTATACTTGAGGGCAAGTAGAGTTCAAGTGGGGGGATATTTAATAACATCAAATAATCCTGACTTTTTAGTGTCACTTTCCCCCAGTTATGCTCATATTTTATGTCATTTATTTGGATTTACACTTGTATTCCTTTATATTTCACTTTCAGGTAAATTATGAGCATTGAAGCTTAGAGACGCGGATTTGGAGATTTTCCTAAAGGTTTTATGATAGTATGTCATTTATGAAGAAGCTATGGCGTAACTCATACTCTCAATTACGCCGTAGCTAGTGTTTTATCTTAGAAGACTAAGTCAACTGCAGTTACGGCGTAACTCTCAACTAAGGTTACGCCGTAATCATCTAGGTCATGAAGCATTTCACGCCTCCATCAACTACGCCGTAATATCCTCACAAGCATTAATATGTAACAACCTTCTGATGAGAGGTTACGACGTATCTCACATCAACTCTACGGCGGAGCTGCAAACTACAGCGTAACCATTCCTTATTGTTACGCCGTAGTCTACTTAACGAGAGTTATGTTTTGAAGATAATTAAGTTACGGCGTAACTCTCAACTCAAGTTATGCAGTAACTATGATCGTGCCTATAAATACAAACCCTAAATTCTGCATTTCACATCATTCACTCACAACTCAAAGGTAGAGAACGTGAAGAGGGTTCCAAGGGCAGATCACACTAAGAATACGGAGCCATCTCCAAAGGAGGAATTGCACCATATCGATAAGCATTAGCGATCATTTCTATCTTTTACTTTAATTCATGTCTTTCATTATGTTAAACATTGAATTTATTGTATCTTTTAATATGATTAGCTAAGCACCTTTGGTGCTAGCCTAGTTATGGTTCCTTGAATGTATTGTTTGTGTTTTCATGCTTCCACATAATTGTTTCTAGTGTATGCATTCATAGTTCGATGGTAGTTAACCTAGAGTCGGTAGTTTTGAAATGCGGTCGTATCTAGTTGCTTAGGAGAATTGACCAACTGGCCCTAAGTAAGTAGGTAGAGTAGGGAAGGGTAAGAATTGACCAACTGACAACCTTTCCCCTCTTGTGCGAATTGACCAAATGATCACCCGTTTGTATGGACGAACTTGGGAAGTTAGGGATGAGTGTCTAACATGCTAGCGTCCGGGCACTCATTATTTTGAATCTTGCATGTAACTTAATGACTTGGCTTATGTGACTTAAGACCCTCGACTCCCCAAAGGGTTGACCTTTGACGTCGGGTAGGAGCCTTTGTTGATAGGTTATGACGAATTGACCAAATGCTATCCTAGCAACTTAAACCCCCACTTGAATCAATTGGAAGTAATTTAGAAAACATAGACATTACATGATAGGATAATTAATTAGGTTAGCACAATTTCTCTCCTTTGTTTTCAACCTTTATTTATTTTGCGCATTTATTTCTTGTCTTTAGTTTAATTAATCATTTCAACCTCAAAACTTAATAGGATCCTCATCTACATAGCTCTTGGGAACGACCTCAACTTTACCACTCTCTATACTGGGCACGATCGGGTTCACTGCTCGTTAGTGCATTAGGTAGACCTTAGGTAGACGAGACTTATAAATATTAAATCCTGGTCGGAATACCTGCATCAATAAGTGTTGCTAAAAATAATGATTCTACTATCCACACAAGTTCTAACGATACAATATCTTCACAACACGCAACTTTATTACTATATGTGCATATATATGAGGCCGTGTTATCAAAGGGTCAAGACAACTTTTTTATCGTGTGATATCTTTCTTGGTTACAAAACAAAATGTTTAACGTATTGAAATGAGAGAAATACAACTTACAACATCACTATGGGTGGGGATAAACACGTAGGAAACAAGAGGACGATATCAAAGAACTTTAAACCTTTCCTTAGCTTATAACCCAAAGTAAATCTTTTTAACCCTTTATACTCTTGTTTTTAATACCCGTTTTCCTTTCCTCTTCTCTCCTTGGCTCGACTGTGAATGAGATGACTTAATGTTTAAGTGTTTGAGGATTGTTGAGAGTGAGTTTGAGAGTGGTGTGAATTGTGAGGATATGTGATCAAGTGTTCTTTATATAATCGAATGTGGGTATGGTCTTTTGTATTATTTTACTTCACAACACATATGATTTAAAATAAAGTGAGGAGGGAGTGTTGAGCATGTAAAGGGATCAGCTGAAACTTAGGGCATGATTAGGATGTTTCAAATCGGTTTGTAGCTTAAGAAACATATTGTCCATTGGCTAACTAAGTCAAAGTGAGTTTAGTGTATTAAATTAATGTCATAGAGTGGCTAAAGGGTGTGTTTTGTCTCCTTTGGTTATTGTTTCACGCAAAAGAAGAAGATAGTCAACTGGCATGTGTGTGTGTCGTGTGAGTGTGTGTGTTTTTAAAAATTATGGGTGTTGCGTTTGGGCTGAGCGAGCAGGAAAAGAACACAACAACAAAATAAAAAAAATGTAACACAAGGTAGTAATGGACTTTTAGCTTGGCCCAAAGAAAGATTAAGGTGTGTTTAGATTAATTTTAACGGGCCAGGTCCAAGATAATTAGGGCGTGTTTGGTTGGATTGAACGAGCCCACAAGGAGAAGAAAAAAGAAATAAAATAAACATAATTTTAAATTTAAATAAATAAATTAAATATATTTTTATATGAAGAATGGTAAATTTGATCGAGTCAAGATGATTCGGGACACACTTGCCATTTCTGGAATTTGGTTCACTTTACATTTGCGAGATGGTTTATGAAATCGATATTCATAAACAAATTTGGTGCCAAAACTGGCATTGAATCGTAATTACATTGGTAATGACATGATGATTTTTCGGGTGTTTACACATTGGTATAAGATGTCTTTTCTCGATCATAACTTCAGGTCTATCCCAACATTTGTGGTGAAGTTCTGGATGGTCCATCTCTCTGTCATTTTTTATGGAGATAAAACAGGTTGTTTGGGAACTTTTGGTAAGTTATAAGAAAATTCCAATAACCCGTTTATAAATCAAGAAAATCCATTAAGCAATCCAAAAAATCCCCTTTGTAAATAGCCCCTCAATTAGATACAATTTATATAACCAATCCTAAATGGCCCCTTTGTAAGCAGTTTCAATGAGCAATCCTACAAAACCTTTTTAAACTAAAGTTTCAATATAAAAAAAACCCCAAAACAATCCTTAACTTGATTTTGTAGCTACATTTTAAAGACTCAGGCTGTGTCTCCTTTTTACATTATGGGGAGAGATAGTGGAACCTGCTAATTTAATATTATTACTTTTATAAATGTGATCTACTTTTTCTATTAATGGGTCTGTATCCCCCAAGGCAAAAAATTTAAGATCCTCCAGAATCACTGGTTGATATAGGTGTGGGCCTCACGCATACTTATATGTCTCTTAGTATAGAAAGAAAAAGAAACGCAACCTCGGTCATATCACAAACTAATACAATAGGCTATATTAAGGACGGAGATTATATCTACCATTTTTTTTCTTGATATCACGTTATGCAATATTACATTGTTCAGACCAGTTACATATTAACGTTATACCATTAAATTCATCAATAGACCATTAATTATATCAAAGATTCCTTTAACAACGATTCATTAATATCCTCAATTGTTAAATGGATAAAAGACACAAAAAATAGGTCATTGATGATTGACAAACAATATTGCTAAATCATGAATTAGATCGCGGTTAGAATATTAGAACAGAAGGTTAGATCAGAATATGTTGATGATGAATCATTGAATTGGTGGTTGTGTTACACTGGTTGGATAGTGTGGACCTGGAGGGTTATTTTATTTTATTTATTTATTATTATTATTTTTTTATATATATATTTTTGGTTATATACATGAATCACGTTTGAAGCGGTTTTCTTCTCTTTAATTTACATTTTTGCTCGAAAAAACAAAAGAATGGCTATTAGATACATATGTATTTCTTTTGTTTCTTACATATATCAATAAAAAGACGAATTTATCAAGTTTTATGTATGACGTTACACGAAACACTTAACCAAAATATCGTAACATAACTATAATTATTCATCGTTACAAATTCTCGTCACTATGCATTGACGGTCGTCTATACATATGAAGTATCAGCAAAAAGAAGCGTGCGTAATTTTGAATGTTTGTCTATCTTACAGCAAACATTAATTTGTCTTCATACGCATATAATAACCAAGATTAAAACATGATATTTTATATCGATATGGGATGTTTAGACACATGTTAATACCCTGTAAAAATATTGAAATTTGAGTCATTTCTCATCGTGATTTTTCATTAGCAAGCCGTTGATTTAGTATTGTAACTCCCATGTACCTGCATCAAAGTCAAATCAAATCTCAGTAGTTTAACATCATTAATCTAATAAAAGCTTTAAATCGACACATTTGTCTTTTACTTTTTTAATTTAGTTACCTTCCAAGCATCAATACGCTAGCTTGAGGATTTGTTCCCGGAGAGTTTAGTATAGTTGATCCATCAATGACTCGAAGAGCATCTACACCAATAACTTTATATGCATCATCAACTACATCGCTGATACGACAACCACCATGATAATGCCACATAGTTCTAACACCTTCTTTACAGTATGCTTCGAAGGAAGAAGAGGCATTACTACGAATTAGATCGTTTCCTGGTAGTTTCAGATTTAGATCAAGAATATCTTTTACGGTCATATTTGCATATGTGTACGTTGAGAATGCTTTTGATTTAACAGCATTTATAATTGTTCTAAGCCCTTTAACGCATTTTCTCAGATCTTCAGGCTCTTTGAAGTAGTTGAAGGTTACTAATGGGTTATCACGTGGATTACGGTTTTGAATTATTAGCTCACCCATAGATAAAGGGCCTTTAACTTTCTCAAATATAAACCCGCCCATCTGCAAATAACATAGTAAACATACTATCGAGTCATTATAATATTAAATTTTGAAATAAGATTAACCAAACCAGCACAATTTTATCCCGGTAAGAGATTTGAAACACATATGTTATAATTACCTGAGGTGAATATCCTTGATAGTTTGGCGACTTTGTAAAGATAAAGTTACCGCCACCACCTGCCTCAATATAGCTACCAAACCGCGTAATACCAACAATTTCGACTATAGATGGCTCAACGGCAATGGGAGATGGAATGAAGAGTGCATTCATGGGGTTATCAGCCATGCCTTTACCTACGAAAGGTTGTTGAAGCAAAACTTCGATCTTAAGGGCATCAAGTTGCTTTTTTGGACCTATGCCACTCAACATCAAAAGTTGCGGGCTTCCAAGAGCACCAGCAGATAGTATTATTTCGTTAGTTTGTCCACCTTTAAGATATGCCTTGTGCTTATTCCCTAATGAATCCTCAAACACTACTCCATAAGCCAATGGTTTTGATCTTCCTGTACATGCAAAAATAACATTCAACTGATGCAAAAGTAATAAAATGTTGCAATCTATAACGACAATCGGTACCTACCTTTTGCCTTAAATAAAATCTTGTGAGCGGTTGCGTATAGAAGAATAGACAAGCCTTCAGGATTGGCATACTGTAGTAAATCTGCGGCAGTATGTCGGGTCCCATTTTCATCAAAAATTGTACCTCCTACTTTCGTCCCAATTATATGGTCATATGTAACGCCATTGTCTGGTGTTACACCAGCTTCAAGAAGTGCAGCTCGAACTGTTGATGGCCACTTTTGCACTGCCGGTTTAAAAACCATTACTTTTTCAGTCCATTCGTAAGACTCCTGGACCAAAGTCTCATTCATTAATCTAGCTTCCTTTATAAACTGTGCTTCACCGCGAGAATAAAATCCTGCATTAATAGAGGTACCACCACCCAAGACTCGTCCACGAGTGTTCATAACACCGTCTGAAATAAAATGTTGAGAGGGAGAATCTGGTGATGTATCTGCAAAGTTGTTAACGAAACCAGATGCACTCGTGATGTTAGTATTCTCATAAGGAGATCCACCCCGTTCAAGCAGTAGAACTGAATAATTGGCTGATAAAGTTGTCGCTACTGGTATTCCAGCGGCCCCACCCCCTATGACTATGTAATCGTAGAATGAATTCTTGGGAGCTTGCGTTGCTTCATGCATAAATGTGTAGTTTGGAGCTATAGAAAAAGAGAGTTAGTGACATTAGTTTCACTATTTCGTACAAAACAAATTAACACAATAAATATGTAATGCGCTAGCAAGGTAGTTGATTACTTACGTTTATGAGCGATACATATCTCATGCAAGAAAACAATGAGGACGACATCATATATGGCCGGTCTTCCCGACAAACAAGTCATCAAAACAGTTTACTGGATGTAGCAATATATTTCAAGCAAATTTTCAGATACTTGATATGTGAACTATAGTGAAACGAGAATGATATAAGTAGAGCTTTGGAAGCTAGGGGTATTCAAAGTTGGCGTCGAAATGAAAAGGACAATTAACATGCGTTTCATAAATGAAATGTTTATGTTGAACATATATTGTATTAAATGAATTTTGTCTCAGTCAATTATTGCTAACTTTTGTTCAAAAAGAAAAATTGGAATATCTTACTTAGGCTTAGGGGTGTTTGATTATTAAGAGACTTTGGATTCACACATTTAAATATAAATTTAAGGCGTAAATATCTGAATTTAATTTTGAATTAAATGATATTGTTTTTTTTTTTTTTTTTTTTACTTTTTAAATGTATGAATGATATAAGTACAAATAATTTTTATGCTTACAAAACATAAATGTGTTTAAAAAAAGTATATAGCAACATAAAAATAATGTCTTAACATAAATATTCAAGAACATTATGTCGCAACTTAATCTCGTGTTCAAAGTACATGTGCCACAATTTAATTTCACAAAATATATTGTTGCAAAATTCTCAAGTGTTTGAGCATCAACATCTTATTAGGTAAGCTGGATAGCCTTTTACCGCTTCTGACTAAAAGGAAAAAAACAAATATTTTTTGCCTCTTACCTTGTCTAACTGGTAAGTGATAAGAGACACTAAAAGGTTTTTAAAAAAATACAGTCGTCTCCTTAATTCAACAACAAACCCATAAAGAATATTCAAACGCACACAAAAAAAACCATTGAAAAATCAATTATGGGAGACTATGCTTTCAATGTAGACATTTTCAGTTACTAAACAACAAACTTTGAATCGTTGCCATATCACAATTTCACTGTGCACAATTTTCAGTCACTAAACACGAAGAAGATTTTCAGAAAAAAGTAAGACAGGTGAGGAGCCACTCATATCCTCGTCAAAGATCGGATAAAAAAAATTCCACTCTTCAAACTTTGATCGTGGAAAAAATAAAAAATAAAAAATAAAATAAATAAATAAATTAAAAATCAAAACTTTTAGCGAGGACATGTTTTCGCCAAAAGTTTAGTCTATATCTGACTTTTTCTCACTTTTTCATTTTTGTTAATTGTTTCCGTCTATTATTTTTCAACTAACCTTTTGCGGAATATGGTTGTGTGATGGTATGAATTCTTATGTGTTTTTGGATCATGAGTTATGGACAGTTTTAGGGATGTTTATGTGTTTGCGGATATTTAAGGACTTTTGTTTTTTGAACCATTCTACTATAATGTTTTAGCGACATTGTGATGTTTTAGCGCATTGGTATGTTTGTGTTGAGTGAAAACAAGTTATAGTGTGGGTGAAAACATGTAGATTTTTTTCGGAAAAATATCTTAAATGAACCAGAATGCAGCAACATGTTGTCAAAATGTGCAGGTGGCTTTGACGAAAATGTTTCCTCGCCAAAAGTCTGTTGGGAATTTAGTAAAGACAGTTTGTACTGCCAAGCTTAATAGTCAGTACTGTTAGCTTAGAATATGGACTGCGAAGAATATAACTAGCAGTACAAACTACTAGTACATTTAGTTAGTACTGCTTATCAGATTTGTATAGTCGGTTAGATAATTATAGAAAAGTTTCTATAATATGTATATTGTATAGAAAGTTGTTGTAACCCTAGAAGGACTCCTTAACCTTTAAAAGGAGGTCCTAGGTTAGATTTAGAGTACGAGTTATTCTAGAGTCGATCACTTCAAGGTTCTTATAACCCTAATACTTTTGAGTATTCGTATTAATATATTGAGGTGTTTTGTGAGAAACAAGTTGTGTTTAAGCATTCTCTTAATCGTTAAACATTAGATTACGCATATTGTTTAATCTTAAATTCAAGACAGTTTACTATATTTGTTAATACAAATAAGTCGTAAAAACGTTTATTTATATTTTACGATCTTCTAATGTTTTGTCGATAACAAACGTAAAATCATTTTGACGAAACAAATAAAATACGTAAATAGTTTGAGCCAATAGTTTTCTAAAACACTTAACGTTTTCACATAAAACACTAAAACAAGTATAAGTGATTTTATGATTTAGTAATACATATGTACAACAACTAGTGTTTACATATTTGGCAAAATATATACATAACTAGTATGTATTATAAATGGGTAAAAACTACAACCCATGGAACATATCCATAACCCATGGTATTGACCCATACCCATTTAACTAGGTGCATTGCACTCATTAGATACATTGTATCTAATAAAAGACCCATGGATCAACCCATAACCCATGACCCATGACCCATAACCAAAATACCCATGGGCAAAGAGGAGCGTCCCACGGATCCCTAGTTTTACACTAGACGGATCCCTTGAGGGAGGGATTCGTGGGATCCGGGGAACAGTAAGCATTTCTCCTCTATAAATAGTGAACCATTTCTTCCTTTTGGCTTGCCACTCTCACACATACTTTCCCCAAGTATTGTAACTCTCTAACCACTGATCCTAAGGGATCTTTCTATGTAGTTTGTCTTTTGTTTTTGTGTGATTCTCTAGGTTCCTCTTAAAGGAGAGATCACCACTTCTTGAAGTCGAGCAAGCTCAAGTCCATGAGTTGCCATGCTTCGTCACCATCAAGACTACCGAGGTTCTCTTGTTGATAGTTCTTTCTTTCTCCATAGAAGTGTTGTGTCGAAGGCATTAGTGAAGGATGCCGAAAGAGTAAAGACGAAAGCATTAGTGAAAGATGCTTAACGTCCGTGTCAAGAGCATTAATGAAGAATGCTAAAGGTGTCAAGACAAAGGCATTAGTGAAAGGTGCCAAGCGTTGTGTCAAGGGCATTGGTGAAGGATGCCTAGAAAAAAAATCAAGTGGCATTAGTGAAGAATGCCTAGGTCGTATAATCGATGAGGTGCATCGTTATACATATAGTGATAGTTTGTTTCCAAGGATATTGATATCTTTGATGGTGTTGTAATAAGGAGTGGGTTTTCTTTTGGGATTAGGTGTTGTGTAGTGTTGGGTAGTAGTTCCTCCATTGTAATGGAACTCGGTACTTAGCCTAGTACCGGATAAAGGGTAGGAGACGTTGTGGTAGGTGTGCTTCACCTTGGTGTGAAAGAACCCGGTGGTTAGCCTAGTACCGGAAAAAGAGTAGGCGACGTTGTGAAGGCTTCTCCGCCATAAGGAGTTGGTTTCGTGTAGTGATTACGAACTCTTGAGTAGGTGACTCGGGGAGTGGAGTAGGGCAAGGAAGGTGTCCTTGTAGCCGAACCACTATAAATACTCGTGTCGTGGTTATGTGCTTCTTACTCTTTATCTTTCATTACACTTTTATATATCTATCTATCAAATGTCCAACATACACATCTAAGAAGATTGACATAAGTCGATCTAAATATTTTAAAAGGAAGTTTTAAATTGGTAAAACTATTCAACCCCCCTTCTAGTTTTCCACAATTGGCATCAGAGCTTCGTTACCAAGTTTCTTAGAGTATGCTGTACTTTAAAAACTTGATACGATCCGTGTATATTTGAAAACTACAAAGAAGAAAATATTTCAAAACTTTTTTTTTCTTTCATGTTGGACATTGATAGATCATTCTAACATATTTGTTTCAAGAAATCTTCATGCTAGGATCTCTTCAAAACCTTCATTTCTATTCAAAGAATAATGAATTCAACCTTCAAGAAATGATCTAAAAGTAATCACAACCTACTTACTCTAAGTACGAAGGATTACTTTAAGAGCTCATGAAGTACTTTTGGTATTATGTCTTCATAAGCCAAACCAAGAAGCATAAAGGTATGTTTACTTTTCATTAGCTAACTTACATGTTTATGTTGATATCATAGCTCTTGTTTGTTTAATAATTGCTAGTCTCTTAAACGTCTCTCTTTCGTCACTTTCCCGACTTACTCATCATCGGGAATAGTATTCCTCTTGATTTCGTCAAACTAACGTCGTCGTCACAAATGGATCCTTGATAATTAACATATCAAATCCCGTCGACCAAAACATTTTTTTTAAACCTCTAAACTATTTTTGTTCCATAAGCTAGTCTATAGCCTACTACAAAAATAATGCCAAACAACCCTTTTTCTGTCCACAGTAGCCGGATCCCTCTAGTTGTACTAGCCGGATCCCAAATACAAGGGATCCGGGGGAACCGTGGGACAGAAAACAGCTATACTCTTTTGAAAACCATTACTGATCATTTTCCCTCTCCCCACAAAACACAAAAACGACTCAAGAACTGATTTCATCCTCATAGGACTCCATATCCTCAATCACTCTTCTCTAGAACACCATTGTAAGTAATTACACTAACATTTTCTAATTTTTATCATCCTCATCCTAGGGTTTATGGTTTCTCAATTTCTAATCAATTAATTTAATTAGGGTTTTCAAAATTAATCATTAAAAGGGGCTTTCACTCAACTAAGATTACATTGTGTTCACAACATTGTTAATACAAATCAAAACCATAAACCCATCTCAACAAATTTTGCCTAATTGGAATATTTTGGTTTCTAGGACCAACCATGCCTAAAGCCACTCAACAAGACCATCATGATACCGTCCATTACCTCACCCATTACTATCGAAAAGAAGGATTATAAAAAACCGACCGAAAAGTCTTCAAAAGACTTGAAAAATGATTTATCCACGAAGGTCGTGTAGTCAAGGAATGTCCGGTTTTCATCTTTGAATTCTACAAAAGTATTAGAATCATTCGAAACACCGATGAGAGCATTTCAATCGCTTTCATCATCAATAAACGAAGCTTCACTCTACCCCTCAACACATTCGCTCAAATCCTTCGCGTTCCTTGTGAAGAAATTTGTATGTACTCTCAAGATTGGGCAATATCTTGTCAATCGTTTGCTCTTGATCCCAACCCAATATACCATACTCCTCTTGATGAACCCGAAACCGTCCGAGACATCATTTTCAAAGTAAGAGCCGACCAATCCCGTCTCAACCGAAACAAAAACCTTATTCACCGTGATCCCTTTCAAATGGATCTATTCGAAATGCACCCCATGTTTAGAAAATGGGAAGAAATTCTTAGGGAAAACGTCATTAGCCTAGTTGGTAACAAGGATCATCCAAATGCATGTCTCGTGCAAATGATTTATTGTCTCATCCACCAAAAGCCATTTAATCTCGCCTATTACATGGTGAAGAGAATGGCCGGGGTATTCAAAGTTTCCAACATGGTACTTCCAAATGGAATGCTCCTAACACGACTTTGTAAGTATGTTAGTGCATTGCAACCATCTCCTATCAACGATGACCATTTCCTTTCCGATCACGTCATGGTACCTCTTACCAAACAACCCCCTAAACGGTTCACGGTCAATGGAAGAAAACCTAAAGCTCTCTCGGATTCCTCGGATGGTGAAGTAGAAGAAGATGAAGAAGAAGAATATGCCTACCCCATAGCTAACATCGAATTGGAAGCCTTTGATTACTATCAACAACTTCCGGATATTCCAAACGAGACCGCGAAATTCAAACAATTAAGGGGTATGATTCAAAACCTAGATTACCACGTCACAAAGTCGGGAAAGAGGAAAAGAAAGAATTGACGAAAGAGACTATAGGATTATGATTGTCTTGATACACTTGATTTTTGTATGAATGATTATGTTTTAGCACGTTTGTTTGTGTTTTCTTAGATATTATTGTTACTACCATTATCTATGATATGTCGTATGTGATAATATGTTTACCTTGGTGTTTAGATTAATTGTTATTTGTGTATATTGCTTGGTGCAAAATCTGCATTAGCTGCTGTAAGGGTTCTGATCTGCAGATGCTGGATCCCGTGTTTTAGTCTAGACAAATCCCTTCTCTAAGGGAACTGTGGGATCCGTGACTGCAAATGAGTTATACAGATTTCCTTACATCAAAACAACTCACTAGATCACCTCACACTAGCCAAACATAAGACCTTAGAACCAACTAAGTTTTCTTCTAACATTTGATAGCTTCACACTCACCCATGGCTCACCTAGAATTTAGTTCAAGGTACTTTTTTGATTTATCAAACTCATCAAAACTCACCATATTTCCGCTTCAATACTCATACATTGCTTTTCACATCTCAAAACACTTAGGTGGACATATTGAACAATTCTTAGGAAATTGTTTCTATCCATCCTTATTTCAAAACGGGTCAAATTTTAGTTTTTCAATTCTTTTGATTTTTGAGGATTTTTCAAACTTCATCTCAAGCTCACATCTGATCTCTAGGATCATTTATTATAACTTGACACCATCAAAATTCTTAGTGTCATCCTTGAACATCCATTGGTGGTCACAAAGTCTCATTTTCCTTCCATAAAAGGCAATCATTAGCTATATCACTCATTGCTCTTGATCATTCAACTACACCCTCATTTAAGATACTTAGAAGGACTGAAACACTCAAGATGGTATAGGTCTTAGACCTTAGAAACATCATTTTTATCCTTTCATAGCTGCTGAGAGCCGGATCCCTAGGATTACCTAGACGGATCCCTCAAAGGAGGGAACCGTGGGATCCGGGTGACAGATTATGTCAACTCTAGATAAAACAATCATTTCAAGCCCATCTTGCTAACTTGAACACTCCACCTCATATTAATTGAGTCCCTAGATCAGTAAAACTCTAAATTTGACTCTTGTGCATGTTAATCATCACATTGGCTTAAGTATTAAATGCACTTGCCAAATTCTTCCCTTTATAAGTCATCTTGCTAGAACTCCTTAGTCATCGAACACAACATAATTCTCAGCAATTAGAAACATCTTCCTTAGTAATTTCATCATGAGAAAAGCTCCTAGTGCTAACTCATCCACCCAAGAACCACCCAAGAAACTTGCTAGGGTTATACACGAAGTTTCCTCAACCGAATCATCTCCGGTTAAACCCACAAATGCTAGAATTTCCCCTCCACCAAATAAACCAATCAAACTAATTCCCAAGAGGATTGTTCCCACAAGGATATCATCACCAAACTCTACTAAACCAAACACACCCTTTTCAACCCAACCAACATCATTGGTACCTAAAGCCTCATCATTTAACACCTCACAATCATCTCCACATTCCCACAACTTAGAGGACCTACCCCCTAGGCCATCTCATCCTCCACCATTAGCAACACATTCACTAGAAAAGGTTGTACAACAAAACCAAAGTGTTGAATCAACACTTGCACCAATATCAATTTCTCCATTTCCCTCCAATGGTCCATTTTGGTTTATGAGGAAACATCAAAGTCAACCACCCGACCACATGGAAGTTGACACTTCTATACCTCCACCCTCAAATCTTGTTGAGCCACCACTTAATGAGCCTCCACCAATTCCTCCTTTATTTGAGAACACTCAACCCACTTCACTTGAACCTCCGTTTCAAGAAGTTCAACCTTTACCACCATCCTTTTAAATCCATGACAAGGATTGCTATCATTGTCAACATGTTGAAAAGTTGATACATGAACTACGTGAGGAGCAACGTTTCATGTGTTATCACCTCCTCGAACGTTTCGATGAGGTCAACAAACCTAAACAACCATGAGCCTAAAAAAAACGATGTCTTAGTCTCAAGCTCAACTTAGAATGTTTAGGAATCCCATTTCATGTTTGGTCATCCTTAACCACGTGGTTGCTTCTTAAATTTAGGTTCCTCATTAGCATTAAGTAGAAAATGTATTACATGGCGTGATCATTCTCTTAGTTTTAGATTATCTCTTTGTTTTATTGAATGATAACCTATTTGCCACATTTATTTGAGTATATGTTTATTGTTTGTATACATATCTCACTTTCATATTCAGCATTGTTTGGTATATCACCTTTGCTGAATCATCTGTCACCAGACAGACGGATCCCTGGAAATTGCCTAGACGGATCCCACAAAGGAGGGAATCGTGGTACATAAGAACAAAAGTCTGCTAACTTGAGTCTTACTTGCAGGAAATTATGCACTATACTCTTGTTTTCTAACCTTTATTTTGTAGATTTTCAAAATACACATGAAGAACTTGACACCCTAAGCTAGGGGGAGCTTTGTGTCAAACCATACATTGCAAAACCATTTGCAACATAATCCTTATTTGGATTACTCTTCATGACACCCCATTGCAAAGTTGTAATCGTCAAGGGGGAGCATTTTCGTCAAAAGGACGAAACCATTTGCAAACAAAATTGCAATTCGTTAGCTTATTAGTTTATATTTACTTGACGCCCTGACGAAGGGATGAACTCGTCAAGGGGGAGTTAAAGACGAGAACAATTCCCGTCACTTGTTCTTTTTACATTTTTTTTTTCTTTTTTCACATGTTTTTCTTAAAACAATGTGTTAGTTTCTTTTCGACGCTCTTTTTGTTTTGACAAAAAGGGGGAGAAGAGAGTAAAAACTTCAATTCGAACTTTTACGAATTTTAGTTTTTCCTTAAAATAATTTTACGTAGAACTTTTACGAATTTTAGTTTTTCCTTAAAATAATTTTATGTTTTGTCATCAACAAAAAGGGGGAGATTGTTAATACAAATAAGCCGTAAAAACGTTTATTTATATTTTAAGATCTTCTAATGTTTTGTCGATAACAAACGTAAAATCATTTTAATGAAACAAATAAAATACGTAAATAGTTTGAGCCAATAGTTTTCTAACACACTTAACGTTTTCACATAAAACACTAAAACAAGTATAAGTGATTTTATGATTTAGTAATACATATGTACAACAACTAGTGTTTACATATTGGGCAAAATATATATACAAAACTAGTATGTATTATAAATGGGTAAAAACTACAACCCATGGAATATATCCATAACCCATGGTATTGACCCATACCCATTTGACTAGGTGCATTGCACTCATTAGATTCATTGTATCTAATAAAATACCCATGGATCAACCCATAACCCATGACCCATGACCCATGACCCATTACCAAAATACCCATGGGCAAAGAGGAGCATCCCACGGATCCCTAGTTTTACACTAGACGGATCCCTTGAGGGAGGGATCCGTGAGATCCGGGGAATAGTAAGCATTTATCCTCTATAAATAGTGAGCCATTTCTTCCTTTTGGCTTGCCACTCTCACACATACTTTCCCAAAGTATTGTAACTCTCTAACCACTGATCCTAAGGGATCTTTCTATGTAGTTTGTCTTTTGTTTTTGTGTGATTCTCTAGGTTCCTCTTAAAGGCGAGATCACCACTTCTTGAAGTCGAGCAAGCTCAAGTCCATGAGTTGCCATGCTTCGTCATCATAAAGACTATTGAGGTTCTCTTGTTGATAGTTCTTTCTTTCTCCATAGAAGTGTTGTGTCGAAGGCATTAGTGAAGGATGCCGAAAGAGTAAGGACGAAAGTATTAGTGAAAGATGCTTAACGTCCGTGTCAAGAGCATTAGTAAAGAATGCTAAAAATGTCAAAACAAAGGCATTAGTGAAAGGTGCCAAGCGTTGTGTCAAGGGCATTGGTGAAGGATGCCTAGAAAACAAATCAAGTGGCATTAGTGAGGAATGCCTAGATCGTATAATCGATGAGGTGCATCGTTATACATATAGTGATAGTTTGTTCCAAGGATGTTGATATCCTTGATGGTGTTGTAATAAGGAGTGAGTCTCCTTTGGGATTAGGTGTTGTGTAGTGTTGGGTAGTAGTTCCTCCATTGTAATAGAACTCGGTACTTAGCCTAGTACCGGATAAAGGGTAGGCGACGTTGTGGTAGGTGTAGTTCACCTTGGTGTGAAAGAACCCGGTGGTTAGCCTAGTACCGGAAAAAGAGTAGGCGACGTTGTGAAGGCTTCTCCGCCATAAGGAGTTGGTTTCGTGTAGTGATTACGAACTCTCGAGTAGGTGACTCGAGGAGTGGAGTAGGGCAAGGAAGGTGTCCTTGTAGCCGAACCACTATAAATACTCATTTCGTGGTTATGTGCTTCTTAATCTTTATCTTTCATTACACTTTTATATATATGTCTATCAAACGTCCAACATACACATCTAAGAAGATTGACATAAGTCGATCTAAATATTTTAAAAGGAAGTTTTAAATTGGTAAAACTATTCAACCCCCCCCCCCCATTCTAGTTTTCCACAATATTGTTGTTTGTGTTAGATTTATATAACTTAATCAACTTGATCAATTACTCAACTGGGATCAACAAGTGGTATCAGAGCTTGTGATCTAGAAGCTGTGATATAAGAGAATTCGTGTTCAAAACTACTACTGAAGTTATGGAAGATTCAACATACATGGTTACTGCTTCAACATACATGGTTACTGCATCCAAGGTGCTTATGTTGAAGACAGGAGAGTATGAACTCTGGAGGTTAAGAATCCAGCAGTACCTCAAGGTGTTGGATTTCTTTATGTGAGAAATCATCCTGAAAGGTGATTCTCTACCTGCTAAGGGTGTTGATGGGAAGGATTTACCCATTAAGAGTGCTGAAGACATAGCTCAGAGAAGATTGGAGATCAAGACTCATAGTATCCTTCTGATAGGATTACCTAATGAGTATCAATTAAGCTTCTGTGAGAATGAAGATGCCAAGTCTTTGTGGGAAGCTATTGAACAAAGGTTTGGTGGGAATGATGCAACAAAGAAATCAAGGAAGAATATTTTGAAGCATCAGTTTGAAAACTTTACTGCTCTAAGCAATGAAGGTATTGATCAGACACGTGACAGATTGCAGAAACTTGTGAGTCAACTGGCACTCATGAAAGCTGCAATTCCTCAAGAAGATGTGAATCTCAAGTTTCTAAGAAGTCTAGCACCTGAATGGAGCATGCATACTATGGTCTGGAGGAACAAAAAAGGTCTTGATAAGCTGACCTTGGATGATTTATACAATAATCTCAAAGTGTATGAATCAGAAGTGAAGGGAACATCCAGTTCAATCCCAGGAAAATAAAACCTACCATTTGTGTCCTCAAAAGGGTCAGACAATCATCAGGAAACTCATTCTACTGCTTGCGGAGTTTCTACTGCTATCACAACAGTTTCTACTGCTAGTGATAATATCAATGATGCTGCTATTTGTGCTTTCTTGGCTGATCTTACTACAAGTACTCATGTAGTAAATCAAGATTTGGAGCAGATTGACCCTGATGATCTGGAAGAAATTGATATCAAGTGGCAGATGGCTATGTTGACCATGAGGGCAAGAATATTTTTGAAGAAGACTAGAAGAGATCTCAAGTTCAAGGTACAAAACACTGCAGGGTTCGACAAGTAAAAGATTGAGTGCTACAACTGTCAAAGGAAGGGACACTTTGCCAGAGAGTATAGGGCTCCTAAGAAGATTGGTAACACTCCAAGGAGAATTACTATTGAAGATTCTAAGACTACTATAGCGTTGGTGTCATGTGATGGTCTAGGTGAGTATGACTGGAGTGATCAGACTAAAGATGGACCCAACTTTGCTTTGATGGCCTATACTTCTTCATCATCTGGTTCTGACTCTAAGGTATCTAATGATCTGGTTGTTCTTATAAATCATGTGTAGATACTTTAGAAGAACTTAAGGCTAGGAATGAGTGTTTAAGAGATGAAGTAGAAAAAATGAAATTAGATAACTTAGGTTACAAAGTTGGTCTAAAATCAGTTGAAGAAAAGCTAGAATATCTTAAACAGAATGAACTAGAATATGTTGATAAGATTGCTATTCTAGAGGGTCATATTTTTAAGAAAGACTGTGAAATTAATTTTCTCAATCAAAAACTTGTAGAAGCTTCACAAGAAAAGGATGTTGCATTAGCTAAAAAAGAAAAAGACATAGTCACAATAGATAAACTTCAGTTTGCATCTGATCTTGTGAACAATTCTATTGAGAGTCATTTAATGAGAAAAGGTAATGGGTTAGGATATAATGAAGTATCTCCTCCATGTTTGAGTGCTTATGCCCCCCCCCCAAGAAAGAAATATCCTTTATAGGAGCAGTAGGAAGCACACCTGTAGGAGAGTCTAGCCATGTCACACTTAAAGTAGAAACACAGTCATCTGATGCCCCAATTGTTGAAGAATGGACATCAGACAGTGATGAGGAAAATTTTGAGTCAACACTAAGGTGTTGTTTGTTTTAAAAAAAAGTCTTAACAACCTCTGAATAGACCAAAGCTCTTAGTCAGTTAGAGGTTTTAGGTGTTAAGTGTGTTTGTTTTTTATTTTTTATTCAGAGGCAGAAAGAGGTAAAAACATCTAGATGGACCAGACATGGAAGGAGCATCTTAATACCTCTAGTTGAACTAATAAATGTTCAGACGTTTTCTTTTAAAAAAACAAACAATGTTATTTGATTCAGATTCAGATATTTCCGCCTCAGATTCAGATTCAGAAGTGCGAGTTACATTCAGATTCAGAGCCTCTTAATAAACAAACAACACCTAAGCTTGTTAAGGAGGATAGACCAAAAACTGTTAAACAAGTTAGGTTTGTAGAACCTTTTTTTGGTGCTAGCATCTCTAGGAAGATAGTGCCCAGAAGGCAAAATAATAGGCCTAGAGGAAACCAAAGAAACTGGAACTACCTAATATCTCAAAGATTAGGTGATGATTTTAATTTGGTTAAAAAGGCTTGTTATATGATGCGCGTACGAAGCGCGTTCGGGGTCAAAGGAACTTCCTTTTCATCGAGCAAGTTTTTCAACACCCTAGGCAGTGAACCTAATCATTGTAGTGTAGTATTGGGTAAGCCTCGGGGATTGATATCGTTCTCTAGAGGAATAGGAATGCTAGTGAGAAGTGTACTACGCTAAGGTTGAGGTTGAGGTTGAGGAAGATTCTTTTTTTTTAATCTTTTTTGATATTTTTTTAGAAAGCTAAGGGTAAAATCTTGGGGCTTGGATTTGGGGGGTGGTACTTCTACCGATTACTCTACTATTCTAATTATCTAATTCTACGGGTAGTCTTATGTCTATTGATGTGTGCTCGTATGATGATTAAAAATGTGTTTACTTAGATACTACTACTCCCTAGTTATCTTTTATTGTAGGTTGAATTGTCACGTCCTTATTCTTAACGCATTGTGTTTCCTAAAGTCATAGGGTGTGCCTATGCCCTAACTCTTTGAAGTCACCCTTGAGTGTAGTAAACGAAATCCACTAAGTCATCCAGAAACTATCAAATATTCATCAAGCATTAAACACAACGATAGCCTAGTTGCATTCCTAAGCCAATTACAATTAAGATAAGAGACAACCTAACAATAATTAACAACTAAGTTTCATAGATCTAAGCAAACACACTAGAAATTTAGTCGGACATGTTAAACAAGCAAGCATACACACATTCAATGGAAGACATAATGAAATCAATGAAGTAAAACACTTATCTTGATGTGTAAAATAGGGTTTGGGACCCTAAGATACTGTCCAAGTCGGACTACAAAAGTTTAGGGTTTTTACTCCAAAAGTCTACCTCCTAAAATACTGAAAATTCGATTTCTATATATAATTGTACACTTGCGAAGGCGTCGCCTTATAGGTGGGACGCCGTCAGATCGCCGTCATTAGGGTTTTCGTATTGGCCAAGTTATCGTTGGGACGGCGTCACCTTGTAGTTGTGACGCCGTCGGGCTTCAGTAGGGATGTCGTCTGATTCTGGATCTGGGCCGTCTAAGATGAAAAGTCTTAGTGACGCCCTTCCTCTTCAAAGGCTACTGAGTCATCAGGTGTATTTTAATTAAATCCGTAGAGAGGGACGGCGTCGCCCTTTAGTTGGGACGCCGTCAGCTTCAACTTCAGCAGCTTGAGTGTCTTCGACCTTGACTTAGCCATTTTCTTCATATATTCACTCCTTTTCGTCGAAATATGCATCATTCCAGCATTTTGCTTCCAAGAGACCTAAAAAGTGAAAAGGAACGAAATTAAGCCATAACGGATATAAAAGTAATCGATTAAGCGCTTAAATGACCCCTTAAAAGTGTACATTTCAAATCCTTATCTTTATAATTGTGGTAGCTTTGAGCATTTACAGGAAAATTGTTTTTACCATAAGAAAACCTCATGGAACCATAACAGCAGGGTGAATCATAAAAAGTTTTCAAAACACACTCACCCTCATGATAACAAGAAGATGGTTCCAAGGACAGTGTTAATAAGATCCGGTGATACTAGAACCATTATTATTGTTCTTCTAAATAAGAAAAGGTTTTTTAAAAAAAGCACAGATGTTTGTACTGCTAAGGCAAAAATAGTTTCTACTGCTAAGCCAAAAGTGATAACAGACACTGTAATGGGCAATCATTTTTATGCTGTAAAGGCCTCAGCTTGCTGGGTCTAGAAACCAAAAATAAAGGTTTTAGATCATGTTTCCAAAAACGGCAGTGCATCAATGGACTTAAAACGCTTTGACTATGTTGACGCACAAGGCAGACCCAAGTCAGTAATGGCTTGGGTCCCCAAGAGAAACTGATTCTCTTCTTTTATGTGCAGGGCTACTTACAGGTGGAGCTAAAGGATAAAGCAATTTTTGATAGTAGTTGCTCTGGACATATGACTGGTGACATGTCCAATCTGGAAGATTTTGAAGCTATAGATGGTGGATATGTTGCTTTTGGGAATGACCCCAAAGGAGGAAAGATTTTTGGTAGAGGTACAATAAAAACAAGAAAATTGGATTTTGAAAAAGTGTATCTTATAAATGGACTTAAGTTCAATATCTTTAGTGTCTCACAAATGTGTGACAAAAAGAATTCCGTCTTTTTTACCAACACTGAATGTCTTGTCCTTTCTCCTGATTATAAGATGCCTGATGACAAATTTGTGCTTCTTAGAATCCCTAGAACAGACAATATATACAGTGTTGACATAAAGAACATAATTCCTAAAAGAGCTTTAACTTGTCTATTTGCAAAAGCCACTGTTGATGAATCCAAGCTTTGGCATAGAAGACTTGGTCACTTAAATTTCAAAACAATGAATAAATTGGTAAAAAGTAATCTTGTTAGAGGGTTACCTTCAAAAGCTTTCGAAAATCCTGAAACCTGTGTTACATGTCAGATGGGGAAACAACACAGAGCTTCTTGTAAGACCAAAGTTGTAAATACTATTTCTGAGCCCCTTTATATGTTGCATATGGATTTGTTTGGGCCAACCTTTGTGAGAAGTTTGAATAAGAAGATGTACTGCTTAGTGGTCACTGATGATTACACTAGATTCACTTGGGTTTTCTTCCTACGAACTAAGGATGAAACATCAGAAATCCTTAAAGCCTTTAATGTTAGGATAGAAAACTTAGTAAATCACAAGGTAAAAATAATCAGATGTGACAATGGAACTGAATTTAAGAATAGTGTGATGAATCAGTTCTGTGTGGATAAAGGTATTGTAAGACAGTTTAGTGTAGCTAGAACTCCTCAACGAAATGGAGTACATCATGTCTACACAAGTATTCATGACTGGTTTATGCTTGTAGAAAAGGAGTATCCGCTCAGAATGAAGACAATGATAGTGATGTTATCTTCAAAGTTGATTGCTAAAGAAGATAATGATATGGCAAGAGGATTGGTACACAAGATCTTCATTCAAGCACAAAGACCAAGCAAGCCAGCAAAGTAAGTGTTTGCAAAATTCCCCAACATCATGAAGAAAAAGAAGTATTAAAGAAACTTGTTAATTTGCAAATGAAATCACAAGTTTAGGGGAGGATTGTTGGGAATTTAGCAAATACAGTTAGTACTGCCAAGCTTAATAGTTAGTACTGTTAGCTTAGAATGTGGACTGCGAAGAATATAACTAGCAGTACAAACTGCTAGTACATTTAGTTAGTATTGCTTATCAGATTTGTATAGTCGGTTAGATAATTATAGAAAAGTTTCTATAATATGTATCTTGTGTAGAAAGTTATTGTAACCCTAGAAGGACTCCTTAGCCTATAAAAGGAGGTCCTAGGTTAGATTTAGAGTACGAGTTATTCTAGAGTCGATCACTTCAAGGTTCTTGTAACCCTAATACTTTTGAGTATTCGTATTAATATATTGAGGTGTTTTGTGAGAAACAAGTTGTGTTTAAGCCTTCTCTTAATCGTTAAACATTAGATTCCGCATATTGTTTAATCTTAAGTTCAAGACAGTTTACTATATTGTTGTTTATGTTAGATTTATCTAACTTAATCAACTTGATCAATTGCTCAACTAGGATCAACAAAGTCAAAACAGTTTTTTTATTTTAAGATTTTTGGCGAGGTTATATCATTGCCAAAGATTTGATGGGCCCGAGTTGTTTCTCATAAGAATATAATTAATATAATTAAGACAAAAATATACCATTGGTCCCTAAACTTGTCAAAAAAATCACCGGGAGACAAAAGTTGAGATTTTCATCACCCGGAGTCCAAAACTTAGGATTTTAAGGCCAAAGAGGTCCATTGACCCATTTTTCCTCGGTCAACGTCCGTTTTGAGTTATATTAACGAGAGTATAATAGAACGAAACATATTTTTGCTTAAATCTAACCCAACCTAACAAAACCAATCATATACCCTCTTTATTGTTTCCCTCCATCTTTACCTAACAACTGACTTAACAAAGACATCACACACATTCTCAGACACTCCTGAATCCTTCACACAACCCTCACAAACACTTTAATAATGGCAGACAAGGACCTTAGTATGATAGTAGTCACGGATGAGATGGTAGAGTATGTGAAGGCCAAATATGGGAATACTTGGTTACTGATAACGCTCAGAATGAGCATGTTTTTAGTTGCTGTTTCAAATTCTCGCATTTATTGAAGACTTAACTTCCATTAATCATTGGAGTTCGACCCTTTTTTAATTATTAACTCCTGAAGGACGTTTTTACTTGTCTAAGAAGGGTATCTCGTGCTATATAATGAACCTAGACTAATGTACTAGGTGTGACACAACCTTGAGAGAAATAGTCTTACACCAAAGCTATTACTAACTAATTTTATTCAGCCTAAAAGTGTTATAGAAGCTGTAAAACGTCCAGGAGTGTATTGAGTTCAAGTCTCAATCATTGGGTAGTGTTTTGGAGTTGTTACAGCTATTCTAAGGCAATTGGAGGAGTGTGGATTGCTATAGTTCCACGAATGAAGTTCTTGTAATCCAAAGCTAGGTATACTTTGTTACTTTACAATAAACTTCTGTTTTTATGAGTTATATGAAAGTTATGTTTGTTACTTTTGTTTTCTTATGATTGTTATGATGGAGTAGTTCTTGAATATACTTGTGTGCAAGATGTAAACAATAGTTTGAGTATTCTTATCTATGTGATGCATGAGAATTCTTCTTGTTTAATGAGTTTGTTGAGATAACATCTAGTCTTGCTTAATTAGTTGGTATTAACATTTAAAAGATAAATGGCCGAAAGGATTTCTCTTAATTTTTTTATTCCAAAACGTTGGTGCACAAACTAGTATGGGATATGATGATTGACACTCGTCGTATTTACTTATTGACATGGACTTGAAACGATTTCATCACGAAAATGGCCGAAAGAGTTCGTAAGAACAAGTTAGATAAGAATCATTTTCAAACAAATGGATTTCAAAAGAATAATCAAATTGGTTATTAGGCCGAAAGGATTAACTATGTGATTGTATTCTATGAATGACCTTTACATGACATTATCCATCGATTGTGAATCATTTGCTTATGATTTTTGCATTTTCAAGCTTACACCAAACTATCATGAACACTCTATACAATTGGATATGACTTGCACACAAGTATATGTTTTCTAGAATTGGTTGCTAGAATAACAACTTTGCGTAGAAGGCTTGACAAACCTTCTTGTCTTAAACGAATCAAATCACCACAAATCCATTGGGACGATCTCGACTTACCCACCTTTACTACACGGACGAGTATACTTGCTCGTATGTGTTAAATATAATTATCCGGTAAATCGTGTTTATAAATTTAAAAATTGAACACAAACACATCACATCAAGTTTTTGGCGCCGCTGCCAGAGATTTGAATTGATTTTTCTGTATTTTGATTTGTTTGATGTTGTTAGTATTATTGTTTGTTCAATCTAAAAAAACAAAAAAAGGGTTTGGTTCGAAGGTCCAACCAAATCGGCTGGCTGTCCAGCCGATCGGTTGGAGCTCTCAGAATAATTTTTGAAAATTGTTCTTTTTCACTCTTTTGATTATTTAGTGTCTTGAATTTGTTTTTATCTTTGTTTGTTGCTATTTCCAGTTTTGTTTAATTATTAGAAGTAATTAGTTTGTTTATTTCATGTTTACTCATTTTTCTTTATTTTAGTTAAACTAATGTTTTAATATATTAAGAGTTTATAATTTAATGTCTTAATTGAATTTTTTAATTTCTAGTTTTTAGAAGTTAGAGGGATTAGTTTTAATGATTAGCTATTAAGTATGGTTTAATGAATTTATGTTAATTAGAGTTTTAATTAAGGTTTTTAATGATAGAGTGTTAAACTTATTTTAATAAAATTGGCTAATGATGAGTTTATTAATGGGTATTTAAATTAGAATTAATTTTCAGATAAAAAAAATCAGAAATCATCCAAGCCGACCTGCTGCAGGTGAGGCAGCTTGGGGAACTCATGACTGCTGTCTCTTCCCGAAACAGACTTGGCAATCATGAGGTATAGAGTCCTCCATGGTTGTGGAATGAATTTGAGATCAACTCCGGAATGAGTAAGATTATGCTAGAAGTCTCATCATACCCAATGTTAATCAAGAAATCCAGAATCTCCGTTTCCATAGGAATCCTGACGTAGTTAGCTGGAGAGTTGATAGTCGGAAGTAGTAGAACCGCACGAAGATCATCAACATTTACCGTGACTTCACGAGTATGTAAAATGACCTTAACCGCATCTTCTCCATCAATCTTCTCCATGGAATGCCAGAATTGATGGATGTAGAAGTCAGGAACTGAGGATGACTTAGTGAACATGAATCTGTAGGGGTGCTGAAGAAGGATGTCTACAACAATTCTACAAGAAGATTCTGAGCAAGTGAAGTTGTTGAAGTCAACGCGAAGGTTTTTCTTGCCAATCACTTTGTCATATCCAAGTGGGAATGTGTTGGCCATTGTGAGTTCCACGGGAGCATTGACATCATCTTGTTGTGCAACCATTTTGTGCTTTGAAAGACATTAGACACATAAATAGACATTGAAAGTCACAGTGTGTAAGCATTAGTCTGATTCATTTTCTAAGTCCTTGTTTGATGTTATTGATGTTGATGTTTGTTACATGTCCCAAGTCACATTTGTCCGTTTTCATAAAGTTGTGATGATAATTTAAGTGAACGTGTTAATTTTGAAGTTTACATACTCTTTTATCACTTAAACACAACATTTTAACTTTTGTAAGCTTATTCGTAAACTGGTATGTGCTAAAACACATACATTTTCTTTACCAAATCAAGCCCAAAATAACCAAGAAAGAGCCGTTTATTGCTAATATATGTTCGTTTCTTGAGTTTATGCATGTGCAGGTACGGATATGATGAAAACAGACAAAAGTAAGCCAAAAACGGAGAAAATCTAGCACGAGAGAAAGAAGAAAGCAAAAGCCGATGCCGGGGACGCTATTTTATAGGACTTGGATGATCAAAAGTGCATTTTACGGAGTTATGGATCATGTTTTGGGAGTTTTTCACATTACACCTTCACTTTCCATATTTACACTATTAACCCCTCAACTTTCCCAAAATAACAAAACTCACCCTTCATATCCCATTTATCATAATCTTCCATTATACCCTTATCCTTTCCAAATTCACACCATTTGTCCTTATTAGTTACAAATTTACTTGAATGATCCTTAATACACCAAAAGCCCAAAATACAAAAATATAACCATTTATCACCTCACCCTTTATTACCTTAGCCCAAGCCCAACATGTTAAAAAACCCATACCCGTATACCATTAGTTACCCACCAGTAATATCACGGTCAAATAGTCAACATCCCAAGTCAAAAATAATAATCCTAGTAAACACAAAGCGCGCCCAAATCAAAACCCTTTTACTGTGCTTCTTTTCCATTCACCGTTTACCACGCTTCACCCAAAATTAACCCCACTTAAGTGATTCTGACAACGTGTCAGAAGAATGACACACAAAGATTGCCAGCTTGGCGAATTGGGAGCATGTGATTGGAGGGAACACCTGATATCATTAATCTGACGGCTGTGATGATAAGTGGTGATGCTAGAGTGATTGAATGGTGTGGATGAAAAGGTCCAGAAGCTTCCCAATGGCATCCCAAGGCTCCCTTAAAAGCTTATAAAAGGCCCTTCTACATCACAATTCGAGGTGTCCAGTTTTTCACGTCTTTAGAAAGCTTAGGCCATTTATTTTCTGTCAATTTTACTGTCTATTTTTGTTTTAAATTTAGTTGTAATTTCAGTTTTTGATTAATACAATTTCAATTTTCAGAGTTAATTTTGTTCAAAGTCTACTTTATACTTGCATTTAATTTCCATTTAAGAGCTTAAATTCTGTGTAAATAAACTTATATAAGCTTGTTGTAGCTTATGTAAGTTTATTGTTACTTAACTTCATCTCAATCTAGGTTTTAATTCAGTTTGTGCAAATTTTAGATAAGTCAACAATAGTCAACTTTCTAAGCCAAAACAGTTTCTGAGTTAATGCTGGTTTTAATTTGTTTGGAAGTTTAGTTCTAGGTTTCTTTGATCATTTCATTTTGGTTCAAATCAGTTTACAACAAAATTTTCTTAGTT
The DNA here is from genome assembly GCA_910596185.1 of Chrysanthemum makinoi. NCBI lineage: Eukaryota > Viridiplantae > Streptophyta > Magnoliopsida > Asterales > Asteraceae > Chrysanthemum > Chrysanthemum makinoi. The sequence continues at coordinate 225,773,763 of OU343223.1, read as the reverse complement.
AATATGCAATTTAGTCATTAAAAGGGGTGTTTGGATTTTGTTTAATTTTTGTTTTAAGATGATTTTGGTAATTGTTAACTTGAGTCAATCAGTCTTAGTTCCCGTTTCAAAGCTTTTTCAGTCAAAATCTCAAGGTTTACAAGTAAAATTTGTGTTTTAAGCATTTCTAAAAATCTGTCTCAAATCCTTGGTTCTGTCCCAACTGATTTGTTCATCAGTCATTCCCTCTGTCCCAAATTGGTTCAAACTTACTTGGCGTTTGGAAGTGTTTAGAAAGCTCATTTTGATCCAAAAGTCTCCTAGTTTGCCTTATCTGCTGATGCACATCAGTCCAGGTTCTGTCCCATATCCGCTGTTGTTAAGTTGATAATTTGCTTATTTAGTTTAGGAATTTAACTATATTTGATTTCCACTAGTAGGTTATAGCATAGAGATAGCTTGATTTACTTTTAGTATTCCCTTAGATGCCTGTAGAATAGCTTATTAAGTTCTGCAATAAGCCCCTTGTCTGCTTATCACTGATCTGCACATCAGTCCCTTATTGTCCTATATAGCTTATAGATTTGATTTTTAATTTCTTCATTCTAGATCCTTAGAAGCTGAAATTTTGGACAATAGATCAATGGTTTGTTTTCTACTGCTAGGTCATTTTAGTTTATTTTTGTGATTTTTTTAAGCTAGCTTAATGTAGGCTTAAAGTACCCCCTGTAGGGCCGTTTGGCTAAATTTAGTTAGGACTTGATTTGTAGCTAAATTGCATCTAGCTTGTGCTCTTTTGATCCAAAACAGTAGAAATAGCCATAAATAAGTTAGTTTAGGTTAGTTTTAAGTTTAGGTAGCTTTTTGTAGCTTGTGGTTAGCTTATTGCTCATTTTAAGTGCTTATTCATTCAAGTAGTGTGCTCAAATCATAGTTCTTGTGCTCCAAAATCATTTCTGTTAATTTTCCCTAGTTCTCTATTTTATTTTATAATATTATGGAAGTTTTCATATTTTTCACTGTTCATTTGCCTTTTTTCTGCATTTTATGTCATTTTCTAGCATTTTTAATTAGCATTTAATCCAAATAATTCAGAAAATCTTCAGAAAACTACAATTTTAATTTTCTTAGTTTTAGAATATTCAAAAAGTCATAAAAAGTAATTTTCCAGAATTTTCATAGTTTAAATAGTATTTTCTAAGAATTTAATTAGTTTTAAATTCATAATAAATAGAAAATAATTCAGAAAAATGTGATTCCAGTTTTGAAAATTCTTTTTAGTTAATTTTGATTTTTGAAAAATATTTTTGTAAATTTCTTGCATGTTTTCCTAATTTTTAGTATTTTTAGTCTATTTTAAATGTCTAAAATTAGTTTTTAATTCAAAATAAATCAGAAAAATCCAAAAAATTAGTTTTAATTCTTAAATAGTTTTAAAATATCATTTTAGTTTAGAAAATAATTTTAGATCATTTTTAGGACTTATTTTGGTATTATTTGCATTTAAGTCGCGTTTCATTTAAAGTCGTAATTTGTTTTTTAGCGTAAATTTGCATTGTTAATTGTTTCCCCAGATTTAGATTCCCTTTAATTGCTTCACTTAATTTCCCATTGCCCCGTAGTGTATAAATTCCAAAAATCTCCTTTAACCCATTCGAATCCCGAATCACGCGACGTGAGTTGAAATCTCCATTCATCCCTCGTTGGGAAAACGACCCGGGGAAAATACATACCTTTGTATTTCTTCGGAAAATATCTTGTACAAAAAACAACAAATCAATAAATGGCGCCGCTGCCGGGGAGGGCATGTAGTGAGTTTCCGATTCCGTCTTGATTCGCGTGTATTTGAAGATCCTTCCCCGAGTGAAGTTACCGTTGTTTTTGTAAATATCCCTTTTATAAAAACCCAAAAATATTTTCCTTTTCAAAATTTGTTTTCCTTTTTCTATCTTTAAAAACCCAAAAATAATTTTCGATTTCCTCTATATGTTTAATTCTTATCTCTTCACCATCTATATTGTTTAATTCTCCACAATGTTCGATTTCTCACCCTTTGATCCCCATGATCCTCGGACCATGGAGGATTTCTATCGTCCATCACTTATTGGTCGAGGAGGACCGATCGTTCCGGGAACCAAGTTTAGATTGAAAAATCGTATGGTTCGTCTTCTCCGACAACATTGCCAATTTCATGGATTTTACGACGAAGATGCTAATGAGCACTTGAACAAGTTCTTATCTATCACTCAATCCATGAAGCAACATGGCGTTTCTCAAGATGATATCCGATTGAATCTCTTCCCCTTCTCTTTAACCCACGAAGCCGAATCTTGGTTTTATACCCTTGGAAAACATTCAATTCATACTTGGGAAGAGATGTTTCGCAAGTTTCTTTCAAAATACTTTCCATATTCGAAAACGATGCAACTGAGGAAAGAAATTCTTAATTTCCAGCAATTACCCAAGGAATCCGTATTTGAAGCTTCGGAAAGATTCAAATCGTCTATTACAGCAATGTCCCGATCATCGAACTTTTGCTTCTTGATCAAATCCTAACCTTTTATCATGGTATCACTACGATTGATCGAGATAAAATCATGTTGGCAGCTGGTGGAAATCTCATCGCGAAGACCCTCAAGAGCGTATGATTTGATCGAGAATATGACGCAACATCATTATCAGTGGGATGCTGAAGTTCCTTACGATTCTACCACTATGTTGAGTGATCATTATTCCGAGAAAATTTCCGTTATGAATGCACAAATTGACGTTTTTGGCAAGCAAGAAAGATATACGGTCACCATTATCAACAAAGACCGAGTATCCTTCCACCTTTTACTATTAAGACTCTGACGATAGTGATGATGATGAACCATTTGAAGAAGAAGAGAACTTAAAGATTGATCGCTCGCCATAATGAACCTTCAGATACCTTGTCAATGGGGGACAAAGGAAGTCGAATGCACTCCTCTTGAAAATTGATGATCTTGTTCCAATCCCAAAGGGTATGAGACACCTTTCGATTCGATTTCAGAAACTTTCAAAATGACCTTCAGAAATCCTTTGTTTGAGTTCGATTCTGAATGTACTCTAAATTTTGACAATCAAATCTTTGATGAGGAAAGTGATGAGTCCGACACGGAGACCATAATGGAAAAGGTGCAAATTCCAAGCTCACAAAGTACCGCACAAATCCCACCTCCGTTTGTCTCTGTTAGGAATTAGAAATTCAGGTATTAAAGAGTCGGTCACCTCAAGTATATGTAATCGTTAGAAAGCTCGTAGTCATAGTAATATTAAGTTAAGTAGTATTTAGTTAAGTAACACCGTGGAGGACGGACGGGTCTTTACCCACTGTATGCCTGATCCACAGCCCGATGTGTGGCGTTTTATGTAAGACTATAAATACTATCTACCTCCCAAGGTAGAGAGTTGGAGCTCATAATAATATCTTTCACTTTCTCTCACTAAGTTCCCTAAACCTCTAACTTTCTCTCTCTAGAATTCCATCTATATGCTACCTTGTGTTAATGTTATGATGTGTATGTGAAAATTTATATCTTACAATTGGTATCAAGAGCCATGGTTAGATCATATCTTACACATCTTTGGATTTCTAGTGGTTTTTAGGTGGTTTTTGAGTTTGAAAAAGTTTAGTGGTTTTTTGCATCATTTGATTGATTTCTAGTGTTAAAGTTTTCGATTTTGGTTGTACTTTTATGTTTAGAATCATCAAAAGTGTTTAGGTTTTCATTGGGTAAGCTTGAATCATCTTGGTTGGGTTGTTTTTGGATTGAAAAGTGAGGTTTATATGTTTTTTCAAGCTAGCGACTTAGCTCACGGAATATTTTCTTGGTAGCGACTTGCTTCATATTTTTGTAGCGACTTTGGTGTTGGAGCTAGCGAGTTAGATCTAGCGAGTTAAAGTACGAGTAGTGGATTCTCCACTACGGGTTAGCGACTTGTGCGACGGTGATGGTCAGGTTGCGCTGGCTTAGTTATTGTCTCTAGCGACTTGTGTAGCGAATTGCTGCCAAAATTTGATTAGCGACTTGGTCTGTAGCGAGTTACTACTTAGCGACTTGCTTTTCTGTTAGCGACTTGGGACTCTAGCGACTTAGGGGTGTAGAGAATTAAGGGTTAGCGACTTAGTGCATTAATTTCTAGCGACTTAGTGCATTAATTTCTAGCGACTTAGTGCATTATCTTCTAGCGATTTAGTATTTTATCATCTAGAGTCTTGAGTGATTGTTTACGGTTTTCTCTTGATTTAGTAAAATCCCGTGAAAGAATCTATTTCCGGTTTAATCATAGAGTTATAAAATCCCGTATAATCTGTTAACATGTCTACCAGCGTTCCCACTTTATCTCTCCTTTGTTGCGAAGATGTTCAAGCGGTGGCTCAGATACTCGATCCACCCATGCTTGACAGGCTGACTACGACTCTTGGGCTCAACGAATTAGACCGTATTGCCTTGGAAAGGAAAATGGTGTCAACATTCTCAAATCCATTGATGAAGGACCATATCGAGTTGAGGCGACTAGAGACATACTTGATACTAATGCGAGATGGTACTCTGTTTTACGGAATGGACGGACCTAAGATGTATGATGAGCTTGATGATAAGGATAAAAAGAGATTTGATCACGGATATCGGGGCTTCAAACATTGTTCTTCAAGGTCTTCCTAAAGACATCTACGCGATCAATCATAACACGGATGCTAAGGCGGTTTGGGACAATGTTAAGATGCTTCTCTCGGGTTCGAATTAACTATGGAAGACAGAGAATCCCAACTCTATGACGAATTTGAGCATTTCAAGATGAAACCGGATGAGAGTGTCTATGAGTACTATGTGAGATTTCATAAGTTAGTTAATGACATGAGGAACATCAGAATGACTATGCCTAACATTAAGTTGAACTCAAAATTTGTGAACAACATGAATCCCAAATGGCACAAGTTTGTTACCTTTGTGAAGCTCACTAAAGGATTGAAGAATACAAACTATGAGCAACTCTATGCCTTCCTCCTTTAGAATGAGAGACATGCTATGTTTGAAAAATTAATTCTCAATGGGTTCAAAACCAACCAGGGGAGAACAAGCTCGTCTAATGACTCTCTGACTTTCTACTCAAACATGGAATCACAACCAAAGCATCACAAGTCATACCCTTGGGTAATGGTAATCACAAACTCATTCATGATCCTATGTACAAACAAGGCGATCTTGATACTCCGCGTGGGTAGCTTCATTAATCAACTAGCTCTTCTCATCAGTCAAAACATGAATACTCTCCCATAAACCAACAACAACCTGAGGCGCATCTAACCCACACAATCAAGCCACTATTAAAGATGGAAGGATCGTGGTGCAACGGTCAGAAAAACAGTATGATCGGGGCGAGGTGGGGAGGTTATGTTGGAAACGAGAATCGAGGAAGGAATGGTAACCAAGGTCAAACTAAGCTCATCAAATGTTATAGCTGTGGTGGAGAGGGACACATTGCAAGGAACTGTACATCTCCAAAGCGCCCAGAATCTTGATTACCGGAGATAAGATCTTTCGCTCAAGCTCGGACAATGGTGCTACTTTGAATGAAGAATTCTTGTTTCTTCTTGAGGGCAATGCCAAGACCTATGATGCGGATGTGGATGGCGACCTATTCGGAGATAGGTCACAATCATCGAGAATGCCTTTCAAGTCGTCGATTGTGATGCATACGACTTCGATGTGGATGATGGACCTACGGCACACACAAATTTTATGGCTAGCATTTCTCCAATGGTTTCTCCCAAGGTCTCTTCTTCATCACTAGCTGGGCCATCCTATGACAAGCTCATCTCAGAGGTATTAAAACTATACGATGATCTTGATGTGCAAAGATGCATGACAAAGTACAATCAGCTGAAACTATTGAATCAAATATTGAAAATATGGGTAATATCAATATTGTCCCATATGATCAATATGTGAAACAAAGTGAAAGTGAAGTTGTACCAAGTGATGCATCTTCTGCGGTCAACAATGACTATGTTTTTGATGAATACCTTGCATGTGCCCCGATGATTCCATTATTTACGAACTAAATGCCTATAAAGAGCGTGTTGCTATTTATGAACAACGTGCTAAATTTGAGTTGACCACTCGTGAGCAGGAAATGGATAACCAAGTAAGTACAGTAATTAGAAAAGTAAGTTTAGAGAAGAAGTATTGAAACAAGAATTAAATTCCTTGCAAGAAAAACTTTCTAAAACATCTAAACAAAAACAAGAACTTCAAGAAAATGTGAAAATGCTTAAGCAAGAATTTAATGCAAAGGAATCAAAACTCTTGAAAGATTTTTCTAATCTGAAAACTTTGAAAAACAAACTTGAGAACAAGTTGTACAAACAAGGAAACACCATTGAACTCACATGGTCACTAAAATATCGAGTCTTAAGCGATAAGCATAGCATTCCCCTTGTTGAGGAACCTAATCGAGAGGTAATTAAAAAGGCTAGAAATGCTCATAAGGTGCTTTATGATGGTAATGAAATTCTTAAGCCTAAGCAGAAACCTAGTTGGTTGAGTGCACGAGGAAGATAAGAAATCGATGAAGTCACTAGGGAAAGGATGAACAAAAAATTAGATGATCCTAAATGCAAAGAGAAAAAAATGATTATCACTCCCCATGACTACAAGAAGGAAAACTGGATTTCCTTGAACATGTTTAAACCTCAAACATTGTTGACCCCGAACAAGTGTTGGAAAAAGGATTTAGATTGCAAAAAGTTGAAAATATTGTTGAAAAAATCCCCTTGTAGGAAATTCCTAAAGCGTGTGTATCCTCCAAATACACCAATGCATTTAGTTCCTAGAACTATTGCCACTAAAAGCAAGACCTTAATCAGCAATATGTTATTCTTCAACTATTTGTCGATTTTGAGAAAACTTGTAAGAAAAGGATCACACCTTTGGGGATAGCGAAGGGAAAGGGGTTTTGAGCAAATGAAAGAATGTTATTTAACCGAGGTCATGCCTTTCTTTAAACAACTAAAAGATCATTTTGAGAGTCTTAAAAAGGGGATAAAATCAGATATTAAAGAAATGGAAAAGGAATTTGATGCAATGGTAGTTGAAGTTAGTGATTATGAGCGTGCACTAAAATATAATGAGATTGAGAGGAAGAACTTGCATACCTGAAATGAGACTCTTATTCTTGAATGTGTTTGCTCAAGATATCTTTTCCTTTGCTTCAATTTCATAAAGTGATCATTAGGTCTAAAATTGTAAAACTAATAAAGTTAAGAATGTTCAAATTTGGTTAAACATTTTAAAGGGTTGAGCATAACAATAAAATCAAGCTTAAACCAAATCAAGACTCCTTCTTTTAAGATTCTAGAATTTCAAACTTTTTCATCTTCAAAACAGCGATGCCTTACAAAAGGAAAGCGAGAACTTTCTAGAAGAAAAATGAAAAAGAAAGTTAAGCGACATTTTAAAGAGTTATATGATTCAATGAAAGTCACCCGTGACCAAAACAACGAAAAAATAACGTCTTTACAAAAGGAAATAGAGAATCTAAGAAGTCGGGAAATGGGAACCCACTTGTTTTCAATAAGAATGTTGTCTCAAAGTCACCCTTAGACTGCAAATACACTTTGATGATTAAATATATTCCTCCTCATCTTAGGAATAATGAACATGCTTTTCATGAATACTGTGCTCACCTTAAGGATAGTCTAGAATGTCTCCGTGAGATTGTCGAAGAGGATTTCATTAACAAACCTCTTGATAGTGAAATTAGGTTTGCTTGCCTCCAGGCCAAACGATCTCAAGAGTTGCTAGAATGTGTAATTGCCACATGTCCAAAATCCTTAACCTTAGGTGAAAAAGGCAAAGCTGTGATGCCTTGTTCTATGCCTAGTGCCAAGCAGGAAATCCGTTCTATGCCATCTTAAAAGGAAACACTAATGTGCCTTCAAGTAGTTGATTCGGATATGTTAGTGCTAAGAAAGTGAACTTTAGTGTGCCTGCAAAAGCTCAAATCACGATCTTAAAGTATACACTAATGTGCCTTCTAGTACTTCAGATCCTTGCACATCAAGTTCGGGAATGCAAAAATTAGATCAACCAACTAATGTTCCCATTCCCTCTACAGGAGTAGTCAGTGACTTTAAAGCGGCGAGGTCAAAGTCTCAAGACAATACAAGGAATGATAGGACCTTGCATGCTAAGAATGTGCATTGGAAGAGAGTAGAAGACCAATCTAGGAACTTTAAGCTTGAGTTGAATAAAGCGAATCGTGTTGATTCTAGTATTAGCCTTAAATGCGTAATGTAATGATTGATACTATCACGCAAACCTTGTAATCTTGCATGCTTGATGATTTGCTAATCATGAATGTGGTGTGAATGCTTTGTCTAATCTTTGTCAAATGCCCGGTTAAAATTGCTAATGCTAATAATCGTGCAAATAAGGCAAAAAGGCAAAAGCGAAAATTGTTAGAAAGCGGTGGAAACCCACAGGAAGAACTTTTATAAAGATAGGTTATTATTGGATACCTTTTGGCCATAAGAATAATCGGTTTGTTCTCACCTGCTAAGATTATGCCCACTAGAAAATGGATGCCTCCTGGTAGAACTATTCCCTTAAGAAGCGAACATACTTTGAATAGGCAAATCTGAGACACCAGCATTGCATCTATTCCCAATGATTCCATTGCTTCTACTCGATATGGATGTTTGATTCGATGTGGGTGTTCCAATTCCTGTTACTAACCAAGTGGAACCCATTCTTGCATGGGGATCCCAATTATCGAGTTATCCATTCTTGTATGTGTTCAAGCTGCGGTCGTTCAAATCGTTACGTGGTACTTGGACTCAGTTTGTTCCAAGCATATGGGGGACGGTCGCGGCTCATGAACCGTGAGCAAATTCATCGGGGCTGATAGATTTGGTAATGATCATTTTGGTGCTATTATGGGTTATGGAGATTATGTTGTTGGTGATAGTGTCATCTCGAGAGTCTACTATGTGGAAGGGTTGGTCATAATCTGTTTCTCTGTTGGTCAATTCGTGACTCGATCTAGAAGTTGCCTTGAGAAAACATACCTGCTTTGTTAGAGATCTTAATGGTAAGGAACTGTTAAAAGGAACTCGTGGTTCAAACCTTTACACCATCTCTATCGATGATATGATGAGGTCTTCTCCAATGCTGCTTTATCAAAGGCTTCAAAACAAAGTCATGGTTATGGCATGATCGTCTCAATCACTTGAACTTGGCACCATCAATGATCTTTCGAGAAAGGACTTAGTTGTAGGTTTACCTAGACTAAAGTATGAAAAGGATCATCTTTGTTCAGCATGTCAATTGGGAAAAAGCAAGAAATATGCCCATAAACCCAAACCTACTAACTCCGTCACAGAAGTTCTTCATATGATTCATATGGATTTATGTGGACCAATGAGAGTGGAGAATATCTTTGGGAAGAAATATGTGTTAGTTGTGGTTGATGATTACTCTAGATTCACATGGGTCAAGTTCTTAAGGACAAAGGATGAAACTCCCGATATCATCATCAAACTCATCAAGCAGTGCGAGGTTCGACTTAACAAAACCGTCGGAATTATCGGACAGAACAATGGGCGAGTTTGTCAACAAACAACTTATGAATTCTATGAAAGCGTTGGAATCGGTCATCAAAGTGTTCCACGAACTCCTCAACGAGCGGTGTAGTTGGAAATCGGACTCTTGTTGAAGCCGCTAGAACAATGTTGATTTACTCAAAGGTTCCAATGTTTCTCGGGGTGAAGCTATTGCCACGCATGCTATACACAAAATCGTTCCCTAATCCACTGCATTACATGGAAAAACTCCATATGAACTTGTCCACAACGAGAAAACCTAATCTCTCTTTCCTTCGTGTGTTTGGTGCATTGTGCTATCCAACTAATGAGGGTCAAGACTTAGGTAAACTTAGGGCTAAAGCTGACATTGGAGTATTTGTAGGATATGCACAAAACAAAAAGGGATATCGAATCTATAACAAAAGAACCCGAAATATCATGGAAACCATTCCGTTACGTTTGATGGTGACCGGTCAAATGGCTCTGGAACAATCCATTCGGGACCGCACTTCAAAACAGTCCCATTGGTTCATCTCTTGTTCCAAACTCTTCTCAAGAAACTCCATATGTACCTCCATCCGAAGATGATTTAAAGAAATTGTTTGATCCTATGTTTGATGAACTGTATGATTCAAACACTATTGAGGTGATGATTCCCTATGAGAGGATGCTCATATTCTGTGAATGAAGTCAATCCTTCATCTCTCAATATCTTTAAGTCAAGAAGCACCTCGCTGCGATCCTTGATCTCATCAACAAATCATCATTCTTCAAATGTACATCATGGAAATGTTTATGGCATCAATGATGAAGTTAATCCCTTTGCTACTCCTGAAGATGCTCCATTTGAAAACATATTTGCTCTGAATCATCATCAGAACCATCTTCGAGGAGACATCGACTCGCTACCTCGGTTCCTCAACAACGCCACATGAACACCTTAGAAAATGGACTCACGATCATCCATTAGACAACATCATTGTAAATCCCTCTCGTCCGTGTATCAACAGGAAACAACTTGCAACCGATGCCTTATGGTGTTTCTTCAACTCCGTACTTTCTAAGATCGAACTAAAAGATGTTAATACCGCCATGAATGAAGAAGCGGTGGTTCAATGCCATGCAAGAAGAAATTCATGAGTTTGATCGACTTGATGTATGGGAGTTAGTACACGCTCGAGTGTGCTATGATTATTGCTCTCAAATGGATCTTCAAAGTGAAACTTGATGAGCATGGTGATGTGTTGAAGAACAAGGCTCGATTAGTTGCTAAAGGATATCGTCAAGAGGAGGGTATAGACTTTGAAGAATCTTTTGCTCTTGTCGCTCGAATCGAGGCAATCGAGAATCTTTTGGCTAATCTTTGCTAGTAAGAACATGGTAGTGTCGGATGGATGTGAAGACGGCATTTACGAGCGATCTTAAAGAAGTCGTCACGTCGGCCAACTTTGAAGGATTTGTGAATCAAGAGCATCCTACTCACGTTTATCGTCCGAAGAAGGCTCTTTACGGTTTAAAGCAAGCTCCAAGGGCATGGTATGATACCTTTATCAAAGTTTCTTCTATCATCCGGATTGATAAAGGAGCGATTGATCCTACATTGTTCACGAGGAAGTCGGCAAACATTTAACTCATGTTCAAATTTATGTTGATGATATTATTTTTGCCTCGACTACCCAATGGAATGTGATCGTTTTCTAATGAAATGAGTTCAAAATTTCAAATGTCAATGATGGGACAAATGTCATTTTCTTGGGATTACAAATTTCACAAAGTCCCGGAGGCATTTTCATAAATCAATCTAAATATGCAACTGAGATTTTAAAGAAATTTGGATTTGATTCAAGTGACCCTGTTGACACCCCATGATTGATCGAACCAAACTAGATGAGGACCACTCGGGGATCATGATTGACCAAACGAAATATCGTAGTATGATTGGATCCACGATGTACCTCACGGCTAGTAGACCGACATCTTGTTATTTGTTTGTGTGCTAGATACGAGGCTAAGCCTACTAAAAGCACCTTAAGCGGTTAAGCGGGTCTTCGGTATCTCCAAGGAACCATCAATATGGGACTATGGTACGAAGGACAGGTATGTCACTAACGACCTATCGGATCTTGATCATGCGAGTTGTCAAGATACGTCGAGTACATGCGGAGGTGCTCGGTTTTTGGGTGATAAGCTTGTGAGCTGGTCTTCAAAGAAGCAAATGAGTACTTCTATTTCCTCACAGAGTTGAATACATAGCCATGTCATCTTGTTGTGCTCAAATCTTATGGATGAGATCTCAATTATCTTACTATGGCTTTGAATTCAACAAAATCCTCTCTTTGTGATAATAAAAGTGCTATTGCTCTCTCATGCAACAACGTTCAACACTCAAGAGCAAAGCATATCGACATTCGACATCATTTCATCGGGGAACAAGTGGAGAAAGGTGTGGTGGAACTATATTTTGTGAGGTGCGAATATCGTTAGCGGACATCTTCACCAAAGCTCTTCAAAGAAGCGTTTGAGTTTATTCTTCCCGCGTCTTGGCAGAAAAGCCTTCAACGGATACACTCAAGCGTCTTCGGAGGAAGGCGAGTAAAGGTCTATCTTCATCTATCTCTTGTATATACTTATTGAAAAACAAAATACAAAATTATAAAACCTTATAAAACCAAATAGAAAAATATAAAACTTTCAAAAATCCATAAAAATCGAAAAATCGAAAAATCTTCAAAAATATTGTCTTTTGTCATGTTTTGGTTCGATAATATCTACGGTCTTTGTGCTGTCATTCAAAGAATGACACGGGACTTTAGATGTTGTTCGAATTCTTTAAAAAAAAATTTGGGAGAAAGAGAAACAATGGTTTATTGTCATTTTTGGGCAATAACCGGTTTTAAAGAAAGAAACGAGCCATGTTTTACCATGTTTTCAAATTCCATGCTCTGATTCTATAACATTTATCTGCTGAAAACTAAATGCTTTGAAAAATAACTCGGTCTCTATTTTTGATAATCATCGGGACTTATTTGTCAAAATCTCTATCTCTCAATCAACAACCTATGTCATTGATTGAGGGAGAATGATTTCAATTAAATTAAAAGTTATTTGGCATTAAATTGTTTTCAAAAGATGTACATGCATGTTTAACCAATGGAGTTTAAAATCTCAACATCAGATCCTTATCGGTTAAAAGCGCTTTCATAATCAAGTCACAATTCTCCTTAAAAGCTTTCAAAATCAATTTAAATCTATAAGAGATCACAAATCTCAAATGATTTGATAATTGTGATCGGGGGAGAAGTTGTGATTTAAATAGGATTTAAACGATAATTAGATAAATGGTTTTTAAGTGATTACATGTTTGCCTCCCGTAAGTGACAAGCGATTTCAAATTTTCCATGCACATGTTGAGGGGAGCATCTATCTTAAACCTATGATTTGAAACGTGATCACTTATCTCAATGTGCAAGTTCCCTCTAGTATGTGCAAAACTCTTTTCAAACCTCGAGGCACATATTGAGGGGAGCAAAATCATGAAAACCTCATCCTTCCCCAAAATGCTTTATCTACTTGATTTGATTAGGGAAGTGATGTTGATATTTTTAGAAAATGGTAATCAAAGAAGTTAATTCTTTCTCTTGCCTCCGTGTGCAAAACAATTTCAAATACTTGATGCACATGTTGAGGGGGAGTTCTTCTTCTAAAAATATCAAAACAATTCAGGTACAAAATGCTTTGATAATATATCACAAGTATCGGAATTGATTTTCAAATGGTTTTCAATTGGTTCCTGGCGGATGAACAATACCAAAAAGACCACTTTACTTTATGTATGGTGATATAAGGATGATAAGGTTAGGTATTTTGTTCCCATGATCCGCCGAGCAGGAGGATCTACCGAGGGACTATCCACTAGTTAGTGTAGAGTTCTTAGGTATGATGATAAAAGGAGAAAAATGAGATATGTGAAGAGTGCGGACTAAAGAAGGCTAGTCTTGGAATAAACCCAACAAGGTTCTAGCTATGAAGTCTCGGTAAGCACTGAAGGGGTTGAAGAATTAAAAAAAAATTGAATGAGAAAAGGGTGAAAACAAATAGCCCTCCATTTATTCAACCTTAGGGCGGAAACCGGGTTCAATTCATATGCTCTTGATGGTAACATCGGTATTGAAGACAAGGCGTCATGGACCCGGTGGCCGCTTGCACTTCAACTTCCAAACCACTCAAGTTCCTCTTAAAAGGACTTGTTTCATTCTCACGGGGAACAGACATTATCTATCGACTTTCTCTTAGAGATTGTTGATATTGAAGAAGGAGACCCTCTCCCTAGTCTCCGATATAGGATCCAAATATGCACAAATTGAGTCTAGAGCCACGAGATCATCAATAAATCTCATTAGGACACTTTCAATGAAGACTCTCTGATTCACACAATGTGGAAAGGGAGATTATATCTTGAGTCCTCACATTATCCTTGTGGTATTGCGGAACATCCGAGTGATGTGTTTACATATTCCTTGTGAAGATGGAAAGCCTTAGGAGCCAACATCTAACAAGCTCTGGTAGGTGGCATGTGAGATCTATTATCGAGATCAACCATGTGACAAGCGAGCGAGAAACAATGGGGCGATTCAATCTTTTGAATCAATCACGGTTCGAGGTTATGGATTGCGGATACCTTTGAAAAACGGTCTTTGTGCTTTAAAACTCTTTTCATTAGCCGTCGGCCGTGTACTAATTTTCAAATCAAAAGGTGTTTTATGATTGATAATTGATTTTCATTAAAACCTTTGTTAAATTGCAAAAACAATTTCTATTGAGCAATACACGATTGTTTTCAAATCTCTTTTCATCAATCGGTGGACTCAAATTATGGTTTCACTCACTCCGTGTTGTCTTCTTTGAGATGTTCGGTTTGAAACGCTAAAGCAGTTCTGAAACCACATCAAGAAATTCTTGAATTATACGATCACGAGCGATACTTATGCTTGATCAGCGAGAACCGTGGGCGTGTACCTCAATTCAGCGAAAGTGATCAAAGACACTTTCGTGCGTTTATTGCTAGCTGTTTGTATGCGAGTACACGCCGGCGTTCGCTTGTTGAGAATGACGGTCAATCCATAGCCGCATGCTCACACTACACATTCATCTCAAAAGAAATCATGATTAGTGCATCAATGACTCTGATATTTTCACTCCATACGCTTTCTGGCTGCGCCAATATCATGAATCAACAAATGCTTCCGCTACTCTGATGAGAAGATATCATGATCGAGAATGTGAGCATGTCGGTCCGAAAGTCACAACATCACATAATACCAACCACCACAATGGATGTACGAGATTTTCTATGGTGATGATCTCAAATGATGGCTCAAAATTATTATCCGTGGATCGATAAAGACCTCCACTTGAATTAACCAAACATGCAATGTGAAGAATCAATGACTCGACTTAGGAACAAGGACTACATCAAGAATGCAAGAACAATTGTTAATGTAATATCTATTTGTATTCAATGTAATTTTAGTACATGATTGAGGTGACCTCCTTAGGGGAGATTGTTAGGAATTAGAAATTCAGGTATTAAAGAGTCGGTCACCTCAAGTATATGTAATCGTTAGAAAGCTCGTAGTCATAGTATTATTAAGTTAAGTAGTATTTAGTTAAGTAACACCGTGGAGGGCCAGACGGGTCTTTACCCTTTGTATGCACGATCCACGACCCGATGTGTGGCGTTTTATGTAAGACTATAAATACTCTCTACCTCCCAAGGTAGAGTTGGAGCTCATAATAATATCTTTCACTTTCTCTCACTAAGTTCCCTAAACCTCTAACTTTCTCTCTAGAATTCCATCTATATGCTACCTTGTGTTAATGTTTTGATGTGTATGTGAAAAGTTATATCTTAA
>OU343223.1:225710963-225758159 GCA_910596185.1 Chrysanthemum makinoi | reverse complement strand
ATCATATGGTGTAATCCCGAGCGATGGTTGTGGAGGGTTTATGAAGGCGGTTAGTAAGTTAGGGATTGAGGATAACATGCTTGAGCCCTTAAAGCAAAGTATGATTATCCGAGAGTGAAGGCGAAGCAGGGACTCCACGAATGATTCTTTCTATGTCAACTTCCTTTTGGTGGTGCTTCAAATAGTCATACAACAATCCATATGTGGCTTGATGAAGATTCTTTGCTTGATGGATGAATGTAACATACTTTTCTCAATCAGGACCAAGACAGCTCAGGAACTTTGTGTTGATTGCAATTCTTAGCATAATGATATTATGTTTATCCAAGTCAATGATGATGTCTGAGAACCGACGATAATATGACTCTAATGACTCCCCTGGTTCAATCATGAAGTGTTCATATGCTAAGTAGATTTTGGATTCCATGTCCTCTTGATTGAGTTCAGTGCCTTCCATTAGAAGATGAATGTGCTCCCACATTGCTTTACTAGTCTTCTGAGCATCAACACTATGAAGTATGGTTGGGTAATCCCAAAAGGATATATTACATTGTAATTTCATCGGCTTCTAAGTGAAGAAGTTGGTCGATGAAGTAAGTTGATCAAGACCAAATAGCGTTAGTAACATCATCTCTTGGTGGATTAGCATTAGGATCTCGGTGCAGGTGGTAGGCATCTGAAAAGGATCTTCAAGGATGACCTTCTTCAAAACTTACCATGAGGTTTTTAGATTACAAAACCTAAAAACCTTATCACCCATTGATCGTAGTTTAGGGTGAGCATTGGAGGTGCTGTCAGGGATCCATTCATGAATGGATTGTTGGCTACTTAAAGCTTCACACATCTTTGCAAACCAAGAGGGTTCCTTCGGTGTTGTAACATTCATAGCATACTTGGTGGGATACTGATTTTGAAATTAGGTATAATGTTGTACTTGTTGAGGGTTTGGTTGAACCATTTGTGGTGGAAGAGGGTTTGCTCCTTGAGGAAAGTGTTGAAATTGTTGTTGAAATTGTTGCAATTGTTGTGGAGATGGTGGAGGATATTGTTGATAGATTTGTTGTTGTTGTTGAGGATACTCATGAGGAATGTAGCTAGAGTATGGTGGTTGAGACATCTTGAAACTTTTGTTGATGATGGATCTTTGTAGTCGAATGAAACTTTGTTGATGAAGTAACCTTAAGCGTAGAAAACAGCTTATGCGTAGAAAGTACCTTACGCGTAATACCCAACGTACGTGTAGACAAGAGCTTACGCGTAGTGATAGCTTACGCGTAGACTTGAGAGGAACTTAGCTTAGGCGTAAACCAAAAACTTAGTAATAGAAACCTTATGCATAATATTTCCTTAGGCGTAAGACAAGCTTAAGCGTAGGAAATGCTTAGGCAAAGAGGTTTCTACGCGTAAACTTAAGCGAAGTAAAACTAGGGTTTTTCCCAAAAATCCTTTACACTTATCCAAGTGTAAAAGATATCCAAAGTCGAAGTGTTTTCAGGCTTATCCAAGCAAGGAAACACTAAGTAAACCAACAGCTCTGAAGATCAAGTGATGAATTCCTTATGCATAACTTGCTGCTTAGGCGTACACTTTGTGCTTACGAGTAAGAATAGTGTTTTACTATGAGTAGAAAGTACCAACTTTCACCAAAACTGATTTTTATGCTCAAAAGTGTTTTGTAACCCGATTTTAATGATGAAATAGCTTCAATATCACCAAAATAACAAGAAAGTTTGAAACTTGATGATCCAAAACAAATATCACCCTGCAGCCAGAATGAACCACACGAATCAAAAACCAAGCTAAAACTAATCTACACACGTAAAGTTTGAAACTTGATGCAAAAAACTTAAACTTTAACACCCAATAAACCTTAAACCACAAGAATATTGAGTTTACAAGTGTAAAAATTAAACCTTTTAGGCGTATGAAATGTTAAGCTTATATAAAACCCACGCGTATAGAATTTTTTTTTCAAAAACAAAAGTGTTGCACCCAACTAGATGGCGATTGATACCATTGTTAGGTCATCATAATGTAACACAAGCATCAATATGTAAGAAATAAGAGAAGAGATAGAGCGGATGAACACAGACACAAACACATGTATGAGAGTAAACAAAGGTTATGCATAGGTATTATTTGAAAGTGAAAAACCAACCTTCCAATGAAGGTTTACATGAGTATTTATAGGGGAAGGGAACTAGGGCAACACTACTAGTTCCTTTCATCCTTATTGGACTTGGGCCAAGGCTTATGGGCTTTCTACATAAGCCTTGCCATTAATACAAACTTAAAAGCCTAATTAAGCAACCTATTACATATTGATTACTAACACTTGAAATACGAGTTACGAGTGATTCCAACATAAATATATAGGATGTATATATCTTATGACAAATTGTAAATAGAATATATAAAACCAACAAAATCTATAAAAAATCAGAAAAATTGGAAAATTCCAAAAATAGTTTTTTCAAGGCATGTCTTCTGGTATCGATAACATCTACGGACCTAGAAATGTCATTCAATAATGACATGGGTCTTTAGATGAAGCTCGAGCAGAAGTTCAAAATGATTTAAAAACATGCCTAAAATGGCTTGCAGTTATTTCAGATTATAACCCGCTTTTCAAGAAAGGAAAGTGCCACGCAAAATCAATTTTTAAAAATATCGAGCACTTATCCTAAAACTAAATTAGGAGAGTCCGTTGCCAAAAAGACGGTTATTCCTATACAAATGTTTTTCTTTCTAAGATTCTTCAGAAAAATATTTGTTTTTCAAAATGGTGGAAAATGAGTTGTTTGAAAATCAATCAGACTTGGAGTTTTCATAAAATTTGACACTTAATCAATGACTTCAGCTCTTTTAAACTTTTCATAAAACGGGTCATTGATTAAGGGGAGAGTGTTTTCAAATTTATTTCATCTAACGGGCTTATTTAATCATGATATAATTAATAGAAAAAGGTGTTTGCCTACCTTAAATTGCTAGGATATGATTGTTAGGATTAGATGATTCGAGTTTGATATTCAAATATAATCCTCATGCCTTTGTATGATTTGATTGAATGAGTTTCGATGTTGGATTGACTTTTATTAGCCAATTGCTGTTTGGGTGTTGTCGACCACCATATATCTGTATGTATGTCTATCTGTGTTGACTAACGAATGCAAATAATATGGTTTATGAGAATGTTCCCGCTCCTGCTCCCACAAAATCTGACAATCAGATTCTGCCAGTTTATAATTGGGTGTCGATAGGTAAGGGCAACTATATCTTGGATCGACAAAAGAAGAAAAGGAACCTCATATTTCAGATCTCTGTAAATATTCTGCATGATATATACAACTTCAGAGGTCTCACTGCATCAGCAAATTTTTCTTCCACCCTTACAGCAACAACCGAAACAGCTTCTGAATTTCCACCACCTAACGTTTCTTTGTGCAAGACAAGTAGTGGATGATACAATTTTGTTGTTATGTGTCTACTTTCAATACCTATCATATCTGAAACTAACACCCTCCCTCATAGATTGAGGGGGAGCGGTCAAATGTTCCATTATCCGTACATGTAATTAATCTGACCACATTTTCCTCACAAATTTTCTAAACTTATTTAAATCAATTGGGATCCAAAATCTCAAAAGGTTTGAAATTTTTGATCAGAGGAGTGAATGTGATTTAAATATGAGATCTGATAAAATGTGATCATTTTGACTCAAAGTGTAGGCTCTCTCTAATATGTGATAAACTCTTTCGTATATCGATGCACATATTGAGGGGAGCGAATGGTTATTGATGGCAATCGTGGAAGTATATCAAAGACCGACCTTGCATTTACTTTATTGAAGTTATAAGGATGGTAAGGTTAGGTAATCGTCCCCATGATCCTGCCAGAGTCGGAGGGATCTACCTATGGACAATCCACTAGATAGTGTAGAAGTCCTTAGGTATGATTAAAAAAGGAGAAAAGTGAGAATAAGGGAAGAATGCCGACTGAGGCAGAGCTAGTACTGGAACAAATCCAGCAAGGTACTAGTGGTGAAGTCTTGGTAAGCGCTAAAGGGGTTGAAGAATGAAAAAGAAATGTAAAGATAAAGGGTGAAAATAAATAGCCCTCCAAATATTCAACCTTAGGGCAGAAACCGGGTTCAATACATATGCTACTGGTGGTTACTAAAGTAACGCCGGTATTGAAGACAAGACGTCATAGACCCAGTGACGCACTACTCAAGTTCTCTTAAAAGGACTTGTTTCATTCTCACTGAATCGATGTAATCTATCAACCTTCTCTTAGAGATGGTTGATATTAAAGCAGGAGACCCTGTTCCTAGTCTTCGCATAGGAAAACCAATGTGCACTATTGAGTCTAGAGCCAAGAGATCAACAATAAATATCATTAGGACATACTATCAATATGCTTATTGTTTCATACACTGTGAAAAGTAAGAAAATATACCTTAAGAGTCCTATGCATTATCCTTGTGGTATTGCCAAAACATCCGAGTGATACACAAAAGTATTCACAATGAAGATGGAAATCCTTCTAGAGCCAACATCAAACAAGCTCTCGGTGGGTGACATGTGAGATCCTTCATGGATCAAACTTGTGACAACTGGAAAACAACAATGGGGCGATTCACATTTGAATCAACCTTGTTCCAATAAAGGAATTGACGTATACATTTTGGAAAACCTTTTGATGTGCTCAACAATAGTTTTCTAGCACATTGACTGCGCATAAATTTTGTTGGGATTACGTGTAACTATTATTCAAGTGTCGGTCATTAGTATTGTAATAGGTTGCTAATTAGGATTATATGTTTGTAATTAATGCTAGGCTTATGTAGTAAGCCCATGAGCCTATGCAAAGGCCCAAACGCCTAAGGGAAGGGACTAGACGTGTTACCCTAGATCCCTTGCCTATAAATACTATGTAAACCCTCTTAGGAGGGTGTTGGTTCTTCTCATTTATGCATAAACGTTTCTTAATATTGTGTGTGTGTGAAGAATCCGCCATCTCCTTCCTTCATCTCTTTCTATCTACATCTTAACATACTTGTGTGATCACATTATGGTGACCTAACAGTGGTATTTATCACCATCTAGTTGTTTGAAACGTTTTTCTTGAAGTTTGTTTGGTTATACGTAAGTTTCTCTCATTCATCACCATTTCTTACGCGTAAACTTTAATTTTAGCACTCCAATCTTGAAGCTTGGAAAGTTTTAAGGTTACTATACGTGTTTTAAGAGCGTTTTCACTCGTTTCTTGTTGTTCATCACGTTTAACGAATAAGCAGAAATTTCACTTTTGGTGTAAAGTTCAAAACTTTCTTGTTAGTTTAGTGTTATTGAAGCTATCATCAAAATAATCGAGTGTACAACGCGTTTTAGAGCTTAAAATGTCATTTTCGTCATTTCTGGCGAGTATATGAATAAGCTAATACCCTATTCTTACGAGTAACTTAAACCCTTATCTTACGAATAAGAATACCCTAATCTTACGACTAAGCTTTACGAACAAGGCAAGAGTTTACGAATAAGAATTCTTATGAATAAGGAATCTTCTTCAGAATCTTCAAAGTTATTTGTAACTCAGTGTTTCTCTTGCTTGAATAAGCTTGTGAAACACTTCGACTTGTGGATATCTCTCTTACTTGGACAAGTTTGAAAGATTTTGGATTTTTAACCTATTCTTACGAATAAGGTCAACACTTACGCGTAACACTTTATGAATAAGATATTATCTTACGAGTAAAGGTTCTTTACGACTAAGTCTTGAGTTTACAAATAAGATTATGTTTAAGCCACGAAGTTTACGAGTAAGATCATCAAGAAGCCTCATGGAAAATATTTGAAGAAGGTAATTCTTGAAGGTCCCTTTCAAATGCCTACTGTGATAATTCCTGGTGATCCAATAGCTAATCCACCAAGAGCTGACACTACTACCACTATCCTTGAGTCTCAACTAACTGCAGAATAGATTCTTCACCAAGAAGCTGATGAGCTCGCAATGGAATACATTCTTCTGGGATTGCCTAATCCGATTCTTTGTAGTGTTGATGCTCAGAAAACTACAAAAGACATGTGGGAACATGTTCACCTCTTAATGGAAGGCACTGAACTCAATCAGGAAGACATGGAATCAAAACATTACCTAGCTTATAAAATGTTCATGATTGATCCAGGGGAGTCATTAGAGTCATACTATTATCGGTTCATAAACATCATCAATAAATTGGACAGACACAACATAATATTACCAAGAATTACAATCAACACAAAGTTTCTGAGTTGTCTTGGTCCAAATTGGGAGAAGTATGTTACGTTCATCTGTTAGGCTAAGAACCTTCATAATGCAAAATACGGGTTGTTATATGATTATCTAAAGCACTATCAGAAGGAAGTGGACAAACATTGAGCTCTCTGTGGAATCTATGCACCTTTACCTAATGCTAATTCAATTGCTTTGATTGCTCAGTCTTTTGCACCATAATTTCCTCAATTTACACAGCAGCAGCAAGCCCTCACTTACCCTCAATAGACACCATCTGCTCAGATCACTCCATATGATCCATCACAGCAATCAAATGATACTCAACTGGTTCCTTACAACAACAACTCAGATTCATCACTTTACAGTGAAACCCAAAATGATGATGAAGAAGCCTTCAATACGTTGAATCAAGGATTTGCACTAATTGCTCGTGCCTTCGGGAGATTTGCATACAAATCCAACAACCGTCTTCGTACATCATCGAATACTAGGATTCAAGCTGATGTTCAGAATGGAAGAGTTGAAGTTTAGAACGAAAACAATGGACGTCTGATGGGAAATGGTAGCTACATGGGAAGTGGACTTGGGTATAATGCTTCTGGAAGGAACAACATGGTTGCTCCTCAGCAAAGGGTTTAGATTGTTGAGCAAGGGAATGTTCAGAATGGGAATACGGGTCTTCGATGCTATAACTGCATGAAAAGGGACATCTGGCTAATGCATGTCCAAAACCAAGAACAACAGGAAATGCTTATCACAAGGAGGCTTTACTCTTGGCTCTTAAAGATGAAGCTGGTGGAACTCTTACAGATAATGAACATAGCTTCATGGCCAATGCAGAATCCGATGATGATATGGAGGACTTGCAAGCTAACGCAGCTGTAATGTTAATGGCAAACATGCAAGAACTTCACATGAGTGACACAGGCCCAGTTTATGATACTGATGACTTGTCTTAGGTACCAGATCCAAATATGTACTTCATACATGATCTGATATCTCCGCCTGCATCTGCATCCGACAAGGAGCAAAGTGTTCAAAATAAGCCATCAACATCTCATCAAGAAGATAATCAAGTTGATCCCGTAGTTACATTTGATGATCAAGTTGACCCCATGGTTACATTTGATGATCAAGTTGACCCCGTGGTTACATTTGATGATCCCACTAATGAATATGTTGACACTCACATTGAACAAGTTGAAACTTCGTCTAATCTAGATCCAGAGCTCATGACCTTACTTATGACCATCCAATCTCAAGTTGAGAAATGCAATGAAATAAATGTAACTCTTAGAGAAAAAATTGCACTGTTGACTAAGGATCTTGAATGCTACAAGAAACAACTTGAAAATTTTGAAACCAAAGACAAACGTGAACACAGTTTTGAAGTCGCTTTTCAAAAATCGTATCTAAACGAACAAGAATTAGAAAAACAGATAAGAGATCTAGTAGCTTCCAAAAACGATTTGATTTCTCAAATGGAACAAAAAAAATTTGAACACAAACAACACGTTGTCACTCTCACTTCGGAAATTCAAAAAACCAAACTTGAGTTGTCCTCGTGTCAAAATGATTTTTTCAATTCAAACAAACATCAAGGAAGCGAGTTGATATGTATCTTGATGAAATTGTCGATTTGCAAAACAAAATCAAAGAGTTTCAAAATATTGTGTAAACACATGGTGAGTCAATCACAACAATCGAAAAGTTCACTCTTAAGCCAAATCTTGCTGAGAATAAACCACGTTTTTTACATAGAGCATTCAAGGAAAATACAAAGTTGTATAGTGTAAAATATCTCCTTGATGAATCTATTGTGCGTGTTGTTGAATATAATTGTGAAGAGGAACAAGATGCGGAAGAAGAGAGTCGATTAAAAATGAGCATCGTAAAATATAATCAACCATTTGACTACTCAAAAGTTCCTCATATTTCCAAATCTTTTGTTCCCCAGCAGGATAAAACTGAAACACCTAAGGTTATCACACATATTAATGAGTCGTCTTTTGACGTTGGTCCCGTTAAAACCATTGCAAAAATTAATGGTCATTTACCTTCTTTGAGTGAAATCACACCATTACCCGAAAGATGTCGTATTCTAAAATATTTTGATACATTCATGTCAGACATTAATCTTTTGGAAAATGCAATTAAACGTAATTATGAAATAAATGCTACTTTTGAATCGGCTTATGCTAAAGAACAAAGAGAAATCTTTCAAAAACAACTTTTACCACATGTTCACAATTTCCGTCAATGTGCAACATATTGGGAACAGGAACTTCATAATGAAGTTAGACAAATGAAAACAATTTTCAATGAAACAGAAACATCTATTTTGAAAATCAAAAAGAAAAATAAAAAATTTTGAAATCATGTTGATCGACTCTTGGAAAATGTTATATGTGCTGATACTATATCGATTGTGTTGTATTATACTGCTACATCTGCTTGTGATAATGTTGATACCGTTGATACAGTTGATAAGGATAATTATAATGTGTCATAAATCGAAACATTGAAAGCTAAAAATGAATGTTTGTTAAATGAAATTTCTGAAGTAAAATGTCGTCTTCACTTGAGTCAAAATGATTGTATTGATCGTGAAATTGCTTTACAAAACAAACTCAATCAGTCGAGTGAAAAATCTTTTGAACCAAAACTCGAACGACTGGATGATGAAAACGCGTCTTTGAAATGTCAACTTTTCAAATCTGAACAAGAAATTGAAAAAAGTGAAAAAGAAATACGGAACCTTATTTGACTTGCTCAAAAAGACACGTGTTAAAGCATCAAAAGATCATGAACAATACATTGCTTACACCCGTGATATAATGAATAGAAATGGACACTTGCATTCAGAAAATCAGAAATTAGAGCACACTATCATTGAATTGAAACAGGAATTGGTGAAACTTGAGAAAGAAAAATCTAGTAACACAAATGTTCTTGCACCTAGAATGTTTAAAGTTGATACTAGGATATCCATTGACAAAACACAAGATACTAATGTGATTCCTTCCCCTTCTACAGGAGTAGTTGCCTCCACTTCTAGCATTAGCAATTCACAGCCTAAGAGCACTCAACGGAAGAATAGGAATTTTCAACGTAAAAACGGAACAATAAAAGCCCAAGAATTAGAAGATCATGTTAGGACTTTGAATAAAACACATGTTGCACCTGCTTTAGATATTACGTTAGACAAATGTAATAGAAAAGGCAATGTAACTAATGTTGAATCTTTAAGTACTTTGAATGTTATGTTTGAAGCTTCTTGTGTATTTTGTCACAAAAGTATGTTTTCTAGTTGTCATGATAATTGTGTTGCTAAATATATCTTGGCTCGTAATCAGAAATCTAAAAGTGGCATTACCTTTAGGCCCACTATTGCTTCTAAGTTTGTGCTAGGAAAACGCCTATTTGTAGTTTTTGAGAATATCATTGATGCACCCATAGCTCCATCATCACCTCTTAGGAAGATACAATCACCTAGTTCATTCACTAAGACAAAAGCACGTACTAGTTGGACTTGGCAGAGATGGTTACAAAGTACACCTGGCTTTAAATGGTTACCCAAAACTAATAACATGTGTGCTTCAACTGTGACTACAACGGAACCCTCTAACTCTATGGGTTCCACCTCTACCTCTATTCCACCTGTGTCGTCTGTGTGTATTGCAGGTGTTACAAATCATTCTCTGAATTGTTGATAGCTGTTGTTCCCGGCACATGACATGCAACATCAAATTTTTATCAAACTTTTTTGCAAAGTTAATTGACACTGTCAGGTTCAGGAATGATCACTTCGCTGCTATAATGGGCTACGGAGATTACATCCATGGGAACATCAAAATTAGCAGATTTTACTATGTTGAAGGTCTTGGACACAATCTTTTCTCAGTCTGTCAATTTTGTGATGGTGATTTGGAAGTTGCTTTTCGGGAGAAAACTTGTTTCATTCCTGATCTACAAGGAAACGATCTCATGTCATGAACCCGTTCATCAAGCCTTTACACAATTTTAATGAAAGACATGGTCGCCTCATCTCCCATTTGTCTACTTTCTAAAGCAACATCAACAAAATCATGGTTGTGGCATAAGAGACTTTCACATTTGAACTTCAAAACCATAACTGATCTTGCACGACACAAACTGGTTGAAGGTCTTCCAAGGTTTCGGTATTCTAAAGACCACCTATGCTCAGCTTGTGAACAAGGAAAAAGCACTCATGCACATTTTGCTTTGAAGGTTGAAAATAGCACTCAGCATGTTCTTCACCTTCTTTACATGGATTTTGTGTGGCCTGATGCGTGTGTAGACAATTAATGGCAAGGGCTACATTCTCGTAATCGTTGATGACTACTCTAGATGGACTTGGGTTTATTTTCTTTGAAGTAAAGATCAAGCTCCACCAATGATCATCACCTTTCTCACAAAAATTCAAGTTCAGCTTCGTAACAGGTCATACAAGTCAGAACAGACAAAGGAACTGAATTCTTGAATCAAACTCTTCGAGAATATTATGAGAAAGTGGAAATTCAGCATCAAACATCCATTGCAAGAACACCCGAATAGAATGGAGTTGTCGAAAGACGAAACCAGACGTTGGTAGAAGCTGCAAGAACGATGTTGATAAATGCTAAACTTCCAGATTACTTATGGGCATAAGCCGTGTCAACAACATGTTATACTCAGAACCGTTCAATGATCTCAAAACGCCACAACAAAACACCTTATGAGCTTATTCATAACAGTAAACCAAACTTAAAACACTTGCATGTATTTGGTGCTCTCTGTTATCAAAATAATGATCGTGATAAATTTGGAAAGCTAAAGGCTAAAGCTGATATTGGAGTCTTTGTCGGATACTGTGAACAATCTAAAGGATACCGGATCTGGATTCGACGTACAAAGGAAATTATGGAGACTATTCATGTTATATTTGATGAGCTCACAGAGATGGCTTATGAGCAAAACAACTTAGAATCCGGACATAACCGTCTCAACTTCCTTGAATCATCAGCTGACCAAACCTTTCAAATCACTCGTTGTCAAATGGAAACTTTGTTTGCTCCTCTGTTTAATGAAGATTTTGATCAACGTGCTCCAGATGTATCAACTATTTCCGCTGCTCAAACTGATCAAATTCCAATACCTGATACACCTGAAACAACAACATCTGTTGCTGATGCACCTCCGGGCGAATCTCCAACAACACCTGAACAAACCACTTCAAATGAAAATGACCTAGCTGATGATCCTCTAAACCACAATGTACCTACACCTGCAGATTATGATGGAAACGCGTTTTTCAACTCTTTTGCCTCTGAAACGACCAATCTAGATGTTGCTGAATCTTCTACCAGCCATTTAGATCCACCTAATCTGCACAATGTATATCAATACCAACCTTCAACACACAGATGGACCAAAGATCATCCTCTTGTTAATATTATTGGCAACCCAAACCAACCAGTTGTAACCAGACAACGCCTTCATGCTGACGGAGAAAACTGCATTTATGCACTCACTGTCAGTCATACCGAACCTAGAAACATTAAGGACGCAATGACTCATGACAACTATATTGAATCCATGCAAGAAGATCTGAACCATTTCAAACATTTAGAAGTATGGGAATTGGTTAAAAGACCAGCAGGGGTCTATGTCATTGGTCTAAAATGGATTTGGAAGAACAAAGTAGATGCTAAAGGAACAGTCATTCGAAACAAGTCTCGTCTGGTGGCTAAGGGTTATAAAAAGGAAGAGGGTATCGACTATGAAAAATCATTCGCACCGGTTGCTAGACCTGAGGTTGTACGGATTTTTCTGGCATTCGCGGCTCACATGAACATCACCGTCTACCAAATGGATGTCGAAACAACATTTCTAAATGGAAAACTTAAGGAGACGGTGTATGTTAGCCAACCATAAGGATTTGTTGATCCAGAGTTCCCTCATCATGTCTATAAATTGATCAAGGCTCTCTATAGTTCAAATAAGCCCCTCGGGCGTGGTATGATAAGTTGTCATCCTTCTTGCTTGCTCATAATTTTATCAAATGATCGGTTGACCCCACACTGTTTATTTAATATCACGGGGCACACATTTTAATTGTTCAGATTTATGTGGATGACATCATTTTTGGTTCTACCCACAAAAAGTACTCAAATGCTTTTTCATAACTAATGAAAACAAATTTTGAAATGTCAATGATGGGTGAACTTACGTTCTTCTTAAGACTTCAAGTTCATCAATCACCCCGTGGTATTTTCCTCAGTCAGTCAAAATATGCACTTGATAATTTGAGAAAACTTGGTATGCAAACTTGTGACACCTATATACACCAATGGCTCATACTAGTAAACTCGATGCTGATTTACATGGGAAACTGGTTGACCCTTCCAAATACCGTAGTATTATTGGGTCTCTCATGTATCTAACATCTAGTAGACCCGACATTGTATTTGCTATATATCTATGCTCCCGTTATCAGTTAAGACCCACTGAAAAACAGCTCTCAGAGGCTAAAAGAATCCTCAGTTACATCTAAGGGTGAGCATACAACCCGAACGGACCGGACCGACCATCGGACCGACCGAGACCAGACTGGACCGGACCGGACCGACCACATTCGGTCCGGTCCGCGGTCTTGGCATTTGGGCTAATTCGGTCCTCGGTCCGGTCTGGACCAAAACCGACGAATTTGGGCTAATTTGGACCGGACCGACCGGACCGACCACATTCGGTCTGGTCTCGGTCTAAGGTTTATGCCGAAATCGGTTCTCGGTCCGGTCCGGTCTTGGCCGGTCCGGTCCTGTTTTTGGACCGTGCACACCCCTAGTTACATCAAGGGAACCATTAACTTGGGGATCTGGTATCCGAATGATTCTGGTTTTGAAATAATAGCATTTTTAGATGTCGATCATGTAGGGTGTTTAGATACACGTAAATCTACTTTTGGCGGTTTAAAATTCCTTGGTGATAAACTGGTGTCATGGCAATCGAAGAAGCAGGAATGTACATCATTGTCGTCAACTGAAACAAAATATGTAGCCATGTCTGCGTGTTGTTCTCAAGTCATCTGGATGAGAACACAATTCATGGATTATGGTTATGTATTCGACAAGATTCTGGTGTACTGTGACAACAAAAGTGCTATTGCGATCTCGTGCAACATGGTTCAACACTCAAAGTCAAAGCACATTGCTCTTCGCTACCATTTCTTCAAAGAGCATGTGAAGAAGGGAGCGGTGGAACTATACTTTGTAGGTACAGAACACCAATTGGTGGACCTTTTCACGAAAGCCTTGCCTCCCGCAAGATTTTAAAACTATCTTGAAAAGTCAAACACCAAAACCATTTTTGTAAGTATTTATCAAAAACAAAATACAAAAATAGAAAATCATATAAAATCCAAAAAATATTTTTCGTTTTAATTTTTTATGAAAAAACAAACATTGCAAGTACATAATTTCCATCAACACTGTGTTCTCTTAAACATTTCACAATTTTTCCCGAACAAGTGTTGAGGGGGAGATTGTACATATTTTACAAGTTTCATAAAACTTTGTACTTGCATGTTACCAAAAATATGTTGTTTTATAAATGTGTTGGTAAAGTATCATGGTTAAATACCCTCCTCGAACTCAAAAAAGTTTATAAAATTCATCAATTCAAAAGTAGAGGGGGAGTATTGTCAAGTTTAATGCTAAAATGATCTTTGTCTTATCCATATTGTGAGTTAACGGACCTTGTTTGAAACACTTTGAGGTTAAGGGACTAAATGTGTCATTTTGGAAATCAAAATTTTAACAAAACACATTGAATGCAAGCATTCAATGCATTGCTGCAACATATTTACTTCTTACCCACCAAAATCAACGACCCACAAATCATCTTCAAATCTGTTCGTGATTTTCAAAATCTGTAAGTGTTAAAACATTTCAATGAGTTTTTGAAATCATAATGATCCAACGGATCAATTTTCCACAATTGAGTTTTTAAATTTTAGTCATATGAACGATTTGGGCGTTTTTGATTATGCATGTTTTTGTTGAAAATCCTTGTTGTAAAACGTTTAATATTGAGTCATGAACATGTTTTTACAACAAAATCATGCCCAGAAACCTAAATTGATTGATTTTGATATTAGGGTTCATGCGACCCATTTGGGGTTTTTGTATTCTGATTTAGTTGGCTAGATTTCCTTATTCGTATGGCAGTTTCCTTATTCTTAAGAATCAAAAGTGTTGAGAATACAAAAATTAGACCAAAAACTTAAAAATCTTAAAAATCAAAAGTTTAAGGTTTATGAACACATTTAGATTGAATCTTTTGATTCTGTGGACAAACATTATTAAAATGTGTTTAGGATCACTCATATGCACCTTAAGAACACTCAGAAACAAACAAAGCTTGATTTAGTTGGCTAGATTTCTTATTCGAAAATTTAGGTTTTAGGGTTCAAGAACACTTCTGAATAAGGATTCTATGAATGTGTAAACTGTTTAAATGCCATGATTGTGTTCTGAATGATGAATGAATTGGATTGTAATCAGTGAATTGATGTTTTAGTTAACAGGAGGATTATTCGAAAAGATTGCTAAGGTTTTCAAAGTTCTGAACAAGAAATTTTTTTACGAATAAGCAATTTATGAATAAGAAGGGTCTACAGTGACTTACGAATTTCTTGGAAAGAAATTCTTTAACTCGGAATGGTTTACGAATAAGGCCATATTCTTACGAATAAGGCTTATTCTTATGTGTAACCTTATTCTTACGAATAAGGAAACTGCCTTACGAATAAGCACTTTTCTTACGAATATGCACTATTCATAAACATAATCATATTCTTACGAATAAGTATCATGTTTACGAACATGTCTTACGCGTAAGTTAAATCTTACGAATAAGCATACTCTTACGCATTAGACTTAATCTTACGAATAAGCATCCAACTTTACGAATAAGGACGCAAGTTACGAATAAGTTACTGTTTACAAATCTGTTAACTCTTACGAATAAGTCACAATCATGTTTTGTCTTAAAGTTTATGATTTGTCGTTTTTTGTACAAGATATTTTCCGCAGAAATACAAAGGTATGTATTTTCCCCGGGTCGTTTTCCCAACGAGGGATGAATGGAGATTTCAACTCACGTCGCGTGATTCGGGATTCGAATGGGTTAAAAGAGATTTTTAGAATTTCTACACTACGGGGCAATGGGAAATTAAGGGAAGCAATTAAAATGGAATCTAAATCTATGGGGAAACAATTAACAATGCAAATTTACGCTAAAAAACAAATTACGACTTTAAATGAAACGCGACTTAAATGCAAATAATACCAAAATAAGTCCTAAAAATGATCTAAAATTATTTTATAAACTAAAATGATATTTGAAAACTATTTAATAATTAAAACTAATTTTTTGGATCTTTCTGATTTATTTTGAATTAAAAACTAATTTTAGACATTTAAAATAGACTAAAAATACTAAAAATTAGGAAAACATGCAAGAAATTTACAAAAATATTTTTCAAAAAATCAAAATTAACTAAAAAGAATTTTCAAAACTGGAATCACATTTTTCTGAATTTTTTTCGATTTATTATGAATTTAAAACTAATTAAATTCTTAGAAAATACTATTTAAACTATGAAAATTCTGGAAAATTACTTTTTATGACTTTTTGAATATTCTAAAACTAATAAAATTAAAATTGTAGTTTTCTGAACATTTTCTGAATTATTTGGATTAAATGCTAATTAAAATGCTAGAAAATGACATAAAATGCAGAAAAATAGCAAATGAACAGTGAAAAATATAAAAACTTCTAGAATATTATAAAATAAAATAGAGAACTACGGAAAATAACAGAAATGATTTTTGGAGCACAAGAACTATGATTTGAGCACACTACTTGAATGAATAAGCACTTAAAATGAGCAATAAGCTAACCACAAGAAGCTAAAAGCTACCTAAACTTAAAACTAACCTAAACTAACTTATTTATGGCTATTTCTACTGTTTTGGATCAAAAGAGCACAAGCTAGATGCAATTTAACTACAAATCAAGTCCTAACTAAATTTAGCCAAACGGCCCTCTGGGTACTTTAAGCCTACATTAAGCTAGCTTAAAAAAATCACAAAAATAAACTAAAATGACTTAGCAGTAGAAAACCAACCATTGATCTATTGTCCAAAATTTCAGCTTCTAAGGATCTAGAATGAAGAAATTAAAAATCAAAACTATAAGCTATATATAGGAATATAAGGATGATGTGCAGTCAGTGATAAGGACAAGAAGGGGCTTATGCAGAACTTAATAAGCTATTCTACAGGCATCTAAGGGAATACTAAAAGTAAATCAAGCTATCTCTATGCTATAACCTACTAGTGGAAATCAAATACAGTTAAATTCCTAAACTAAATAAGCAAATTATCAACTTAACAACGTGGATATGGGGACGAACACTGGCCGATGTGCATCAGCAGATAAGGCAAACTAGGAGACTTTTGGATCAAAATGAGCTTTCTAAACACTTCCAAACGCCAAGTAAGTTTGAACCAATTTGGGATGAGAGGGAATGATGATGAACTCATCAGATTGGGACAGAACCAAGGATTTGAGAGCAGATTTTTAGAAATGCTTAAAACACAAAGGTACTTGACGCCAAGCCTTGAAATTTTTTGGTAAAATCATCATATAAATTATAAATACATTTGTAAACTGATTTGAACCAATATGAAATGATCAAAGAAACCTAGAACTAAACTTCCAAACAAATTAAAACCATCATTAACTCAGAAACTATTTTGGCTTAGAAAGTTGACTATTGTTGACTTATCTAAAATTTGCACAAACTGAATTAAAACCTAGATTGAGATGAAGTAAAGTAACAATAAACTTACATAAGCTACAACAAGCTTATATAAGTTTATTTACACAGAATTTAAGCTCTTAAATGGAAATTAAATGCAAGTATAAAGTAGACTTTGAACAAAATTAACTCTGAAAATTGAAATTGTATTAATCAAAAACTGAAATTACAACTAAATTT
Organism: Chrysanthemum makinoi; assembly: GCA_910596185.1. Taxonomy (NCBI): domain Eukaryota; kingdom Viridiplantae; phylum Streptophyta; class Magnoliopsida; order Asterales; family Asteraceae; genus Chrysanthemum; species Chrysanthemum makinoi. Next base: position 225,740,815 of record OU343223.1, on the reverse strand, counting down.
AAAACAAAAATAGACAGTAAAATTGACAGAAAATAAATGGCCTAAGCTTTCTAAAGACGTGAAAAACTGGACACCTCGAATTGTGATGTAGAAGGGCCTTTTATAAGCTTTTAAGGGAGCCTTGGGATGCCATTGGGAAGCTTCTGGACCTTTTCATCCACACCATTCAATCACTCTAGCATCACCACTTATCATCACAGCCGTCAGATTAATGATATGAGGTGTTCCCAGGGGCGGACCTTTATGAGGGTAGGGGAGGGTCCCGGCCCCCCCAAAATTTATGACACTTAATGTAAATATTGTAGGTTTTAGGGGTAATTTAGTTGAGGTTATAAATAAATCTTCGATTCGGCCCCCCCAAAATAAATGGCCAAGTTCCGCCCAGGTGTTCCCTCCAATCACATGCTCCCAATTCGCCAAGCTGGCAATCTTTGTGTGTCATTCTTCTGACACGTTGTCAGAATCACTTAAGTGGGGTTAATTTTGGGTGAAGCGTGGTAAACGGTGAATGGAAAAGAAGCACAGTAAAAGGGTTTTGATTTGGGCGCGCTTTGTGTTTACTGGGATTATTATTTTTGACTTGGGATGTTGACTATTTGACCGTGATATGACTGGTGGGTAACTAATGGTATACGGGTATGGGTTTTTTAACATGTTGGGCTTGGGCTAAGGTAATAAAGGCTGAGGTGATAAATGGTTATATTTTTGTATTTTGGGCTTTTGGTGTATTAAGGATCATTCAAGTAAATTTGTAACTAATTAGGACAAATGGTGTAAATTTTGAAAGGATAAGGGTATAATGAAAGATTATGATAAATGGGATATGAAGGGTGAGTTTTGTTATTTTGGGAAAGTTGAGGGGTTAATAGTGTAAATATGGAAAGTGAAGGTGTAATGTGAAAAACTCCCAAAACATGATCCATAACTCCGTAAAATGCACTTTTGATCATCCAAGTCCTATAAAATAGCGTCCCCGGCATCGGCTTTTGCTTTCTTCTTTCTCTCGTGCTCGATTTTCTCCGTTTTTGGCTTACTTTTGTCTGTTTTCATCATATCCGTACCTGTACATGCATAAACTCAAGAAACCAACATATATTAGCAATAAACGGCTCTTTCTTGGTTATTTTGGGCATGATTTGGTAAAGAAAAGGTATGTGTTTTAGCACATACCAAAATACCCCAGACTAGACGATTGTCGTGTCCCCACGCAATGCAATCAACTCACGCTTCTAAAACTAAGGATTTCAATCTCTTTCTGCTAAACCTATGAAAAGTAGCAAAGATTCCTCAAAGGAGATTAAGAAACCCTTAATTCTAAAAACGCCCCGTTTACTTTCCATTCACATGTAGATATTACGATTAAGTACATTCCGATTATGAGTGTGATTTTGTTGAACTTTCATGTCGATCAATAACTCTAACATTTTTCAAGCGACATTTTAGGATCACGGAGTTGGAAACACAACACAGCGTGAAGTGACCATACGGATAGAATACATCGTCCTTGATTTTTCACAAGTCCCCAAACTAGCGTAAAATAAAATCATTGTTAAATATGACTTTAGATGCTAACACTACCCATGGAAGTTACTTGTGTAATTACCGTTTGCTCCCATTTTCCTATTTTCCTCTAGATTTTTTATTTTTTGAAAGAAATGATTTCCTCAAATTTCTCGTTTCGATAATTTTTATTCCATAAAGATATGAAGCTAAGTCGCTAGTGGTTATCCACCTTCCTCGAAAACCATTGCACACAAGAATGAGGTCCACATCAAGGTCATAATTTAACCGCGATTTAGGAAGATATCTCCCGGATTCAAAGTTTGGCTTAACACTTATTTAAGCACATTTGCATTTTGCAATTTAGGCCCTTGGTCTTTTCAACCACTAACTCAACGGGATTACCGTTTGTCCGAGAAGTCTTATTATGACTTTGGATTTTCCTCAACCTTTTTAGAAGTCCATGACAACGGGGGTACCGTTGGACATAGAAAACTTTTATGGCTTTGAATTTTTCAACTTTAATAGATTTGGGCTTTATTTCATGTTAATTTTTGTGCCAAACTCCGAATCTACTGACTTTATAACAATAGAAACAATAGCAGTAAACTATAGGAATGGGTTGTCTATTACACATAACACTTGACATTACCTTGATGTGTACCCAACTCTCATGGGCAAGGATTCTCTAAAGAAGAATAAGAACTAACTATCGTCAAAAACTCAACATCTCTAATTATTTATTTGACAGATATGGGGTGAAACAATTTTGTGGGAACAAAAAGCCATAAGGTATGATGGGCTCTAAAGAGAACCAACTACTCCACGCTTAGCATCTAAACTCATAAGTAACTCTATCATTCATCGATCTCCGCAAATTTAAAATCCCAAATAATGAGATCCGCGGATGCTTAGCCGATAATTACATTATCTATGGTTAAGAGAACAAGCTAGGGCTCAACACTCCCGGTCAAGTCAGAATTCTATTCCTACTCTCACCAGCGGAAAGTCAACAAGGTGTCAAAACATATATTAACTTATCAATTGCTTCGTCAAATAATCTCAAGTCTCGCCTTTTTAAAGTCACTTATTAGAAACTAGCAAATTCTTGTTGTTTAAACGCGTATTTAAAATCACTTAGGAGACTTGCAAATTCTTGGCCTTGTGAGCTAGAATCGATTTTATAGCCTCTTGTCTAAGCAATTAGCAAAGACTTTTCAAGCATATTTAAAGAAACATCTAAGAGACTAGCAAGAACTTTTCAATCATAAAACTAGCAAAAGCTTACAAAAATTTTAAATTTTCTCATTTTTGCACAATTTTTTCATTTCTAAGGAAAAACGAGGTTGAGTATAACGACAAAATAAGCAAGTGCGGTCAAATCAAATCGAAGATTACCCTAACCCAGACTAAAACGAAACATTGTCCTCAATGTTTAAAGGCAAAGGTATCAACGAAAATCTAAAAGCCGTTTATTAAGTATGCTCAAAGATAAACGTTAGTCGATAAGATTTTGGATATGGATTTCCATCAGCATCGATCATGAAACTCGAAGGGAGAAAGACAAACTTCGAGCACGAGAGTCTTCATATCGGGAAAAATCCTAGACAAAACATCACAAACAACCAAACACCAGAAATCGAAGAGGCTAACCCCTTCACGTCACTTATTAGAAAATAGAAAGAAGATAAACGCTTGTTTTGTTATAATTCGTTAGCTTGACTCGCCCGAATTCATTTGTCTTGGGAAGCAAGTGGAAAGATAATCTCCATGGACTTCGTTCAAGAGGTTTGGATAAACATTGAAACATAAGAAAGTTCCACTCCGATGAGATGCCCACGGTTCTTAAAAGGAAAAGAGGTGATACGAGGTCAAAGATGGTATCCTCACTCCCATGAGTGAAAGAAGAGGAGAAATCACATTATATGGAAGAAATGGAATAAAGATTTTGATAACAATTAAGATCCATTCTTCACTTTCAAAAGCAAATTTTATATAATCTTTTAATGGTTTTGATCATTTTAAGCTCATTGGGTGATTTCAACAAAAATATCGGGGAGAAGGGTGGGATGATGTCGCCGATAACGAAACTCTTTTGAGAGCTCTTCTTCCTCCAAACTAAATCTTCCTCAAGATCAAAATAGACATGATCATACTCAGGAGGAGATATGAAATGAGAGGATTCACGGAGAACTCCTGAGATGTAAATCAAAGAGCCGAATCCTTGAGCTTCGGGCTCGAAAGGAATTTTCTTTAGACGACTCTACTTCTTTAATTTCTTCAAAGCGACATGTATAGATATAACTTTTCACATACACATCAAACCATAACACAAGGTATCATATAGATGGAATTCTAGAGAGAAAGTTAGAGGTTTAGGGAACTTAGTGAGAGAAAGTGAAAGATATTATTATGAGCTCCAACTCTCTACCTTGGGAGGTAGAGAGTATTAATAGTCTTACATAAAAGCGCCACACATGGTACGTGGATCGGGCATACGATGGGTAAAGACCGTCCGTCCTCCACGGTGTTACTTAACTAAATACTACTTAACTTAAAATAACTATGACTACGAGCTTTCTAACGATTACATATACTTGAGGTGACCGACTCTTTAATACCCGGAATTTCTAATTCCTAACAATCTCCCCTAAGGGAGGTCACCTCAATCATGCACTAAAATTACATTGAATACAAGCAGATATGACATTAACAATTGTTCTTGCATTCTTGATGTAGTCCTTTGTTCCTAAGCTCGTAGTCATTGATTCTTCACATTGCATGTTTGGTTATTTCAAGTGGAGGTCTTTTCTTGATCCACGTGATAATAATGTTGAGCCACTTTTGAGATCATCGGCTATAGAAAATCTCGATACATCCATTGTGGTGTTGGTATTATGTGATGTTGTGACTTTAGGACCGACATGCTCACATTCTGGATCATGATATCTTCTCATCGAGTAGCGGAAGCATTTGTTGAATCATGATATTGGCGGCGTAGCGAAGCATGGAGTGAAAATATCCGAGTCATTGATGCACTAATCATGATTTCTTTTGAGATGAATGTGTTAAGTGAGCATGCGGCTATGAATTGACCGCTTCATTACGGAACGCAAGCGTCGGGTGTACACGCATAAGCAGTTAGCAATAAAGCGCCGAAAGTGTCTTTGATCTCTTTCGTTGAATTGAGGTACACGGCCCACGGTTCCCGTTGATCGATTACAATCTTTGTGATCGGTATAATTCGAAGAATTTCCTTGGCGAGGGTTTAGCGGTGCTCTAGGCGTTCTCAAACCGGAACATCTCAAAGACAACGTGAGTGAACCGGCGAATTTGAGTCCAGCGATTGATGAAAAGATATTTGAAAAACAATCGAGTATTGCTCAATAGAAATTGTTTTTGCAATACAGCGAAGGTTTTAATGAAAATCAATTATCAATCATAAAACACCTTTTGATTTGAAAAATTAGTACACGATCGACGTGCTAATGAAAAGAGTTTTAAAGCACAAAGACCGGTTTTTCAAAGGTATCCGTCAATCCATAACTTTGAACGGGATTGATTCAAAAGATTGAATCGCCCCATTGTTTCCGTTCAGTTGTCACATGGTTGATCTGTATAATAGATCTCACATGCCACCTACCGGGAGCTTGTTAGATGTTGGCTCCAGAAGGCTTTCCATCTTCATAGTAAATATGTAAACACATCACTTTCGGATGTTACGGCAATACCACAAGGATAATGCGTAGGACTCAAGATATAATCTCTCTTTCCACATTGTGTGAAGCAGAGAGTCTTCATTGAAAGTGTCCTAATGAGATTTATTGATGATCTCGTGGCTCTAGACTCAATTTGTGCATATTTGGATCCTATATGGGAGACTAGGGAGAGGGTCTCCTTCTTCAATATCAACAATCTCTAAGAGAAAGTCGATAGATAATGTCGGTTCCCGTGAGAATGAAACAAGTCCTTTTAAGAGGAACTTGAGTGGTTTGGAAAGTTGAAGTGCGGTCGTCACTTTGGGTCCATGACGTCTTGTCTTCAATACCGATGTTACCATCAGTAGCATATGAATTGAACCGGTTTACGCCTAAGGTTGAATAAATGGAGGGCTATTTGTTTTCACCCTTTTCTCATTCAATTCTTTTAAATTCTTCAACCCCTTGATTGCTTACGAGACTTCATAGCTAGAACCTTGTTGGGTTTATTCGATTACTAGCTCGGTCTCGAGTCCGCACTCTTCCCATATCTCATTTTTCTCCTTTTATCATCATACCTAAGAACTCTACACTAACTAGTGGATAGTCCCTGGGTAGATCCCTCGGTTCTGGCGGATCATGGGAACAATACCTAACCTTATCATCCTTATATCACCATACATAAAGTAAAGTTGGTCGGTCTTTTGGTATTGTTCATCTGCCATTGGAACCAATTGAAAACCATTTGAAAATCAATCCGGATACTTGTGATATATTATCAAAGCATTTTGTACTTGAATTGTTTTTGATATTTTTAGAATAAGAACTCCCCTCAACATGTGCATCAAATGTTTGAAATTGTTTTGCACACGGAGGCAAGAGGAAGAATTAACTTCTTTGATTACCATTTTCTAAAAGATATCAACATCACTTCCCAAATCGAATCAAGTAGATAAAGCATTTTGGGGAAGGATGAGGTTTTCATGATTTTGCTCCCCTCAATATGTGCCTCGAGGTTTGAAAAGAGTTTTGCACATACTAGAGGAACACTGCACATTGAGATAAGTGATCACGTTTCAAATCATTGTGGTTTAATATAGATGCTCCCCTCAATGTGTGCATGGAAAATTTGAAATCGTTTGTCACTTACGGGGAGGCAAACATGCTAATCACTTTAGAAACCATTTATCGAATTATCAGTTTAAATCCTATTTAAATCACAACTTCTTCCCCGATCACAATTATTAAAACATTTGAGATTTGTGATCTCTGTAGATTTAAATTGATTTTGAAAGCTTTTAAGGAGAATTGTGACTTGATATGAAAGCGTTTTAAGCGATAAGGATCGATGTTGAGATTTTAAACTCCATTGGTTAAACATGCATGTACATCTTTTGAAAACAATTTAATGCCAAATAACTTTTTAATTTAATTGAAATCATTCTCCCCTCAATCAATGACATAGGTTGTTGATTGAGCGATAGAGATTTTGACAAATAAGTCCCGATGATTATCAAAAATAGAGACCGAGTTATTTTTCAAAGCATTTAGTTTTCGTGAGATAAATGTTATAGAATCCGAGCATGGAATTTGAAAACATGGTAAAACATGGCTCTGTTCTTTCTTTTAAAACCGGGTTATTGCATGAAAATGACAATAAACCATTGTTTCTCTTTCTCCCAAAAATATTTTTTAATTTTTTTTTTTTTTAAATTGAACAACATCTAAAGTCCGTGTCATTCTTTGAGTGACAGCACAAAGACCGTAGATATTTTCGAACCGAAAAAAACATGACAAAAAGACAATATTTTTTAAAGATTTTTGAATTTTTGATTTTTATGGATTTTTGAAAGTTTTATATTTTTCTATTTGGTTTTATAGGGTTTTATAATTTTGTATTTTGTTTTTTGAATAAGTATTTACAAGAGATAGATGAAGATAGACCTTTACTCCTCGTCTTCCTCACGAAGGCGTTTGAGTGTTACGGTTGAAGGCTTTTCAAGCCAAGCGTGGAAGAATAAACTCAAAAGCGTTCTCTTGGAAGAGCTTTGGTGAAGATGTCCGCTAAGCGATATTGAGACCTCACAAAATATAGTTCCACCACACCTTTTTCCACTTGTTCCCTGATGAAATGATGTCGAATGTCGATATGCTTTGCTCTTGAGTGTTGAGCGTTGTTGCTTGAGAGAGCAATAGCACTTTATTATCACGATCTGAGAGGATTTTGTTGAATTCAAAGCCATAGTCGGATAATTGAGATCTCATCCATAAGATTTGAGCACAACAAGATGACATGGCTATGTATTCACCTCTGTAGAGGAAATAGAAGTACTCATTTGCTTCTTTGAATACCAACTCACAAGCTTATCACCCAAAAGCGAGCACCTCGGATGTACTTCGGCGTGTATCTTGACAACCTGCATGATCAGCATCTGCATAGGCTGTTAGTGACATACCGGTGTCCTTTTGGTACCATAGTCCCATATTGATGGTTCCTTGGAGATACCGAAAGACCCGTTTAAGCGCTTCAAGGTGCTTTTTAGTAGGCTTAGCACGGTATCTAGCACACATGCAAAGCAGCGAACAAGATGTGCGGTCTACTAGGCGTGAGGTACATCGGGGATCCAATCATACTACGATATTTCGTTTGGTCAATCATGATCCCCGAGTGGTCCTCATCTAGTTTGGTTCGATCAATCATGGGGGTGTCAACAGGGTCACATGAATCAAATCCAAATTTCTTTAAAATCTCTATTGCATATTTAGATTGATTTATGAAAATGCCTCCGGGACTTTGTGAAATTTGTAATCCCAAGAAAAGCGACATTTGTCCCATCATTGACATTTGAAACTTAGAACTCATTTCATTAGAAAAATGATCACATTCCATTGGGTCGGTCGAGGCAAAAATAATATCATCAACATAAATTTGAACATGAGTTAAATGTTTGCACGACTTCACTGGTGAACAATGTAGGATCAAGCTGCTCCTTTCTTGAATCCGGATGATAGAAGAAACTTTGACAATGTATCATACCATGCCCTTGGAGCTTGCTTTAAACCGTAGAGAGCCTTCTTCAGGCGATAAACGTGAGTAGGATGCTCTTGATTCACAAATCCTTGAGGTTGGTGGCGTAGCGACTTCTTTAAGATCTCCGTTCAGAAATGCCGTCTTTACATCCATCTGATACACTACCATGTTCTTACTAGCGGCGTTAGCCAGAAAGATTCTGATTGCCTCGATTCGAGCAGGGAGCAAAAGATTCTTCAAAGTCTATACCCTCCTCTTGGCGATATCCTTTAGCAACTAAACGAGCCTTGTTTTTCAACACATCACCATGCTCATCAAGTTTTACTTTGAAGATCCATTTGAGTGCTATAATCATAGCACGTCTGGGCGGTACTAACTCCCATACATCAAGTCGATCAAACTCATGAATTTCTTCTTGCATGGCATTGAACCGGTTGTCTTCATTCATGGCGGTTTTAACATCTTTTGGTTCGATCTTAGAAAGTGCGGAGTTGAAGAAACACCATAAGGCATCGGTTGCAAGTTGTTTCCGGGTTGATCTGGGGCGAGAGGATTTCCAATGATGTTGTCTAATGGATGATCGTGAGTCCATTTTGTAAGGTGTTCATGTGGCAGTTGTTGAGGCGAGGTAGAGTCGATGTCTCACGAAGAAGATGGTTCGATGATGATTGAGAGTAGCAAATATGTTTTCAAATGGAGCATCCTCAGGGGTAGCAAAGGGATTAACTTCATCATTGATGCCAGAAACATTTCCATGATGTACATTTGAAGAATGTTGATTTGTTGATGAGGCGAAGGATCGGCAGGTGCTTCTTGACTTAAAGATATTGAGACTGAAGGATTGACTTCATTCATAGGAATATGAGCATCCTCATTGCGAGGAATCATTACCTCATTAGTGTTTGAATCATACAGTTCATCAAACATAGGATCAAACAATTTCTTTACATCATCTTCGGATGGAGGTACATATGGAGTTTCTTGAGTAGAGTTTGGAACAAGAGATGAACCAATGGGACTGTTTTGAAGTGCGGGTCTGAAATGGATTGTCCGGGAGCCATTTGACGGTCGACTCATCAAGCGTAGCGTGAATGGTTTCCATGATATTTCGGGTTCTTTTGTTATAGATTCGGTATCCCTTTTTGTTTGGTGCGTATCCTACAAATACTCCAATGTCAACTTTAGCCCTAAGTTTCCCTAAGTCTTGACCCTCATTAGTTGGATAGCACAATGCACCAAACACACGAAGGAAAGAGAGATTAGGTTTTCTATTGTGGACAAGTTCATATGGAGTTTTTCCATGTACGGTGTGGATTAGGGAACGATTTTGTGTATAGCATGCGATGGCGATTGCCTCGGCCAGAGAAACATTGGAACCTTTGAGTAAATCAACATTGTTCTAGCGGCTTCAACCAGAGTCCGATTTAGTCTTTCAACTACACCGTTCTGTTGAGGAGTTCGTGAAATACTTCTTTGATGAGTGATTCCAACGCTTTCATAGAATTCATTAAGTTGTTTGTTGACAAACTCGGTTCCATTGTGCGTTCGACAATTACGGCCGGTTTTGTTAAGTCGAACTGCGGTTTGTTTGATGAGTTTGATGATGATATCGGAGTTTCATCCTTTGTCCTTAGAACTTGACCCGAGTGAATCTAGAGTAATCATCAACCACAACTAACACATATTTCTTCCCAAAGATATTTTGTACCCTCATTGGTCCACATAAATCCATATGAATCATATGAAGGACTTACGTGAGCGAGTTAGTAGGTTTGGGTTTATGGGCATATTTCTTGCTTTTCCCAATTGACATCTTGAACAAAGATGATCCTTTTCATACTTTAGTCTAGGTAAACCTACAACTAGGTCCTTTATGGAAAGATCGTTGATGGTGCCGAAGTTCAAGTGATTGAGACGGCGGTGCCATAACCATGACTTTGTTTTTGAAGCCTTTGATAACAAGCGGATTGGAGAAGCCCTCATCATGTCATCGATAGAGATGGTGTAAAGGTTTGACCCACGAGTTCCTTTTAACAGTTCCTTACCATTTAGATCTCTAACAAAGCGGTATGTTTTACGAAGGCAACTTCTAGATCGAGTCACGAATTGACCAGCGGAGAGCAGTTATGACCCAACCCTTCAACATAGTAGACTCTCGAGATGACACTATCACCAACAACATAATCTCCATAACCCATAATAGCACCGAAATGATCATTACCAAATCTAACGGTCCCGATGAACTTGCTCACGAAGTTCATGAGCGCGACCGGTCTCGGTCATATGCTTGGAGCGGCTGAGTCCGGTACCACGAGCGATTTGAAGCGATCTGCGGTTGAACAGACAAAATGGATAAGCTGGATAATTGGGATCCCCATGCAAGAATGGGTTCCATTTGGTTAGTAACAGTGAGTGGAACACCCACATCGAATCGAAACATCCATATCGAAGTAGAAGCAATGGAATCATTGGGAATAGATGCAATCTTGGTGTCGTATTTGCCCTATTCAAAGTATGTTTACTTCTTAAGGGAATAGTTCTACCGGTAGGCATCCATTTTCTAGTGGGCATAATCTTAGCAGTTTGAGAACAAAGCTGATTATTCTTATGACCAAAAGGTATCCAATAATAACCTATCTTTATAAAAGTTCTTACTGTGGGTTTCCACTGTTTTCTAACAATCTTTCGTTTTGCCTTTTTGCCTTATTTGCACGATTATTAGCATTAGCAATTTTAACCGGGCATTTGACAGCATTAGACAAAGCATTCACACCACATTCATGATTAGCAACAGAATTCAAGCAGATAGCATTACAAGGTTTGCAAGATAGTATCGAATTGAATTAATTACGATGCGCCTAAGGCTAATACTAGAATCAACACGATTCGTTTTATTCAACTCAAGCCTAAAGTTCCTAGATTGGTCTTCTACTCTCTTCCAATGCACATTCTTAGCTTGCAAGGTCCTATCATTCCTTGTATTACCTTGAGACTTTGACACCTTTCGCTTTAAAGTCGATTACTCTGTAGAGGGAATGGGAACATTAGTTGGTTGATCTAATTTTTGCATTCCTGAACTTGATGTGCAAGGATCCGAAGTACTAGAAGGCACATTAGTGTATACTTTAAGACTGTGATTTGAGCTTTTTGCAGGCACACTAAAGTTCACTTTCTTAGCACTAACATATCAGGAATCTGAACTACTTGAAGGCACATTAGTGTTTCCTTTTTAAGGCTGGGCATAGAGCGGATTTCTGCTTGGCACTAGGCATAGAACAGGGCATCACGGCTTTGCCTTTTTCACCTAAGGTTAAGGATTTTGGGCATGTGGCAATTACACATTCTAGCAACTCTTGAGATCGTTTGGCATGGAGGCAAGCAAACCTAATTTCACTATCAAGAGGTTTATTAATGAAATCCTCTTCGACAATCTCACGGAGACATTCTAGACTATCCTTAAGGTGAGCACAGTATTCATGAAAAGCATGTTCATTATTCCTAAGATGAGGAGGAATATATTTAACCATCACAGTGTATTTGCAGTCTAAGGGTGACTTTGAGACAACATTCTTATTGAAAACAAGTGGCGGTTTCCCATTTCCACGACTTCTTAGATTCTCAATTTCCTTTTGTAAAGGCGTTATTTTTTCGTTGTTTTGGTCACGGGTGACTTTCATTGAATCATATAACTCTTTAAAATGTCGTTTAACTTTTTCATTTTCTTCTAGAAAACTCTCGTTTTCCTTTTGTAAGGCATCAACTAAGTTTTGAAGATGAAAAGTTTGAGAATTCTGAGAATCTAAAGAAGGAGGGATTTGGGAGGCTGTCTTATTGTTCGTTTGACCCTTTAATTGAGAAATTTGGGCTTTCAACTTTCGATCGTGTTGCTTGAGCTTGAATCTGTTCATCCGCGTTTGTTAATTTGAAAAGCGCATCAAACTCTGGAGCATCTGGCGATGTCTTGATATTTGAAGTTTTAACATTTTCTTTAAGATGTTGATATTTTAGTTGTAAATTAAAATGCTCAACTTTCAGTTTAGAAAAATGTTTAACCAAATTGTTGTGATCATCCAGTTCAATTTTCTCGTTTAGTTTAGAATTAGTTTTTCAAGCTCAATGACACGATCATGGGAGACTTTCAGGGCCACAGATAGTTCATGAAATTTGGAAGCATTAATAGAGAAATTTGAAGCGATGAAAAAGATATCTTGAGCAACACATTCAGTAATAAGAGTCTCATTTAAGGTATGCAAGTTCTTCCTCTCAATCTCATTATATTTTAGTGCGCGCTCATAATCACTAACTTCAACTACCATTGCATCAAATTCCTTTTCCATTTCTTTAATATCTGATTTTATCCCTTTTTAAGACTCTCAAAATGATCTTTTAGTTGTTTAAAGAAAGGCATGACCTCAGTTAAATAACATTCTTTCATTTGCTCAAAACCCCTTTCCCCTTCAGTTATCCCGATGGGTGTGATCCTTTTCTTACAAGTTTTCTCAAAATCAACAAATAGTTGAAGAATAACATATTGGGTGATTAAGGTCTTGCTCTTAGTGGCAATAGTTCTAGGAACTAAATGCATTGGAGTATTTGGAGGATACTCGATTGCTTTAGGGAATTTCCTACAAGGGGATTCTTTTCAACAAGATTTTCACTTTTGCAAGTCCATATCCTTTTTCGAACACTTGTTGGGGTCAACAATGTTTGAGGCTTAAACATGTTCAAGGAAATCCAGTTTTCCTTCTTGTAGTCATGGGGAGTGATAATAATCTTTTTCTCTTTGCATTTCGGGTCATCTAGTTTTTGTTCATCCTTTCCCTAGTGACTTCATCTGATTTCTTATCTTCCTCAGTGCACTCAACGCAACTAGGTTTCCGCCTAGGCTTAAGAATTTCATTACCATCATAAAGCACCTTATGAGCATTTCTAGCCTTTTTAATTACCTCTGGATTAGGTTCCTCAACAAGGGTAATGCTATGCTTATCGCTTAAGACTCGATGTTTAGTGACCATGTGGCGATCTGAATGGTGTTTCCTTGTATGTACAACTTGTTCTCAAGTTTGTTTTTCAAAGTTTTCTGATTAGAAAAATCTCTCAAGAGTTTTGATTCCTTTGCATTAAATTCTTGCTTAAGCATTTTCACATTTTCTTGAAGTTCTTGTTTTTGCTTAGATGTTTTAGAGAGTTTTTCTTGCAAGGAATTTAATTCTTGTTTCAATACTTCTTCTCTAATATTACTTTTTCTAATTCTTGTACTTACTTGGTTATCCATTTCCTGCTCACGAGTGGTCAACTCAAACTTAGCACGTTGTTCATAAATAGCAACACGTTCTTTATAGGCATTTAGTTCAGAAATAATGGAATCATCAGGGGCACATGCGGTGTATTCATCAAAAACATAGTCATTGTTGACTGCGGAAGATGCATCACTTGGTACAACTTCACTTTCACTTTGTTTCACATATTGATCATATGGGACAATATTGATATTACCCATATTTTCAATATTTGATTCAATAGTTTCGGTTGATTGTACTTTGTCATGCATCTTTTGCACATCGGCATCATCGTATAGTTTTAATACCTCTGAGATGAGCTTGTCATGGGATGGGACTAGTGATGAAGAGGAGACCTGGGGAGAAACCATTGGAGAAATGCTAGCCATAAAAATTGTGTGTGCGTAGGTCCATCATCCACATCAGAGTCGTATGCATCACGGTCAGCTGACTTGAAAGGCATTCGATGATTGTGACCTATCTCTGAATAGGCGCTCATCCACATCGCATCATAGGTCTTGGCATTGCCCTCAGCAAGAAATAGCAATTCCTCTTCATTTAGAGTAGCACCATTGTCACGAGCTTGAGCGGCACATCTTCTCTCGAAGTAATCGGCATTGCGTGGGCTTTGGAGATGTGCGGTTCCTTGCAATGTGTCCCTCTCCACCACAGTTATAACATTTGATGAGCTTAGTTTGACCTTGGTTACCATTCCTTCCTCGATTCTGGTTTCCAACATAACCTCTCCTAGCTCCACCTCGTCCACGATCATCTTGTCTTTCTGTCTTGGTTGCACCACGATCCTTCCATCTTTAATAGTGGCTTGATTGTGTGGGTTAGATGCGATTCGAGGTTGTTGTTGGTTTGTGGGAGAGTATTCATGTTTTGGCTGATGAGAAGAGCTAGTTGATTAATGAAGCTACCCACGTGAGTATCGGCATCGACTTGTTTGTACATAGGATCGGGAATGAGTTTGTGATTACCATTACCCAAGGGTATGACTTGTGATGCTTTGGTTGTGATTATGATGTTTGAGTAGAAAGCTGTAGAGTCATTAGGCGAGCTTGTCTCTCCACTGGTTGGTTTTGAACCTGATTGAGAATTAATTTTTCAAACATAGCATGTCTCTCATTCCGAAGGAGGAAGGCATAGAGTTGCTCATAGTTTGTATTCTTCAATCCTTTAGTGAGCTTCACAGAGGTAACAAACTTGTGCCATTCGGGATTCATGTTGTTCACAAATTTTGAGTTCAACTGAATGTTAGGCATAGTCATTCCGATGTTCCTCATGTCATTAACTAACTTATGAAATCTCACATAGTACTCATAGACACTCTCATCTGGTTTCATCTTGAAATGCTCAAATTAGTCATAGAGTTGGGATTCTCTGTCTTCCATAGTTAATTGAACACGAGAGAAGCATCTTAACATTGTCCCAAACTGCCTTAGCATCCGTGTTATGATTGATCAGCTTGTAGATGTCTTTAGGAAGACCTTGAAGAACAATGTTTGAAGCCACGATATCGCATCAAATCTCTTTTTATCCTTATCATCAAGCTCATCATACATCTTAGGTCTGTCCAATTCCGTAAAGCAGAGTACCATCGCATTAGTATCAAGTATGTCTCTAGTCGTCTCAACTTCGATATGGTCCTTCATCAATGGATTTGAGAATGTTGACACCATTTTCCTTTCCAAGGCAATACAGTCTAATTCGTTGAGCCCAAGAGTCGTAGTCGGTTCATCAAGCATGGGTGGGCGAGTATCTGAACCATTTGCTTGAACATCTTGACAGCGATGGAGATGTAGGAGCGTTGGTAGACATGTTAACAGATTATCACGGGATTTTATAAGCTCTATGATTAAACCGGAAATGGATTCTTTCACGGGATTTTACTGAATCAAAAGAAAACCGTAAACAATCACTCAAGACTCTAGATGATAAAATACTAAATCGCTAGAAGATAATGCACTAAGTAGCTAGAAATTAGTTCACTAAGTTAAGCTAGAAATTAATGCACTAAGTCGCTAACCCTTAATTAGCTACACCCCTAAGTCGCTAGAGTCCCAAGTTAACTAGAGAAAACAAATTAAGCTAAGTAGTAACTTCGCTCTTGACCAAATTAAGCTAACCAAATTTTGGCGACAATTAGCTACACAAGTAAGCTAGAGACACAAGTTAAGCTAAGAGCAACTAAGCTCTTGACCAAGTAAGCTACCACAAGTAAGCTACCCGTAGTGGAGAATCCACTACTTGTACTTTAACTCGCTAGATCTAACTCGCTAGTTCCAACACTGTAAGTCGCTACCAAAATGTGAAGCAAGTCGCTACCAAGAAACTATTCCGTGAGCTAAGTCGCTAGCTTGAAAAACCATATAAACCTCACTTTTCAATCCAAAAACAACCCAACCAAGATGATTCAAGCTTACCAAATGAAAACCTAAACACTTTTGATGATTCTAAACATAAAAGTACAACCAAAATCGAAACTTTAACACTAGAAATCAATCAAATGATGCAAAAACCACTAAACTTTTTCAAACTCAAAAACCACCTAAAAACCACTAGAAATCCAAAGATGTGTAAGATATGATCTAACCATGGCTCTTGATACCAATTGTAAGATATTAACTTTTCACATACACATCAAACCATAACACAAGGTGGCGTTTGAGATGGAATTCTAGAGAGAAAGTTAGAGGTTTAGGGAACTTAGTGAGAGAAAGTGAAAGATATTATTATGAGCTCCAACTCTCTACCTTGGGAGGTAGAGAGTATTAATAGTCTTACATAAAAGCGCCACACATGGTACGTGGATCGGGCATACAGTGGGTAAAGACCCGTCCGTCCTCCACGGTGTTACTTAACTAAATACTACTTAACTTAAAATAACTATGACTACGAGCTTTCTAACGATTACATATACTTGAGGTGACCGACTCTTTAATACTTGGATTTTCTAATTCCTAACCAATCTGCTTGAGGGCGAAAGCCCGCTTGCAGAGCCGACCCAAGAGGGAGCAGAGTCCAAGCAGCCAATAAATTTTCGATATCTGCTAAATACGTTTGAGTTTTATTAGGAATATGTTATATTAGGAGAGTCTTGGTAGCGGGTGCGTATCACTTACTCCTTCAAAAATCACCTTGCCTCAAGGTGTCACGAGAAAAAGAATATATGCCGATTGAGAGTCCGATATCCATTTCCACACAATATCTTTCATACTTTTCTTATGTTAGAAAAATTCTTCAAACTTGTTATGAACTTCATTACTCCCATCAATATCAAAACACCATCTATCGGCGTTATAACCACATCAACACCATATATTCATCATCTAACGACCTTTTAATCTCGGTGAAGGCGAATTCACTTTGTAACGCGATGGAATGGTATCGATTTCTTTTCAATTATATAATCTTTCTCCTTCTCTTCAATTTTCAAAAGCGAGCTTCGACTATTGTGCTAAAGGAAAAAGGCTTCTCCTAAAGTTCTAGGCCTTGCCCTCAGTTCTATTTAGCGTCGGTTTAAGCGGAGATATAAAAGCGATGTAAGTAAGTGAGGAGCTCCACTTTGTTACTTTCGATTTGCTAGTACCACAAACTCACTCTCATGACCATTACCCGTTACCCATTTGCAAAAAGTTTAGAGTGCATATTCAGCGTCTCTGATCGGCGATGCCATGAATAATACTCAAGCGACTAATAACTCCCAAAAAAAAATTATGAATAGTACCGGTATGGAGCAGGTATCGAAAATAGTATCGATGAATAGTATTGGATGAACGATGCGATGAGCGATTACTTGCGTGAAGCGGTCGCGATGAATATGTACCGAAATTGAGCAGTCGTGAACAGTACTCCGGTGAATATATATATATATATATATATATATATATATATATATATATATATATATATATTTTAATAAATGGAACTAATGGTAGGCCTCTAGCGAGAGCTCTGATAAACACCAATTGTCGACCCGGTTAGGGGATTTGTATCGAGATAAAACACCGTTTGGCGTTAATGAGCTCCTTAAGAAAGTAGAGAGAAAGAACTAGAGTTTATTGATCTTTAACCATTGATTCATTCATAATAATGATTAGGTATATATAACCGAATAACCCTAACTTGTAAAACAAACTGAAACATAAGACATATCTAAACAAAAGCACTTTCTTAATCACGACACAAAGACATATCCTAAATAAATATAATATGACATAAAGCCGGCATTATCTACGGAACCAATTTTAATATTAAGTTTAATGCGTCTGCAGCCCACGTAGCAGCATGTACATATGTGATTGCTTCAATCTTGCTTCTTCTTAGACATGATACTATCAGCATATTCACATGCATTATATACAAATAAGTTATGTGTCCTTATGTGAACTGTGATCTTGACTTCTTAATAGCAAGAAAGAATATAAGGGCTCCATTTAGAGGTGAACAAAAACCGGTTAACCGGGCCGTAGCGAAAAGCAGGAAAACCCAACGGTCAAAGCCGGTTTTGACCAAAACGGTTGGGTTTTATCAAACCGCGGTTTGGAACGGTTTGGGGTTTTGGAAAAACCTTGCGGTTTGGAGACGGTTTTTATAAACGAATAACAAACGGTTAGGTTAACGGTTTGGAACGGTTTGCTGGTGCAAGCGGGTTTTGGGATTTTTGAAATTTAAACTTTTTGGTTGAATTTTGAAAGGGCGGGGGATATTATTTATTTTGTTTCCAAAATTACCATTTTGCCATACAAATGTTAGTATAAATAGATGTTATGTATTTTGGTTAATTACCACTTTCAAGCAATCAAAAAACACTCCAAAAAAATCAAAACCGAAACTATTTCACTAACTATGGAAAGTTCAAAACAACACCACCAACAGAAGGCGGTTCAACAAGTGCAGCTGACGATTTCGAAAGCTACCAGGTGTGACCGTGTAAAAGATCCATAGGAACACTTTGACTAAATTCTATTAGGGGTGGTAAGAAAAGGCTTCGATGCAAATATTGCTTGAGTATATTGTCTGCCGGTTCCAACTTCGGCGTTGAGGGCTCATCAAACAAAGTATTTGGGGCTCAAATCCGATTCGGGAGGCGGTCAATCGATCTATGGCCGAGGCGGGACTATTTTTGCATGATCATGATTTACTCATTGAAAGCGGCGGTTTGGTGATTCAACGTGGTTTGCGTTCAACCACTATGACAACGGTGGCAGCGAGGAGTGTACGAGAATTATAATAACCGCCAATACAATCATGTAAGTCATTATGATAACGCCTTGATGCTATGAGAATGTGGAAAATGGCTAAGCAAGATTTAAAAAATACTTTTTTAAATATGGATGCTTTATTAATTAATTTAACAACCGATGTTTGGGGCATCCTCATAATTGCCATTTAGTACCTTTATTATTTACCGCACATTAGGTTGATCCAGAAAAGTTGGCAAATGATAGGTTGTAGCATTTGAAAACTTTCGGTTCCTCCCTCGGGCTTTATACAATTTGTTGAGAAAAGTGTTTCATAAGTTTAACTTATTTGGAAATTTTTCAATAACGTTGGATAATGCTAGTAACAACACAAATGCAATGTGTAGACTAAAAATGGAATATAGCCACCTTGCAATAGATTTTTTTCATAGTCGATGTGTTGCACACATCATTAACTTAGGTACGATACAGCGGGATTAAGATCGCATTTGAGTGTGAAGTGAAGAAGATTTTAAAGAATGTTAGTTGATGTTTTTAAAAGGGTAATAAAAGATATAATGCATAATTAGGATGTGTGTGGCTGGGGAAACATTGGTTACCTTGTTGGGATATTGAAACGGTGGAACTCCACTTATCTTATGTTCATAAGTGGCAAGACAAAGGTGACCTTGCAATATTTTCATGGCAATTGTATGGGGAGGGTAGGTGTGCTCCATTTAGTCAAGATAATTGGGATACTATTGAAAAATTAACCCGACTACTTGAAGTTTTACAATACAACCAAAAATTGTGGGGTTTATTATCCGTGGCTCATTTAATTTTCGAGCATATTCTGATGTCTTCACAAATCGCCCACATTTTTAATTTAATGGTGGTGTTTATACTAGCATGTTTCGGAATGAAAGAAACGTTGAAATATTTTGAAACTTGCCACGTTAATTACTTGTCTTGTGCATTAAATCAGATGTTATAATGTAAATGGGTTGGGTTCTTATTGACTAGATTGTGATTTGGGTTGTTTGGCGTCAAACCGAACTATGCTAATGATGCAAAAGAGTCATTTGGCCATTCTTTTAAAAGTTTGTGGCAATATTATTTTGAAAAATATGGCAACCCCCTCTAACATCCGCGAGTCTTCTTCATCATCATCAAGGGCTTTTAGGGAATCCGTACTTGCTTTGCATAAAAAGATAAGAATAATCCCAACAAACGGATAAGAAATGATGGTTTTGAGCGATGAATATGAAAGATATATCACAACGATTTTATCTCACATATTCGGGCGAACAAGTTGAAAACTTTGATGTGTTGCTGCGTTTTGGAAGCAAAACAATGTTTCCGTTCTATCCCGAATGGCTCGTGATTTACTAAGTGTACAACTGCTTGGTAACCACGAATCAAGCTTTTTCAACAAGTGAAGGGTTTTATCAAATCTGAAAGCAGAGACTCACACACAAAGCTTGCTGAGAATGTGTATGGGTTTGAAAGATCATTTGGGCATAATGAAGCGAGTGCAAGATAAACCGATCTTGAAAATGTCGCGGAGACAGAGGAGGTCACGTGGAAGCACAAGCGGGTGAAATGAGATGCTTGATGAAGAACTAAAGACAAGATCTCACATTTTGCTCAAGAAGCTAGGGGATCCGATGACGACTATTAGGACTTTTATGCTTACGTATTATGTTTTAAGTTTATGTATTTCCTTTGATGTATTTTCTTTAAGGTTATGTATTTCCTTTCAGTTTTATGTATTTTTCGGCGTTATAAATAAAAGTTGAAGTTTATTCAATTGTTATAAGTTTGTTAAATGTTGAAAGAAAAATCCATTTAGGTTAAAACGGTTAACTATTCAAAAATTTGAATTTCAATAGGCGGCAAAAACATTTTCAAAATAAAACCGTTCTTAGGGTTAAAACCAGGTTAACCGGTTACCTTTTTTTAAAAATTCGAATTTTAAAATTTGAGAATTTTTGGTAAAAATTTAAAATCTCAACCGGTTAACGGTCAAAAAACCTTATTATACCGGTCCAAAAGCCGATTTAACAAATTCAACCGTCGAAATATTCAAATTTAAAATTTCAATTTTGATTTTTTTTTTGGCGGGAAGGTGGGTAAACTTTCAAAATTTGATTTTTATATTTACATGTTTTACCATTGTAGGCTAGTATAAATAGATAAAATGTGTTTTATTTCTTTTGACTTTTATACTTACATTTTTATATTTACATTTTAGTATGGTGATCTTTGATCACGCACCACTCCGCCACCCCGCCACCGTGATTGTTAGTATTTTAAAGCTAAACCGTGCACCAAATGTTTATTCTCACACAACTTCGTCAAATGTCGGATGTACGCTAAAAGGCTCAATGTATTGTTTTTGTTTATTCAAACCCACTTCCAACACGCGTTGAGGGCTCACACACGAAATATTGCCGCCAAGCACCGTTTGATGCGATTGAGAGATATGGTCGGCGTTGAGTAATGTTATTATGTTATTATGTGTTATATTTAAGTTTTATTGTAATGTGTGATGTATCATGTATTATCCGTTTTATTAAATAAAAGTTAGTTTATTATCACGAAACAAAAAGTTATAGTTTATTAATACTGCGAAAACAACGTTGGCGGCTTGACGGAAGCGAAAAACGGTAAACGGTTAACGGTCTAGACGGTTCCAAATCCGAGAAACCCAAACGGTTTGGACGGTTGATTTTTCGGGAGTACTACCACGGTTCGAAACCGGACGGTTAACCGTCCGACGGTTTTTGGGCGTTGACAAAACGGTTCGGTTTTGACGGATCAAAACGAACGGTTAACCACTGTGCACCACTAGCTCCAGCAAGACCACCACATCTAGTTCTTAATATTTGCATGTTAGTAATGTTCTGTTTGTGTAGTCTATTTTCGCTAAACATTGTGGGCTCGATATCTACATGGTAGGTATTTTGGCAGGAATCTAACGACTGTACGTCCTTGTATTATTAGAAAAGAGGCTGTGTTTTCATATTCATTGTTTTGCAATAGCATGTGTATTAAGTTTTATTAATGCAGCGTCATTTTGAAATTTGTTCAATTTAGCTAATAAGTCATTCAAACATATCCCAGAAGCTCTTGTCTCTTTCTCAAATCGATAAATATACAAAGAGATGACGTACATTGGGTCCACTTGTGAGGACATGTTAATGTTTACCCCCCTTGGATGCGAGATATCATCTCCTTGTCGCACTCCTACGCCAAGTGTCTTATCAATTGAACTGTGAACGTTTGAAGGTAAGTTAAAACATCATAACTCTATTCTTTTACTATATAAGCGATATTATGTAAATGCATTGTAAATTTAAACAAGGATTCGTTACTAGTAAACACGCTTTCTGGTCTAGCTGATGAGTCATGTATCTACATATGATTCATTGAATTTGCCTTCCTAGATTCCTTCGAATCATTGACAATTTCATTCTTGACATCATTAAGCTAATCTGACTTGGTAGTTTTCTATTGTTCATGCTGACATTGCATGATTGTTTATGTTAAGCTTTTGACTTTATTGAACTAGTCTCAAGTCTATGTGCTTTCATACTTTTTGCTCTTGATATTTGACTTCTAGTGGCAAACTGGGTCATTTTGAATGGGCCAAAAAGTTGGAAGGTTGGTTTGGTTTGAATGGGCAGCAAGAAGTTGGGTTAGTTTGAATGAACCAGCTAAAAAACATTTTTATTATTTATTTATTTTTTTTAATTTAATTTATTTTTATTTAATTTTGTTTTAATATAATCTAAATTTCATTAACAGAACAAATTTCTCCATATTTCTAACGACTGCTATTATTATACGATTAAGTTATTCATAATAATCGATTTAGGAGGTTGTAGAACACTTGCGCCCTCTTTAGTAATATATAAAAAGGATTAAGCTGTTGAAATTTTAGCTAGATGTTGTGCCTTTGGAATTATGGACTCCTTTTATTGATCCTTTACTTTATCTGCGGATATCGAATACTTCCTCAATCTTGAATCAGTCGTCTTTAGTGATTATGTACTAGGTCAGGAGAGACAAAAGGTGATGGCTGGTCTTGTTTTTACGTAACATGGTTTAAACATGGCATTTGGCAAGTCTAGCACGGCATCTATTGTACAAGAAAGAAAAGGTATCAAGTTGGGGATTAGGACAAATTTCCTCAGGATGTATGGGTGGATGTAGGAAGGCGGCAATTTGGGTATGTCCGGTTGACAGGTTTAAATATCTGCTTAAACGACTGTATATTTAATCTTGAAATTCTTAAGTAACACGAACATGTTTATTAAACGGTTTAGTCAAACGCCGACACAATTTATAGTTTACATATGAATATAATGGAACATATTAAATATAATAAGACCTAGTTTATAAATCTTTTTTAAGCAACTGATATATATTCTAGCATCAGTATATATTATTTTAAAATATTTAAGTAAAAGCGATGATATATAATAAGATGAGACATAAAATAGTTGGGTGTTATTATAGTAAGCAAATATATAATACTTTAATTGTATTTTTAAGGTTTTGACGGGTTATAATCAGGTTAAGATCTCAACCCAAACCTAACCTATTTATGCAGGTCCTTTTTCATCCGACTTTGGTTAGCCTCAAATAACCAAATTAATTTTATGTCTTGGTCTCGGGTTGTGTTTCATATGCTGTCGTGTCAGAATTGGCACCCCAAGGTGGAAGAGTGGAAAACTATTTGAGGAAATATGAAGGGTTTAACTTGTCAGTCAAGGAATCCTAGCAATTAGGTTAATTTCACATCATAAAATGATTTAAGCACTTGTAACAATTACTCTTCCTTTATCTTCACTTAAACTCAACATATAAGGAAAAAAATTCAAGACAATTGCAAGACCCCATATCTACCACAGTTAATAGTTAGTATCAACTATATATATGCAAGACCTCTACATGGATGCTTTGGAGATATAGAAAGGACGTCACTTTTGCTACAAAAAGCCGAAAAAGTAACTTTTACATCAAGTTCTTCATTTAATTGGATATACCAAATAGGCTGAAAGATTTTTTTTAATTGGATTAGGTGGTTTAATAGCCCTAATTAAACTTTATCATATCTACCCCATGTAACCTTCTCGCCCTAGTTTTTCCTAATTGTCTTCTTGCGTTCAAAAAGAAAAAAAACTACAATTTACATTTTTCTTAGACATAATTTTCCCTCTTTTGTTGTTTTTGCGGCTGTATAGAATAAAACCTAGTTATAATTAAGTAATCTATATCTAATGGGCACACATGCATGTAAACTATATTAGCTTATCAAAATTTAACCACCAATGCTTTATAAGACAGTACATATATATAATACGTAGTAACATCCTCTAAAATGGGCTAAACATCCTCTTGAATGATCCGTACCTAGTCAGCTTGTGTTCACTTACTTATTGTTACTTTACTTCTTAGGAGGAGGAGAGGGTGATGCTCTTATGTTGTCGATTAACGTATTGCAAGAACTATAAGCTACACTCTTGCTTATGCGAAACATAAAATACATATCAACTAAAAATTTGCATGCATTTTGGTGTACGTGTATAAACTGAAGATACTACGGTAATCTTTTTAAAAATAAGTTTTCCTTTTCATATAAAGAGGCTAACAAAGCATATGTAATAGCGTTCAAACTAAAAAGAATGCATATAATAACTTTCTACCTTGTGTTTCAAAAAATTTTGACTCCATATCTTATCACGAAAATGACATGATTAGATATCATTGAAATATAGTTGATTGAAGAAGAGTGAAAAAGAATCTTTAAATATGCTTTTGGACCCGCCACCTCAGGAACTAAGCATCTAGATAGTGATGTAACATAACGGCTTATAACGCACTCTTTAAAATTTAATTATTTCATGCAAGCTGCAATACAAATGTTAGTCGATTGAAAATTATGTATTAACCTAATATAAAGGTTAAAATGTCTCTCTTTTCTCTCACACAGCATATATAACATTTTTAGATTTATATTAGGTTTATTAAATTTTCAATCGGCGAACTTTTTACCTTAGTCGATTGCGATTTCTGTGTGTATGAAAATATGGTACAATGTATTTATATGGAGAAATATGAAATTGATCACTCATTTATATACAAAATAAGTATTCTCTCTTTATTTATTTTGCATAAAATAGCGTGTATTCCTAAATATCAATAATTAATTACAACATTTCTTGAATTAAAGGATGACACTTTTTATTTGTGATATTACCTTATACCGTACTCTTTTGCTTTCAAATATTCATATTTTTCTAAAACTTGTCACTATTAGATTAAGGATGGCAATAGATATTCGATTCAATAAATATCCACTGATACCGATCCATTTTATAATGGATATATGGATGAACTATATGAATAATGAATGGATATGAATATGGACATGGATATATGTGGAATTTATTAGTAGATCGGATATGGATGGCATTTTGTCATCTATGGATCACCCGTTACACCTTAAATATAACCAAAACACAACTTTAAAAACTTCAATTTATATCACTTTTGGATGATGTATTATCTCGTAATAAATTTTCATGAAATGCAAGACCATCATAATTGTTAGTTTATTTCCTTTTTTTTACAAAAACTTAGTTTCGTTATAAGACTAGATATATAAGCTTTATTTAAGTGAACCAAAGTTATAAATACCTTTTTGATGCAAAGTAAACATGAAGCCATTTGAGAACAAAATGTCATTCATTATGATTTAAGTCGCATTGTATTTGTTTACATAATAATATCGTTTTCTTTCGATTAAAATCGAGAATTTTTTAGATGAGCAAGATTTTTTTTTATTTTTTTTTGTTATTATTTTTTCTATATCCAACGGATATCCATTTTACCCGCTTCATGTTGGATATGGATATGAATGTATGAATAAAGTTAAAATGAATACGGATGGATATGATGACATAAAACCATATCGTATGGATATGATCTGACTCTACCCGATCATATCCAATCCACTGCCATTCCATGACACTTTTGATGTTAATGCGTCATGGCATAAGCCATAAGCGCCATGATGTTACGGGTAATAGGTGGCTTGGCCTTAGAATGCTTGGTATGGAAGGCGAACAAGCGTTCGTCCCGTGTCCAACAATGGCGTTTTGTACACTATGGGATATCGTCGTTAAGTCAATCATTTGTTAAAATAGTTGTGAGAATATGGCTGATGCTATTTGTCATTTTGTGTGTGTGAGAGTGGGTATTTTTGTAGGAACCAATAAGTGCTATTGATTTTTTTGTTTGAGGAAGTGTTTAGTTATTGTTTGTGTTATTAGGAGAGTGGTGAGGTGACGATGAGGTGAAAAACAAATAACTGACATTTGGGGTATTCTCCGGCACTAGCTCTCTTAAGCGACACCAAAATTTGTGTGTGTGTGTGAAGTATTGTTGAAGGGGTATGTTTGAGAAGAATAAAAAGAGTAAGATGCGATAAAATAATATCTTTATACTAGAATAAATGGTCCAACTGATCCATAATTACTGCTATGTGATTGTATGTGGGGCGGCAACTTTTGTGTGGGGTTACGGTTCCAAGTTAACAGCCAAACATCTCAACAAAACCTGACATGAATATCAGAATATGTACATTTCATTGTTAGAGATGCTTTTTCCATTCGTTCATGGAATATAATGAAACTGTAAAAATCTAGAAAATGACTATCTTTAATATAACAGAAGATAAATATTTTAAAGGTTAATAACCTTTTAAAACTATACTTTATCCAGAATGTTAGTTACGTAGCGGCAAAAAAAATATTCTTTTAGGCATTAATGTTGGCATTTTGTAACTGCTTTTATATTATGACCATATTGCGGCCATTTTACCTTTTCAATTTTTTTTAGAAATACTTTTTATTTCGAATTTTTCAAAATATTTTTGAATTTTTTTTTCGAAAACTTTTTTTTCGAAATTTCTGAATTTTTTTTTCGAATTTCTTTTTTTTTGAAATATTTTTCGAAGGGTAAAATGGTCATAAAATGGTCATCAAAATATATATATTTATAAAATAATAAAAACTAAAACCACATTTGAAAACCAAATTAAATTATTTTAACAGTAATAAAACCAATAATAACATTTTCGTTATAAAATTAAACATTAGAATGAAACATAAGCCAAAGTACTAATTAATGTTGTCATCGATATACTAAGTATAAACAAAAGCTAAAATTATCTAATAGTAGTATATATGTTGGTCTATTAATATTTCGATTCATAGCTAAAACTTGTATTCGCTTCTAGATATAAAGCAAGTAATCAACAACACTAGTTTAAGCTATCGTTTATTCAAATAATTACAACTTTATTTACCATATAAAAGTCCTTTAAGTATATTAAATAATTCTTTTTATGAGTAAATCCTTATAATTAAAATAATATTCAAATTAGCCCTTAGTACTTTATATGGTTAATATAAAAGATATATATACTAAGGCTTGATAAGCTGAACCAAGCAATCAAAAGCTTGAGCTTGGCTTGTTATATGTTTAGAGCCAATTTATTGAGTGAGCTTGGGCTTGAGCATTAAGCTTGGCTTGATCGAATCAAGCGAGTTAGAGCTCGAGTTCATGATAAAAACAGGAGCTTGGTACCCTTACTTCTAACGCATACATGTGCCACTCTAGCATTAAATTATTTAAAGATGTTGAACGTTGAAATATTCTTTATGTTCCATGATAAGTATTCATTTCTAAAATGCACACAGTTTTAAGTAATCAGATTAACTAAAGTCTTAACCGTCAAATATCACCTACTTGATAAAGTTTATTTTTATCAGTTGAAATACAAAATGAACATTAATTTTGAAATCATGAAATAGCAATGTGAATACTTACTTTGTTAATATATAAATTTTAATGATGCATGAAAGGAAAACAATAAACGTATTCACCAATGGAACAAATTATTAATATATTTATTCTTTTTGCAGTTTGTGTTTAAAAGACATAAATTGGCGGAGAAATCTCAACTTAGTATGGGTATCAAGTGACAGGGGTGTCTGAAGGGCAAAAACGCTTTAATCTTTTAGACCTCTAAATTATACAAGGCTTCTTTTTGGGCCTCCGAATTTGCATAACTACTGACAATGCAAACTACAATAATAAAGTATGAACTTAAAAGGCCTTATTACAGAATGTCTGATTTAGGCCTCATCTTTAGGCTACTCACGTTATTTAACAGGAGATGGGTTTAGGTCATAAAATAGCCAATTATCTTATGTATCCTGCCTTAGTACCTGAACTAAAAGTGTTTCCATTTTTGTTAAAACTTTTAAATTATGTTCCAATATGAACCTGTAACTTTTTTTTACCATATATATTTCTTTTCTTTCTTTTTTACCTATTTACCGTCCACACCATCTCTTTATCTTATGTGGCATCCACATCAGCCACAAA
This sequence comes from Chrysanthemum makinoi, assembly GCA_910596185.1. Taxonomy (NCBI): domain Eukaryota; kingdom Viridiplantae; phylum Streptophyta; class Magnoliopsida; order Asterales; family Asteraceae; genus Chrysanthemum; species Chrysanthemum makinoi. The sequence goes on along the minus strand of OU343223.1, from coordinate 225,712,653 downwards.
AAATAGTGTTATTCATAATCGATTGTGGCAAGATATTTGTTGATATTAGCCCTAATACGTCATTCGGTTTCATACTTTAAAATTTGAAAGATTTGTTAAAAATACTTAATTTTTATGTGATTTTTCTTTATAGAATGATGCAGTTAACATATAAATAGAGGCCGTGGATGCCACGTAAGATTTAGAGACGACGTGGATGGTAAATGATAAAAAAAAAAACGTATATGGTGAAAAAAAGTTGCAGTATACATATTAGATGAAATCTGTGAAACAAAAATGGAACACTTATCCAGTACTAAGGATAAACATGACGAGAATATACGGACTATTTTATGACCTAAATGTCATTTTAAAACTTTGCTTTAGGTCATTGAAGGCTCCGACATCCCTGAATATAGATAGTTTTGACCCATATAGATTTGAACTAAGTTTTAGTTATCAATAAAGCTTGATACATACTTTTGAGCCTTAGGCTAGTATTGAAGGTCCTAGGGAAGAGCTTAAGCTCGTACGCAACTCTCTTACAAATCTGGTTTATGCTATTTTATTTGTATGGATATATTTCATGATCTTAATATATGTGTATAATTGTGATTTTGACTTTATGTTTTTTTGTGTGGTTATTAGAGTACTCTGATCCAAGATGTATCTCCAGTTTTACATAAACGAAAACTGTGACAGTCTACAGGTTGTATCTTTAAGGCCTTCTGTTAGTTAAATACGTAGTCGTTTGTAACTTTTTCTTCTAAATTGTCATGATTCTTTTCCCTTTAATTAAATACTTGGTAGTTATTTGTAACTTCTTTTTTTTCCTTCTAAATTGTCATGATTCTTTTCCCTGTTCTTTTGTTAACATTTTCTTTGTTTGTGGTTTCATTATGTATCTGCGTTTGCCGCGTATGAAGCTTGCATTTTAACTTTTACTGGGCCAAACAAACTGGTAGCTTGCTATAGTAACAGAATTATAAAAAGTTATGGAGGTTCATTTGTTTATATTATTTTCGTAAGTTTGTGGGATTCTGGGTGTGTTTGGCGTGGAGCATTTAGGAGCAGTGAGCATCAAGTAGCTTTATGGAGGTTCATTTGTTTATATCATGAAGCATTTTAACCTTCAATGCTCGTTTGACAAGCATCAAGTAGCTTTATCTATTTTCTCGAAATGCTCATTTTTCAACGCTCCATGAAGTAGCATTTAGGAGCATTGAGCATTTAGGAGTTGTTTTACATATTATGATTACACCTAAAGCTACATTAACAGTTTTATAGAAAAACATGCTATTTCTTACTGCTGCCACTTTTACCAAACACATTCGGTAGCATTTTTGATTTTCTGTTCATGCAGTAAATTACATTTCAGAAAGTCTAAATGAGAGATAAGACTTTATTTGACAAATGCTTACATTTTGGGAAGCTAATCAGTTTACAATGTTTTGCAAAGAATCTTTATATATTGTAAACTTAAATATCACGTGTTCATGGTTTACAGTACGGACATTAGTTTACTCCGACTATAATTTGGTTGAGATTTAAACCAATTACAGATGTGATTTTTTAATCTGGACTTGTGTCATTTTGTTCTCCTCTTAAAGTCTTTGTTAATCTGTACGTACGTGATTATTTAGGATGCATTACAAACAACTGATATTGGTCCTTGTTTTATGTAAATAGAATTATAGTCTATTAGTTGATC
>OU343223.1:225661726-225710863 GCA_910596185.1 Chrysanthemum makinoi | reverse complement strand
AAGCACTCTATAGTGAATCAAATGAGGATGCAGAAGCCTTCGATGCATTAAATCAAGGATTTGTTATGATTGCAAAGATCCTTGATCGATTGCTAACAAATCCAACAATCGCATTCATACTTTCATAAACACAAGAAATCAAGGTCATTTGTTGTTAACAATGGAAGAGTTGAGGTTGAGAATCGTGGAAATGGTCGTCAATGGGTAGTGGTCAAGGGTTTAATGTTAATGGAAGAATACATGGGTGATCAACCTACAAAGGGTTCAGTGGTTGAACAAAGGAAATGCTCAGTTAGGGTTAATGGTCTCAGATGTTATAAGCAATGAAGGAGTCATCTGGCTAATGCATGCCCAAAGCCGAGGACAAGATCTTGCGCTTATCACAAAGAGGCTTTACTCTTGGCTCCAAGGATGAAGGCGGTGGAACTCTTACCAACAAGGAACGAGCTTCATGGCAAATCTTGATTGATGATGACATGGAGGACTTGCGGGCTAATGCATTGTGATGTTAATGGAAAACATGCAAGAGCTCCACATGAGTGACACGGGCCTAGTGTATGACACGGTGGCTTGTCTCAGTGTAGGATCCAAACATACTTATACATGATCGATATCTCCGAAGTCAACATCCATCAGGCAAGGCGCGAGTGTTCAAAATGAGCCCTCTACATCTCATTCCGATGAAAATCAAATGGATCCCATAGTTATATTTGACGATTAAGATGACCTTATGGTTAATATTGATAATCAAGTTGACTCCGTGATCATATTTGAGAATCTAAATAATGATTATGTTGAGACTCAAGTTGAACAAGATGAACCTTTGTCTAATCCAGATCTTGAACTCATGACCAAATTAATCCAGACCAACCAATCTCAAATTGGAAAGTGCAATAGATCAATAAGATATTGCAGATAAAATTGCCTTTGTTGACTAAGGATAATGAATGCTATAAGTTCCAACTCAACATTTTTCAAACTAAATAGAAACGTGAAAAAGGTTTTGAAGTCGCATTTGCTAAATCTTACCAAAATGAAAAATCTTTGGAAAAACAGATATGTGATCTACTTGCATCCAAGAATGCTTTGTTGTCTCAAATAGAACAATTGAAATTCGATCATAAACAACAACAACGCTTTGCGTGAAACTCAAAAGCCAAGTATGAGTTGTTAACTTTACTTAAAAAAGTTTGTGAGTACAAAAGCATTCGAGGAAACAAATAGATGACTATCTTGAGGAAATTGTCGACTTACAAAACAAAATCAAAGAATTTTGAAATGTTGTTTATAAACATGGTGGTAATACAACAATTCAAAAGTTTTCTTTAAACCAAATCGATGGATATGGACCAATTCTTCTTGATTACAAACCCGTCTTTCACATAGAGCATTCAAACCAAATCCTCAAGTTTACAATGCAGAACATAGAATTGATGACTCCATTATGAGTGTTGTTAAATATAATCGCATGGAGGAATTAGATGCAGAAGACGAGAGTCGGTTAAAAATGGAAAATGTTGTTTATAACAAACCATTTAACTATTCAAAAGCCATAACTTTCATCACACAACAGGATAATTCTAACACACCTTGGGTTATCACACCTACTCCCTAGTCCTCCTCTCATGATGGTTCCCAATCCAATGTTGCACAAATTAATGGTCCTTTACCTTCTTTTAATGAAATAAAGCCATTAGCTGAACGATGTCAAGTTCTAAAATATTTTGACACCTTTATGTCTGACATCAAACTTTTGGAACATGCAATTGAAGTTAATTCTGAAATAAAAGCTAAATATTTTCAATCGCCATTTCAGCGACAACAACGGGATATTTTTCAGGAAACCGGCATGTCGAAATCTAAAAAATTGTGCAATTTATTGGGAGCGGAACTTGAGAAAGAGATTGGACATATGACAGTTTTGAGAAAACCGAACATCGATTTCAAATACTAAACGTAAAAAGAAAATGTTGAGAAATCATGTTGACCGACTCTTGGAAGATATTATACGTGTTTGATATCAAGTAAATGTTGTGCTATTACATTCTGTTGCATATGCATTTGATTATATCGCTGTTGATTATGTTGATAACGTTGCGAATACCGATAATGTGTCACAAATCCAATCTTACAAAATTGAAAATTAGCGATTATTAAGTGAGCTTTCCATTGCAAAACGTCGTCTTCAATTGTGTCAAAAAGATTTTCAAAATCGTGAACTTGCTTTGCAAAATAAGATCAACCAGTTGCGTTCAAAATATTTTGATCCAAAAATAGAACTGGATGATGAAAACGTGTCTTTAAAATGTCAAATTTCAAAATATGAACAAGAAATTGCCAAAGTCAAAGCAGAATATGGTGTCATATTTGATTTGCTCAAAAAGACTTCGTCAAAGCGTCAAAGATGCGATGATCATCTTGCTTATACCAAAGAAGTTTTACAATATAATGGAAACACTGGCTCACGAAAATCAAGATTTGTTACACACTATCCATGACTTAAAAGCGGAGTTGGTGAAACTTAAGCAAGATAAGATTAGTAACACAAATGTACTTGCACCTGGAATGCTTAAAATTGACACTAGAACACTTAATGGCAAACCACAAGACACTAATGTGCTTCCTTCCATGATCAGAATAGTTGCCTCTTTTCCCAACGCTAGCACTTCCGCGGCTTAAGAGCAAAAATAGGAAGAATAGGAAGTTACTGACGTAAGAAAAGATCAATAAAGACCTCTCAAGTAGAAAGAACACCTTAGGACTTTGAATAAAACTCAAGTTGCACCAACTTTAGACATTGCGTCAGACAAATGTAATAGTAAAAGTGATGTAACGAATACTGAACCTTTAAGTACTTTGAATGTTGTGTTTGAAGCATCTTGTGTTGCTTGTCGTAAAAGCATGTTTTCTGGTTGTCATGATAAATGTGTTGCTAATGCTATCTTATCTCGTACGCGGAACAATAGAAAACGGAATACCTATAGGCCCACTAATGCTTCTATGTTTGTGCTACATAAACTGCCTACTAATGTTTCTGCTATGACCATTGATGTACCCATTGAACCCACTTCACCTACTAGGAAGAGAATATCACCTAGTGCATTCACTAAGACCAAAGTTAAGACTAGTTGGACTTGGCAGAGATGGGTACAGAACATACCAGGCTTTAAATGGATTCCTAAGATCATTAACATGTATGTGTCTAATGTAGCTATGCTTGGAACCCTCTAACTCTTGGGTTCCACCACTACTTCTATTCCATCTATTCGTGCATTATTGTAATGCGGTGTCTGAGATCATCTCTAGATTGTTAATAGCGGATGTTCCCGACACATGACGAGCAATCTCAAAGCTGTTATCAAACTTTGTTTCAAAGTTCATTGCCTGTCGAGGTTCGGGAATGATCACTTCGCAGCTATCATGGGCTACGGAGATTACATAAATGGGAACATTGAAATTAGCAGAGTTTATTATGTGGAAGGTCTCGGTCAAAATCTCTTTGAGTTGGTCAATTTTGTGATGGAGATTTGGAAGTTGCTTTTAGGGAGAAAACTTGTTTCATTCGTGATCTACAAGGAAATGGTCTTATGTTCGGAAACCGCGCATCAAGTCTTTACACGATCTCAATGCAAGACATGATTGCTTCTTCTCCCATATGTCTACTTTCTAAGGTAACATCTACAAAATCCGGCTATAGCTTTAAGTCGTCTTTCACACTTGAACTTTCAAACCATAACCAATCTTGCACGTTACAAACTTGTTGAAGGTTTCCCAAGATTTCGGTATTCTAAAGATCATCTATGCTCAGCTTGTGAACAAGGGAAAAGCACTCGTGCTCACTTTCCTTCAAAGGTGGAACACAGCTCTTAGCATGTGCTTCATCTTCTTCACATGGATTTGTGTGGCCCGATGCGTGTGCAGACGATTAATGGCAAACGCTACATCCTAGTAATTGTTGATGACTACTCAAGATGGACTTGGGTTTATTTTCTTCAAAGTAAAGATCAAGCTCCATAGATGATCATCACCTTTCTCACGAAAATTCAAGTTCACTCCGAACATAGTCAACATATCAGAACATCACATGGGACTGAATTTGTAAATCAAACTCTTTGTGAATTCTATGAGAAAGTGGGAATTGAGCATCAAACATCAATTGCAACAACACCAGAACAATGGAGTTGTTGAAAGACGAAACCATACGTTAGTGGAAGCTGCAAGAACGATGTTAAATGCAAAACTTCCGATTACTTGTGGCAGAAGCCGTGTCTACTTGCTACACTCAGAACCGTTCAATGATAACCAACGCCACAACAAAACACCTTATGAGCTTATCCATAACCGTAAACCGAATCTCAAACACTTTCATGTATTTGGTGCTCTATGTTACCCGAATAATGATCGTGATGACTTTGGAAAGCTCAAGGCTAAAGCTGACATAGGAGTCTTCGTTGGTTACTGTAAAAATTCTAAAGGATACCAGATCTGGAATCGTCGTACAAGGGAGATTATGGAAACTATTCATGTAAATTTCGATGATCTTACTGAAATGGCTTCGAGCCAAAACCCTTGGAACCCTTCATAAACCCTAAACTTCCCCAAACCCATCATCAGCTGAACCAAGCTTACAACTTACTCGTCGTCAAATGGAACAGCTATTTGCTCCTCTGTTTAGTGATGATATTGATCAACGTGCTCTAGATGTATCACCTATTTCCGCTGCTCAACCTGATAATAATCCAATACCTGATACACCTGCAACAACTACTACTGTTGAAGAAGCACCTCCAATTGACTCTACAACAACAGCCGAACAAACCGCATCCAATGACGCTGAACCAGCTGATGATCTTCTGAACAATGATGTACCTACACCCGCAGATTATGATCCAAATGCGTTCTTCAACCCTTTTGCTAATGAAACTGCCACTTCTGATGTTGCGGAATCATCTACAAGCCATTCGAATCCTCCTAATCTGCACAAAGAACATCCTTGGACTAAAGACCATCCTCTTGTAAACATCATTGGAAACCCAAATCAACCAGTCGTAACTAGACAACGCCTTCAGACTGACGGTGAACATTGCATTTATGAACTTACCGTTTGCCTATCTGAACCCAAAAACATTAAAGAAGCAATGACTTATGACAACTGGATTGAATCCATGCAAGAAGAACTTAATCAGTTTAAACGTCTTGAAGTATGGGAATTGGTTAAAAAACGAACAGGGGTCTATGTTATTGGTCTTAAATGGATTTGGAAAAATAAGTTGGATGCTGAAGGTACGGTTATCAGAAATAAGTCACGTGTGGTGGCTAAGGGTTATAGACAAGAAGAGGGGATTGACTTCGAGGAATCATTCACACCAGTTGCTAGACTTGAGGCTGTACGGATTTTTCTGGCATTCGCTGCTCACATGAACATCACGGTCTATCTGATGGATGTCAAAACTGCTTTTCTGAATGGTAAACTGAAGGAAACGGTGTATGTTAGTTAGCCAGAAGGATTTGTTGATCTAGAATTCCCTAATCACGTCTACAAACTAAACAAGGCTCTATACGGTCTCAAACAAGCTCCTCGGGCGTGGTATGATGAGTTATCATCCTTTCTCTTATCTCATAACTTTGTTAAAGGATCGGTCGACCCAACACTGTTTATAAAATATCACGGGGAACACATTTTAATCGTTCAAATCTATGTGGATGACATCATTTTTGGGTCAACACATAAAAAGTACTCAAACGCTTTTTCAAAACTTATGAAAACACATTTTGCAATGTCAATGATGGGTGAACTTACGTTCTTTCTAGGACTGCAAGTTCATCAATCACCCCGTGGTATTTTCCTAAGTCAGTCCAAATATGCTCTGGAAATTTTAAACAAACATGGAATGCAATGCTGTGATACCTATGCCACACCAATGGCACATACCAAAAAACTGGACGCTGATTTGCATGGGAAATTGGTTGACCCTACCAAATACCGAAGTATTATTGGGTCTCTCATGTATCTAACAGCCAGTAGACCTGACATTGTATTTCCTGTATATCTTTGCTCCCGTTATCAGTCGAGACCAACTGAAACTCACCTCTCTGAGGCTAAAGGAATCCTCCGATACATCAAGGGAGCCATTAATTTGGGGATCTGGTATCCAAAGGATTCTCGTTTTGAACTAATAGCTTTTTCAAACGCTGATCGCGCAGGTTGCTTAGATTCTCGGAAAAGTACTTCAGGTGGTTTGAAATTCCTTGGTGATAAATTGGTGTCATGCCAATCGAAGAAATAGGATTGTACATCGTTGTCCTCAACCGAAGCAGAATATGTAGCCATGTCGGCGTGTTGTGGTCAAGTCATTTGGATGAGAACACAACTCAAAGACTATGGTTACGTATTTGACAGAATTCTGGTGTACTGCGACAATAGAAGTGCTATTGCGATCTCGTGCAACACCGTTCAACATTCGAAGTCCAAGCACATCGACCTTCGATATCATTTCATAAAGGATCATGTGGAAAAGGGTACCGTTGAATTATATTTTGTGGGTACTGAACACCAACTGGCGGATCTTCTCACCAAAGCCTTAGCTCCTGCTAGGTTTACTAATTTGATCCACTAGATTGGCATGAGGTGTTTGACTCCAGAGGAACTGGACTAACTTTTAACACAATCTTAAAACCAGTCAAACACCAAAACCTCTTTTGTAAATAATTTATCAAAAACAAAATAGAAAAATATAAAATCTGATAAAATTCAAAAATATTCTTCTATCTAAATTTCTTCCAACATTGCAAGTTCAAATCTTCCGTCAACACTTTGCTCTTTCAAACATTTCATTATTTTCTCGGACAAGTGTTGAGGGGGAGAATGTAAATATTTTTCTGTTTCATAAAACCTTGTACTTGCATATTACCCAATATGGGTTGTATCTTTGATAATGGTGGATACGTTTCTTGTTTTAAAACACTCCTTGGACTCAAATTTGTAAAATTTCACTATTTCTAAAGTCGAGGGGGAGTGTCGTCAAGTTTCTTTCCAAACTATCACGTCTTACTTAACAAAAATTGGAAGTTATGAGCTGTGGTTGAGGTGGAGGGGCTATACTTGTCAAAAGTTAAAACTAACTTTTTACAAAACCACCACCTAACTTTTCTTCCTCATTTAATTCTATCATTAATACTTTCACCAAACCAAATCCATGCCTAACATTCATTCTCAAATCCGTGCTTCAATCTTCTAATTTGTAAGTGTTTAAAGCTTCATTGAATGATTCCAAACAATATTTTTTAATATCTTTCAAAACTAACGGTTTGATTTTGTGTTATGTAGCCACCTGGAAAATTTCATTATTTTAAATCTTCATATTTATGAACTAGACCGTTTATCAAAATTTATTTGATCTAAGTTAAGCATTTTAGCCTGTGCATTTCATCTTTTCTTGCATAAAAATTATGAATATCCAAGTAGTCTTATTTAATTATGTCTAATATTTACTGATTCCCAAATCAGTCTCACAAGAAAGATTTTCTTGTCTTATGAGTCCGCACGCGTACCAAAATAAAATAAAAGAAAACGCGAGAAAATAAAAGCGAACTAATAAAAATCTAAAGTTTCGTCATCATTTATGTTTATTTATGACGTGTTCGGAAATGTAAGTAATATAATTGTTCCGTTAAAGCCACACATTTACGAGTTAACAACGGAGTACCAAAATACATCTATTATTAAAATAATACACAAACTAATAAATACTCACTACCTTTCTTTTTACTAATAACTAAAATTATAAAAACAAAATAAAACAAATAAGCTCTACCCTAACCCACCAAACCCACGCCTCCCCTCCTTTTTCTCATCTTCTCCTGCTTCTGTTTTCCCTCTGAAACCAACGCCCCACCTCTGCCATCCTTCATCACCAATTTCGACCCTCTCTTCCCCTCTTAATCCTCTGCACACGCTGCCTTGTTCCCCTCCAAGAATAGCTAAACCTCCAAAAACTCCTTCCCAACATCTTAAGCAACTCCAAACCAAGAATAGATATCCCTTGGCTTATCCCATGAAGAAATCGACAAACCCTTGTCCTCCTTAGACCACGGCTGAAGACAAAGACGGAGGAGCCACGTGAAGACCTGGTGTCGTTGCTCAAAGAAGACCATTATCTCAACCCCACCTTCGGATGTACTAGTCAAACAACCCATCTTTACTTCTTTAAAAACCCTCATCGACCCGCAGTGATACCACCACTCACAACTCAAAATCAAAAACTAAAAAGAGTATTCAAAGTGCTTGTGGTTTCTGTGGATTCGATTTGGTGGGATTGCTTCTACTCCTTGTTTTTCTTACCGATCGACACATCTCTTTTGTTGTAAGATTTTCATTGATTATTGCTTGAATAATATTATTGTAAGTTTTGTTAAGATTTGGTAGTTAAATCTTATAAAGTGGAGTAGTTATGGTATTTACATATATTGATTGACCCATGTTAATTTTTCTTCGAGATTTGATAATATAAAAACTTGTATGATTTAATTTTTGGCTTATGGAAGTGGTGTTGCTAATAACTTGTTGGTGTGATTTTGGGTTAACCTTGAGTCTAAGCCGCGACCCACGGTGGACGAACCACAATAGGAGTGTGTCGTTTATTTTGTCAAAACTATTTGGGCGCATTGGTATTTACTTGCACGATAACTTTTTGGTTTGCTTCGATTATTAAAAACTTGTGTTGGTTCTAAACTTTGGTAGCACCTTAACCTTGAAACTAAGTGGTCAAATAGTTATGGTAATGGAACTTTTTTTTGGGTCACGGTAGGTGCTTAGCAATGGTCCATTTTGCTACCACACTTCTACTTCGCAACTAGCTATTGACTTGAGTAAATATTGTTTTTGTTTCAATTATAGTCGCATGCCGTTACGTTTTGGTCGAAGGAAACATTGAGTGAACCATCCGTAGAGTACATTTGGTTTTTGTTTCATTTGGGATCACCAAGTTTCTTTCAAAATAAGTAATACATGTTTGATAAAATGCTTATTTCAAAACAAGATGCTATTGATTTTTGGTTTGGTCTGATTCCCTTTCTTTACCATGTTCGGAAGCCCAAACCGGAACCCAAGAGCCATGGTCATATTTTTTCAACACCCACACCGAGAGTCTCATGTTCGAGCCATGACATAACACGTTTAAGTCTTTTTATTTGTGTTTTCTCTTGTTTACTTATTTTGGTATATTTGTCCTCGCTAGACTCAAGTGAAAGATCAAACCTTCCTCTTTGACAAAGTAAAAACTAGAAACGATTTTCTTTGTGAACTAAGTGTTACTCGTCCAACATTTCAGTTACAATTCAGCTTCTATTGTCAAATTGCCTTTAAAACATGTACTCCCCTTTTCCTGCATAGTGGTGCATCTGGTTTGGGCATTTGGGCCTCAACCATGCCCAAAAATCTGGGCCCCTGCTTGACTGTTAACAACTAGGCCGAAGCCCACTGTCTTGGCTGCTCATTCAGCCCACGTCGAGCCCAACTGTGGTGCGTCCCTTTGCTGTACACGAACAGTTACATGCAATTCTCTTTTTACAAAGTTGGAGCAAACAAGTAAATTGCATAACGCTAAGTATAACAAAATAGTCATTTCATTACTTGACTTTTTCATCTTTCTCACGCCTCGTTCACAACTCGCCTACCCGTTTTGACATTATTACTTTCGATATTATTTCACGATATCTCATTTTACAAGCATATGATATAAACGACTAACGAAATACCATTAACTCATAATTTATACTAAACAAAATATATTTTAAAACAATAATAATTTCCTACACTCCGTCACCAAATACATTTTAGACATATAAACGAGTCATACCCATTTTTCTAAAAGACAATTATAACATATAAAACGGAAATTTATTTTACTTTTACCATTATAATAAAACTATTACTTTCCTTATATATTAATTTTAAACGACGTCTTTATAACCTAAATACGTTACTATTTGTTTATGATATTTTCCGTACATCATCTCCCGGTTACGACAAACCCACGACTCACTCGTTTTAATAATTTTGTGTATATCTAAGCACTTCCATGAGCCCAAGTTCACCATGTTCAATAATAAACGACACACAACATAAATAACTTAAACTTTTGGTGTATATAAATATTATCAAGTCAAAATACAAAGGTATTAATTAAAGTATTGGTATACAAATTATAGGTCGCGTGACGGTACTCGGTGCATCATTTACTTGACTCTTTCACTACTCGGATACTACTTTGCTAAGGTGAGTTCATAGCCTCGCTTTTACTTGTTTTTCAACCCCCGTGAGGGAGATGCATGCTATAAACTAGAACACAAGTCTTTTCTTAAACTGTATGCTGCCTGATCATTATTATTATAGCCTAAGTTGCCTGCCATAAGTCCCTTACATCATGAACCATTAATCACTTGCGAGTGAACGGGAATATTGTGGATAGTACTATGGGAATTAACGACCCCGACTCGGTTATCGAAATAACCGGGCGCACTATATTTGGTTAACTATGGAATTGGCAATTCCATCTGAGGGCAATATTATTACTTACACCAGTAATTAGGTGTATGCAGTTAGTTTGGTGTCATGAGCTTAGTGCATAATAATAATCTATGTTTTCCATAGTGATTGTATTCGAAGCAATTATCATCTCTTACTTGTGTTCAACTATTTATTTAAACCTATGAATATCACTCAACTTTTGTTGATCTTTTTAAGCATGTTCATCTCAGGTACTAATTAGAATATCATGAAGGCGTGGAGTGGACGTCATGGAACGCTTGAAGTGGTGTTTTTTTCAAATAAAGTTACCGTTTCGTAAACATTTGAACTATCTTTTATGTAATTTCAAAACATGTGGTATTTCCTTTTGTGTTTCTAAAACACCGAGTTTTATGAAATGGTAACAACCTTTTATTAAAAACGTCTCCTTAGAGTCGTTTTCTATAACTTATGACTATGATCCTCTAAGTAATACCCCAAATAGTCTTCCGCTGTCACATTGTGATTTTGGGGGTGTTACAGATTGGCATCAGAGCCTAGGTTATAGAGAACCAACTTGTATTTTTAAAAACAAATTGGACTATAACCACGTTTTCAAATGGACCGTTTTACACCACCACTTCACGTCCTCCGCGCCTACTTCGTACCGATTGCACGTATGAGATTCGCTTGGCGGATAATACATGACTAGTAAAACTTTGCATGATAAAAACTTACAATGCTAGCTTTCATTTAGTTAGGCATTTAGATTTGCGTGGCAGATTATGCGCGACTAACTAAATCTTATTTATTGCATGGCATTACTTATACTTATAAATGCACATTTTCTTTTGGGTTGTTACAGTACCATGTCGTCTGCTACTCATCCTATCGACCTGACCTCCGACATTGAGATGGAGGATACTATGTCCTCTGCCTCTACTCCCTTGGCACCGGCTATCATTGCACCTGTGTCCTCTGAGACTGAGCCCTTCGAGGATGGTGAAGTCGTTGTCACCCCACCTACCTTGACCATACCCGAGCATCTGCCCGTTTTTGGTCCCCCCCACTTATGACCGATATCTGGAGTCACAGCAGTGGTTATCACCTTCTAACATTGTATCCCAGACACCCTCACCCACTGATTCCGTGTCTTCTACTTCTCGCCCATCACCACTACATGTTCACCGAAGGTGAAGGCGAGCTAGGGTTCTCAAACCCTACGAGCCTGCGCCATTCGGCCAGCCATTCTGTTACCGTAAGGATGGTGCTACCTTTATGCATACCGCTCGGAAACGAGTGAGGGCACCCATCACTTTTGTTCCACCTTCTGACATACCATCATCTTCTGCTTTCCCGCCATCAGCTGCACCTACACCACCACTCATACCTGCTTCACCACTACCACCACCTACCACATTCATCTATCAGACCACTACTGTACCGGTTTCATCCCCATCCCGTGCATCATCACCCTTGGTGATGCACACTGAGCCGGTGATATCTCTTAGGGAGAGAGTCCATTTCTCACCTACACATTCCGACCCATATCACCATGCTATGTCTTGTACCTGTGAGCCGGGAGCCCATAGGAGGGTTGACGCTAGACGTTGGTCCTTCTTGATGCCGGTCATTAGTCGATGGAGGTCGTAGGAGGGTGCACCGAGCGCTATGGAGCTTGGAGAGCATCTGTTTGCTGCTGCTGAGACTCTCCCTGTTACGGGAGAACCTCTTCACCATACCATTCCAGTGTTAGCTGCCCGAGTTCTGCGATGTGAGGATCAGCTTGAGGATGTTATGTCATTCGTTGATGAGGTTCCATTGGTCCGGATTGAGAACATTGAGGACGAGGTTGAGGAGGTCCTTAACGGGAGGACCACGATGGAGAGAGCGCTTGATAGGAATGGTGCTCAGTATGAGAGAGCTAGTGGGGCAGTGACAGTTTTGGAGAGGAGGATGGAGTCGGATAGATTAGGACTGCTGGACAGAGCTGAGATGTTAGAGGGAGTTGTGCGACGACAGTCTGAGCGGATGATGATCATGGAGACTCGTGCTACTACTCTTGAGCAGAGATTGGAGGCGAGAGACAGAGAGGTGGATGACTTGGCTGAGCTAGTTCGTGATCTGCAGCGCCGAGTGAGGGGCACACCCGACAGTCTCTAGATCAGAGATTCACCAACTTAGTTTTCCTAGTACTTTAGCCTGCCGCCTGTGGCACTGATAGAGGCTTTGTATTCGCATGTTTTGTTAAACTATCGAACAAGCTATTGGTGTGACATTGTATGGTTATCGTATCACTATGTATGGATGATGAACCTATGACATTATGGTTGTTTCTTATGTTCCTATTTATGGTGATCTTTCTTATTTATCGGCTTATATAAATTGACGTGATCATTTATATATATTCTCTTGTGTGGTTCTAACATGTTGTGATTCTTCTTATGATGATTATACTCTATTAATATAATGTGATCTTGACTATTATGAAATCATTTTTGTAATAATTCACACTTATGTTGAATGATTCTAAAATCTGAGTGTATGTCTTTAGAAAAATGGCAAGAACAAGAGCTACCTCTACCCCTACTCCAACTCCCGAGATGACCCCTAAAGCAATTCGGAGGCTAGTTACTAATGAGATTGGTGCTGCTTTTGCTGCAAGACCTGCTGAGGCAGCTCGAACAAATGAAGCCCCAAATCAAGCCAACCGGAATGAAACTGTGGTGAATCGCAAATGTGGATACAAGGAGTTCATGAATTGCAAACCTACCTTCTTCAAAGGAACTGAAGGCGCTGTTGGCCTTATTCATTGGTTTAAAAGATCTGAAACTGTGTTTCTTCTAAGTGATTTCTCGGAAGATTGCAAGGTGAAATTTGCTATTGGTACTCTGCTAGAAGATGCATTGTCTTGGTGGAAGGCTCATGCTCAACCTATTGGCATGGAAGAAGCCTACAAAACCACTTGGACTGAACTGAAGCAATTGATGATGAAGCAATACTGTCCAAGGACCGAGATCAAGAAACTGGAAGATGAGTTCTATCATCTGACTACTAAGGGCAATGATCTCAAAACCTACTTCAAGCGCTTCCAAGAATTGAAAGCTCTAGCCCCTTCATGGTTTCTGACAATGTCAAGTTGCTGGAAAATCTCATTGGGGGATTACCCCGAAGCATTGAGGGCAATGTTACTGCATCAAAGCCCAAGACTGTGGAAGAAGTGATCACAATTTCCTACCAACTCATGGATCAAGTCTTGAAACATGTATCCGTGCAAGGCAATAACGACAACAAAAGGAAATTTGATGACCGTCGAGGCAACACTTCAAACAAATACCATCACAACAACTCTTTCCATCACAACAATAACCGCAACAACAACCAAGGCCGCAACAATCACAACCAACACCGCAACAACAATCCCAACCCATACCACCAAAACCGAAACAACCACCACAATCAACAAAACCGTAGGCAAGAAGTTGCGTGGGCTTATGCTGCTACCCCCGCTACTGGAAGAGGCTATCCTGGACCACACCCTTTGTGCACTCAATGCAACCTGCATCATGTGGGACGTTGTACTATTAAGTGTGGAAAGTGTAACAAGGTGGGTCATACTCACAAGGATTGCCGAAGCCCTGCTATTGGAAGTAACCTTCAACCGATTGGAATAACTTGCTTTGGATGTGGAGAAGCTGGACATGTCAAGAGTAGATGTCCAAAGCTGTACGGGAACAACAACAACAATAACAACAACAACCCTGCTAGAGCAAGAGCTTATGTGCTAGGAGATGGAGATGCACAAGAGAACCCGGACGTCGTTACGGGTACGTTTTCACTCAACCATCATTTAGCTATAGTGTTATTTGATTCTGGAGCCGACAAAAGCTTTGTGTCTTCTAAGTTTGCACCTTTGTTAAAAGTCACCCCAACTGCCCTAGATACCACTTATGAGGTAGAGCTAGCCGATGGAAAAATAGTAGGAACAAACACTATCCTTTGAGGTTGCAACCTATCCTTATCAAAGCACCCGTTCGATATAGACCTTATGCCTATCCAACTTGGTAGCTTCGATGCTGTCATTGGCATGGATTGGCTATCCAAGAATCGTGCAAGAATCATCTGTGATGAGAAAGTCGTTCACATTCCTCTCGATGGCGAAACTCTAATCATTCGGGGTGCTCGTAGTAAAACCCGATTGAATATCATCTCGTGCGTTAAAACTGCAAAGTACATAGAAAAAGGATGCCACATTTTTCTAGCACAAGTAACGGAGAAGGAGAAGGTGGATGAGAAACAACTAAAAGACGTCCCCGTGGCTAGGGACTTTCCCGAAGTATTTCCCGAAGACTTGCATGGCCTTCCTCCAATTCGGCAAGTAGAATTCCAAATCGAGCTAGTGCCGGGAGCGGCACCCGTGGCACGAGCACCCTATAGATTGGCACCTTCCGAACTACAAGAATTGTCTGACCAACTTCAAGAACTGTCCGAAAAAGGATTCATTCGACCGAGTTCTTCGCCTTGGGGAGCTCCGGTCTTATTTGTCAAAAAGAAGGACGGATCTTTCCGTATGTGTATTGACTACCGAGAGTTGAACAAACTGACGGTGAAAAATCGCTATCCATTGCCTAGGATTGATGATTTGTTTGACCAACTGCAAGGGTCAAGCGTCTATTCAAAGATTGATCTAAGATCCGGGTATCATCAACTGAGAGTTAGAGAGGAGGATATTCCAAAAACTGCTTTCCGAACACGATACGGCCACTACGAGTTCCAAGTGATGCCATTTGGACCTAATGAACCGAGTGTGTAAACCCTACTTGGACAAATTTGTGATTGTGTTCATTGACGACATTCTCATCTATTCCCGCAATAAGGAAGAGCATGCGGAACACTTGAAAGCCATCCTAGAGCTACTCAAGAAAGAAGAACTGTATGCTAAGTTTTCCAAGTGCGACTTCTGGATTCAAAAAGTTCAATTCCTTGGTCACGTGATAGATAGTAATGGTCTTCATGTTGATCCTTCAAAAATCGAAGCTGTCAAGGATTGGTCATCCCCTACTACCCCTACCGAGATACGCCAATTTTTGGGTCTTGCGGGTTATTATCGAAGATTTATCGAAGGATTCTCGAAAATCGCTAAACCTCTAACGGAGCTAACCCAGAAAAAGAAGAATTTTGACTGGGTTGAGAAACAAGAGTTAGCCTTTCAAATCTTGAAACAAAAGCTTTGTGAAGCTCCCATCTTAGCCTTACCCGATGGAGTGGAAGATTTTGTGGTCTACTGTGATGCATCACACCTAGGGTTAGGTGCGGTACTGATGCAAAGAAACAAGGTGATCGCTTATGCTTCATGCCAACTCAAAACTCATGAGAAGAACTATACTACCTATGACTTGGAATTAGGAGCCGTGGTTTTCGCTCTCAAAATATGGAGACATTACCTATATGGAACCAAGTGTACGGTGTTTACCGATCATAAAAGTATCCAACACATTCTCGATCAAAAGGAGTTAAACATGCGACAACGCCGATGGTTAGAATTGCTTAGCGACTACGACTGTGAAATCCGTTATCACCCGGGAAAAGCAAATGTCGTGGCTGATGCTCTTAGTCGAAAGGATCGACCTAAACCTCTTCGAGTAAGATCCTTGGGAATGACAATTAAGTCACCCCTTCCATCAAAAATCCTTGAAGCTCAAGCTGAAGCTCTCAAACCTGAAAACCGCCCCAACGAGAAAATCCTTGGAATGCCGGAAAACGAGAACGGCTTTGTGCAAAGATCGGATGGAACCTTATGTTTTGCCGATAGAAGTTGGATACCACTTTATGGAGGAATACGGGAACTCATCATGTATGAGTCTCACAAGTCTAAATATTCCATTCACCCGGGATCCGACAAAATGTACCAAGACCTCAAGAAGCTTTATTGGTGGCCAAACATGAAAGCTGAAATTGCAACGTACGTTGGGAAATGTCTCACCTGTTCTCAAGTCAAAGCCGAATGTCAGAAACCTTCCGGATTTTTAACTCAACCTGAACTCCCAGTTTGGAAGTGGGAGAGAATCACTATGGACTTCATAACCAAACTACCAAAGACTGCTAGAGGTTACGACACCATTTGGGTTATCATTGATCGCCTTACCAAATCCGCTCATTTCTTACCCATCAAGGAAAATGACGAAATGGAAACCCTTGCTCAACTATACCTAAAGGAAATTGTATCCCGTCATGGTGTACCAATTTCCATCAATTCTGATCGTGACAGTCGTTTTACTTCACACTTCTGGAAATCTCTTCAAAAGGCCTTAGGTACTCGTTTGGATATGAGTACCGCATATCATCCTCAAACCGATGGCCAAAGCGAAAGGACTATCCAAACCTTGGAAGACATGCTTCGAGCATGCGTGATCGACTTTGGAAAAGGTTGGGATAAACACTTGCCTTTGGCGGAATTCTCCTACAACAATAGTTACCACGCGAGCATCAAGGCAGCTTCATTCGAGGCACTTTATGGTCGAAAGTGTCGATCACCCGCTTGTTGGGCTGAAGTTGGAGATGCCCAACTCACTGGACCTGAACTTGTCCAAGAAACAACCGAGAAGATTGTGCAAATTCGTCAACGACTTCAAGCTGCTAGAGATCGACAAAAGAGTTACGCCGATGTTAGAAGGAAGCCCATGGAATTCCAAGTTGGTGATCGAGTTATGTTGAAAGTATCACCTTGGAAAGGAAAGATTCGATTTGGAAAACGAGGAAAACTACACCCGCGATACATTAGCCCTTTCAAGATTCTCGAAAAAATCGGCCCGGTTGCTTACAAGCTTGATCACCCGGAAGAACTTAGTAGAGTGCACCCTACCTTTCACGTCTCAAATCTAAAGAAATGCTTGTCTGATGAATCTCTTGTTGTTTCACTAAAAGAGATTAAGCTCGATGACAAGCTCAACTTTGTCGAAGAACCAATTGAAATCATGGATAGGGAAGTCAAGCGACTTAAGCAAAGTTGCATCCCTATCGTCAAGGATAGATGGAACTCCAAGAGAGGACCGGAGTACACGTGGGAGCGCGAAGACACCATGCGTGTTAAGTACCCACATCTTTTTGCTAATCCAACTCCGACAACCACCGTAAACTAGAATTCCGGGACGGAATCCTCTTAAGGGGTAGGTGCTGTAGCCACCTAGAACATTTCACTATTTTAAATCTTCATATTTATGAACTAGACCGTTTATCAAAATTTATTTGATCTAAGTTAAGCATTTTAGCCTGTGCATTTCATCTTTTCTTGCATAAAAATTATGAATATCCGAGTAGTCTTATTTAATTATGCCTAATATTTACTGATTCCCAAATCAGTCTCACAAGAAATATTTTCTTGTCTTATGAGTCCGCACGCGTACCAAAATAAAATAAAAGAAAACGCGAGAAAATAAAAGCGAACTAATAAAAATCTAAAGTTTCGTCATCATGTCAGTTTATTTATGACGTGTCCGGAAATATAAGTAATATAATTGTTCCGTTAAAGTTATACATTTACGAGTTAACAATGGAGTACCAAAATACATCTATTATCAAAATAATATACAAACTAATAAATACTCACTACCTTTCTTTTTACTAATAACTAAAATTATAAAAACAAAATAAAACAAATAAGCTCTACCCTAACCCACCAAACCCACGACTCCCCTCTTTTTTCTCATCTTCTCCTGCTTCTGTTTTCACTCTGAAACCAACGCCCCACCTCTGCCATCCTTCATCACCAATTTCGTCCCTCTCTTCCCCCCTTAATCCTCTACACACGCTGCCTTGTTCCCCTCCAAGAATAGCTAAACCTCCAAAAACTCCTTCCCAACATCTTAAGCAACTCCAAACCAAGAATAGATATCCCTTGGCTTATCCCATGAAGAAATCGACAAACCCTTGTCCTCCTTGGACCACGGCTGAAGACAAAGACGGAGGAGCCACGTGAAGACCTGGTGTCGTTGCTCAAAGAAGACTATTAACTCAACCCACCTTCGGATGTACTAGTCAAACAACCCATCTTTACTTCTTTAAAAACCCTCATCGACCCACAGTGATACCACCACTCATAACTCAAAATCAAAAACTAAAAAGAGTATTCAAAGTGCTTGTGGTTTCTGTGGATTCGATTTGGTGGGATTGCTTCTACTCCTTGTTTTTCTTACCGATCGACACATCTCTTTTGTTGTAAGATTTTCATTGATTCTTGCTTGAATAATATTATTGTAAGTTTTGTTAAGATTTGATAGTTAAATCTTATAAAGTGGAGTAGTTATGGTATTTACATATATTGATCGACCCATGTTAATGTTTCTTCGAGATTTGATAATATAAAAACTTGTATGATATAATTTTTGGCTTATGGAAGTGGTGTTGCTAATAACTTGTTGGTGTGATTTTGGGTTAACCTTGAGTCTAAGCCGCGACCCACGGTGGTCGAACCACAATAGGAGTGCGTCGTTTATTTTGTCAAAACTATTTGGGCGCATTGGTATTTACTTGCACGATAACTTTTTGGTTTGCTTCGATTATTAAAAACTTGTGTTGGTTCTAAACTTTGGTAGAACCTTAACCTTGAAACTAAGTGGTCAAATAGTTATGGTAATGGAACTTGTTTTTGGGTCACAGTAGGTGCTTAGCAATGGTCCATTTTGCTACCACACTTCTACTTCGCAACTAGCTATTGACTTGAGTAAATATTGTTTTTGTTTGAATTATAGTCGCATGCCGTTACGTTTTGGTCGAAGGAAACATTGAGTGAACCATCCGTAGAGTACATTTGGTTTTTGTTTCATTTGGGATCACCAAGTTTCTTTCAAAATAAGTAATACATGTTTGATAAAATGCTTATTTCAAAACAAGATGCTATTGATTTTTGGTTTGGTCTGATTCCCTTTCTTTACCATGTTCGGAAACCCAAACCGGAACCCAAGAGCCATGGTCATATTTTTTCAACACCCACACCGAGAGTCTCATGTTCGAGCCACGGCATAACACGTTTAAGTCTTTTTATTTGCATTTTCTCTTGTTTACTTATTTTGGTATATTTGTCCTCGCTAGACTCAAGTGAAAGACCAAACCTTCCTCTTTGACAAAGTAAAAACTAGAAACGATTTTCTTTGTGAACTAAGTGCTACTCGTCCAACATTTCAGTTACAATTCAGCTTCTATTGTCAAATTGCCTTTAAAACATGTACTCCCCTTTTCCTGCATAGTGGTGCATCTGGTTTGGGCATTTGGGCCTCAACCACGCCCAAAAGATTGGGCCCTGCTTGACTGTTAACAACTAGGCCGAAGCCCACTTCCCTTGGCTGCTCATTTAGCCCACGTCGAGTCCAACTGTGGTGCGTCCCTTTGCTGTACAAGTAAATTGCAAAGTTGGAGCAAAAAAGTAAATTGCAAAGTTGTACAAGTAAATTACATGAAATTCTTTTTTTTACAAAGTTGGAGCAAACAAGTAAATTGCATAACGCTAAGTATAACAAAATCGTCATTTCATTACTTGTCTTTTTGATCTTTCTCACGCCTCGTTCACAACTCGCCCACCTACCCGTTTTGACATTATTACTTTCGATATTATTTCACGATATCTCATTTTACAAGCATATGATATAAACGACTAACGAAATACCATTAACTCGTAATTTATACTAAACGAAATATATTTTAAAACAATAATAATTTCCTACACTCCGTCACCAAATACATTTTAGACATATAAACGAGTCATACTCATTTTTCTAAAAGACAATTATAACATATAAAACGGAAATTTATTTTACTTTTACCATTATAATAAAACTATTACTTTCCTTATATATTAATTTTAAACGACGTCTTTATAACCTAAATACGTTACTATTTGTTTATGATATTTTCCGTACATCATATCCGGTTCTACGACAAACCCACGACTCACTCGTTTTAATACTTTTGTGTATATCTAAGCACTTCCATGAGCCCAAGTTCACCATGTTCAATAATAAATGACACACAACATAAATAACTTAAACTTTTGGTGTATATAAATATTATCAAGTCAAAATACAAAGGTATTAATTAAAGTATTGGTATAAAGACAAATTATAGGTCGCGTGACGGTACTCGTGCATCATTTACTTGACTACTTTCACTACTCTCGGATACTACTTTGCTAAGGTGAGTTCATAGCCTCGCTTTTACTTGTTTTTCAACCCACGCGAGGGAGATGCATGCTATAAACTAGAACACAAGTCTTTTCTTAAACTGTATGCTGCCTGATCATTATTATTATAGCCTAAGTTGCCCGCCATAAGTCCCTTACATCATGAACCATTAATCACTTGCGAGTGAACGTGAATATTGTGGATAGTACTAAGGGAATTAACGACCCCGACTCGGTTATCGGAAATAACCGGGGCGCACTATATTTGGTTAACTATGGAATTGGCAATTCCATCTGAGGGCAATATTATTACTTACACCAGTAATTAGGTGTATGCAGTTAGTTTGGTGTCATGAGCTTAGTGCATAATAATAATCTATGTTTTCCATGGTGATTGTATTCGAAGCAATTATCATCTCTTACTTGTGTTCAACCATTTATTTAAACCTATGAATATCACTCAACTTTTGTTGAATTTTTAAGCATGTTCATCTGTCAAAACTAATTAGAATATCATGAAGGCGTGGAGTGGACGTCATGGAACGCTTGAAGTGGTGTTTTTTTCAAATAAAGTTACCGTTTCGTAAACATTTGAACTATCTTTTATGTAATTTCAAAACATGTGGTATTTCCTTTTGTGTTTCTAAAACACTGAGTTTTATGAAATGGTAACAACCTTTTATTAAAAACGTCTCCTTAGAGTCGTTTTCTATAACTTATGACTATGATCCTCTAAGTAATACCCCAAATAGTCTTCCGCTGTCACATTGTGATTTTGGGGGTGTTACATGTTATGAGTGATTTTCTGTTCATATGCATACGCGTATGAACATAAGATTTGTTAATGATGTTATTGTGAAATGGTTAGTGTTAAAAGTCTTTAATATCAATCCTAAAACTATTTCCAACAACAAATTCAACCCATAATCTATATTTAATCATTTTTCGAAAGTTAGGGTTTATGCGTGGATTTAGGGGTTCTCTGTTGTGAGTGTTTCTGGATAATTAGTTGCTTGAGTTATGTTTGATACATGTTTAATTAACTATCAACACCTTTGAATCATTCCCAGAAACTTTAAATTTGAATAATTAGACTTTAGAGTTTAAGCTCTCGTTGAAATGGGTATTTCTGATTCATGGCATTTTTTATGTTAAAACTTGTTGTAAATGACTCACATAACCTTTAAGATGTCCCAGAAATCATTTGGTGAATTTCCCATGGTTAAATCTCTTACGAGTAGGATTTGAAATTCTAGGGTTTATGTCTACGCGTAGACATGTCTAACGCGTATGAAGATTTGTCATATGTATGCCATGTGATATTAAAAGGGATTGAATAAATTGTTAATATGAATGTTATGATTGATTTATTTCAGGCTTCTACGCGTACCAATTCAGAATCAAGGTTAAAAACGGATTCTACGCTTATGGAATACCTTACGCGTAGATGTTACGCATAAGAGAAATCTTACACGTAACTCTTACGCGTAAGGGTCTACAATGGGAATACGCGTATCCTGTGAAGGATATGCGTAAACTTGGATCTCAACGCATAAGGCTTACACTTACGAGTAAACCTTACGCGTAAGTCCCTAACCTACGCTTACGCGTAAGCTTTGTGCTAAGAGTCCGTTCCTACACGTAAGCTTTCTTACGCCTATGAGTGACTCTTTGCATAAGCTTAATCCTACGCGTACGGTTACACTGTTTACGCATAAGCTTACGATCCTACGCTTAAGCCAAAAATTGTATCTAAACTTATGAAATGTTACGCGTACAAACTAGTAATAAGTTACTCATAACATCACAAGACCAAAATGTCACTAATAAACAAAAATAGTTTAAATGTTGTGTGAATGAGTGAAAATTTGCACTTTAAAACTCAAAATTAAGATTCTCACGTAACTTATCACGTCAACTTTGGACTATTGGACAACATGTGACTTTGGACTCGTAACATTCATTAACATAACAAATTCAATAATTGGACAATAAAATGATCAACTTTTGACTAACATAATGTCTTTCGATATGTTGGTTCTTTTGTCTCAATACCTTTCAGATCACGATATGGATGTCATCATGGAAAATGTCAACACACCAAATGAGCTCACAATGGAAGATATCTTCCCAACTGATTACAGCAAGACAATTGGAAAGAATAACCTCAAGGTCGATTTTGAGAACTTCACGTGCTCAGAGTCTTCATGCAAGATTGCTGTGGATATTCTCAAGACTCATCCCTACAACAACATGATTACGAACTCTGCAACTGTGCCAGAAATCTACATTCATCAATTTTGGCACACAATGAAAAAGGTGGATGGTCAA
This sequence comes from Chrysanthemum makinoi, assembly GCA_910596185.1. Classification (NCBI taxonomy): domain Eukaryota; kingdom Viridiplantae; phylum Streptophyta; class Magnoliopsida; order Asterales; family Asteraceae; genus Chrysanthemum; species Chrysanthemum makinoi. Next base: position 225,687,854 of record OU343223.1, on the reverse strand, counting down.
GACGCTGTCACCGTGACCCTTAATGATAAGGAAGTCACCGTTACTGTTGCAGATCTTCGGTCAATTCTTCTTCTACCTGCTATCGAGGCTGCTGACTATGTGGCAACTCCAAGTGAAGAGGCTACCATTCAATTCATGATCGACATTGGACATGATGAAGCTGCCGGGGTTATCACCAGACATTCCTCTGTAGATCTAAAGAATATTCCTCAACCTTGGAGAACATTGTATATCATGATCGCCAAGTCTGTGTCTGGAAGAGACAGCGGTCACGAGCATCCCAAACTTATGCATCTGCAAACCTTCTGGGGCATGGTCAACAAGCAGCACATCGACTTTGCCAGTCTGATATGGGAAGACATGATGTCCCATCTCAAAAAGCCCGGGACAAAAGTTCCTTTTATCAGATACACCAAGCTGTTGATCCAAAATATTCTCGGGAAACATCAGGACATTCCCTTGAGACTTAATGACCCCAACCATCACTTTGTGTTGTATGAACCCACATTAAACATTGTCAGATTTAAGGACTTATCAACAAAGAAGCAAGGTGCATTGCTACTGGATTGCCTTCTCACCGATGATATCAAAATTTTACCATCGTATCGTCGATACCTAGAAGCTGTGAGTAAGGTCAAAGTCGGGTTCATGGATGAAAAGACTTCTACTGTTCCAGTCAAGAAAACCAGAAGATCAGGCAGCGCTGGAAGCGTAGAAAGCACTGGGAGTGCCCTCAAGTATCCTAAAAGGCATCCAAGCCTCAAAAGAAAAGTCCCATCTAAGGGTGCCATTCCTAATCCTAAACCTGCACTTAAACTAGAGGACGAAGACTCGGAGGATACTGAGTCTGATGAGGTGGTTCGCTATTCTGAATCTGCTACTGATGGAACAACCTCCTTGAGGTCCGATGACCAACCACCCAATCCCAAATCAGACAAATGAAAGACTCCAGTTGCTGAGGAAGAAGAAGCAAGTTCTGATGATGAACCACAGGATGAAGAGAGAGATTACCACAAGACTCTCAAGCAGCTAAGGTATCAGCATGCTGCTACTGAATTTAATCATCAACAAACCAGAGGCCTTGGAGATTCCAGTGGTGGTGCACTAACCACACCAGTTCTTGATGCGGTTAATCAACCCGATAAGGGAACTGGTACGACCACTAAGGAATCAACAGAGCAACATCTGCAAGAGGATGAATCATATTCGACTTTGAAGAAGAGGAAAAAGAGAAGAATGAAAAGATAACAGATGAAGACGTTGAGCAAGCTGCTAAGGAAAGGGCTGAAGAAGAAGCTCGGGCTAAAGCAGAGGAAGAGGCAAGAGCTCAAGAGGAAGCTAATAATTATCTTCAAGATAATCCAGAACATAACCCAGAACAATCTTCTGAGCCACCTAAAGACCCTGAGCCTTCTCATGACTCATCTTCAACTGACTCATCATCTCATTCATCACCACCACCATCCAAAGATGCTACCACCAAATATTCATCTAGATAAATCAAGAAACCCACTGACACTTGGGCATCACGTGCCAAAACCAAGATTGTTAAAGCTGTCAAGCAAGCAAGGAAACAAAACGTGGTTAACAAGAAGTTGAACCAGCTGGCTGACAGAGTTAACTTACTCGGTGATTTGATGAACGAGTTCTCAGAGGAAAGAGACCAGATCCAGCAATTCCTCAATCGAGATATTCAAGGTGCGATGGACAAGACGATTAGGGACTACACTCATAAGCTCCTTCTTGACACCGTCCCTGGAGTCACAAGAGAAATGTTCGCAAAACAACTCTACCCATATCTGATGTCATTGGTCAAGTATACACTTTCCACCTCCTGTTGTCACTGATGCTGATTGATTTTCAAAACTGATTATGCAGATTTCTTCCCGATCTGGAACTTTCAATTCTGATGAATCAAAACTTTTTGAGGCATTGCTTGCATATCAACTAAAGCAAACTTGCAAGAAAGGAGCTGGTCAAGATAAACGACCAAGAGACGATGATGATGCGGACAAGGATTCAGAGCCTAAACGTCAGAAGAAGACAAACGAATCCTCATCTATGCCTCTACCACCCCCAAGGACCACCACCACAGCAAGCTCTTCTCAAAAACCTCCTGCTAGTGATAAACCTCAGGACTCTGAGTCTCTACCACCATCGGAGAAAACTGGTGATCATTTCCAATACACCGGTGGTGATGATGAAGAGATTCATGAGCCCCAACAACCGCCCTCTTCAACACCATCAACCAAGCAACAATCAGCATCATCCTCCAAGCCAAAGAAGAAAAAGTCTACCTCAGTTGTATTATGGTTGGATGACAATGACACTAATGAATACGAATGGTTTTCCAAGCTTGTTGATTCCACACCTTAATTACCGGAAGGCCAAGAACCGGTAGATGGTCGAACCATGGATCACGTCAAGATAATTCCTGAAAAGTTCAAAGTGAAGAAGATGACGAAAGGAGAGTTACGCCAAATCAAGAACGATGCATTTCAACTGCTTAAGGACAGCTCCGATAGTGCTATTGAAGTCGAATCTCATCTCGAAAACATCGCACGAGCTATGTCCAACAATATTGATTGGCTCAACCCCGAATCTAACATCGACTTCACAAGACCAGATAAGACTCCATACTTCACAGACTGGACCAAACCACTACCAACCATTGGTCGACCTGATCAACCCAGGATTCCCTACCAATACTTCTTCAACAATGACCTGGAATTTCTTCAACACGGTAGCGATGTCAGAAAGAAGTATGCAACATCACTCACTTTCAACATCCCAGCAGTAGTCTTCTCCAACAATGCAACCATCGAAGAAGAAGCCACCAGGATGTTCGTTGACAAAGTGGTTGTAGGACCTAAGATATATCAACCTTATCACTTTACCAAGCAAACCCAACACAAATACCACGTTAAACCAAACACAATATGCGTAAATAAAGAGAAAGATTAAGATAAGATATGGTGACTTGATGTATATTCGTGTATGTTTAGAGAGGTAGAGAGAAGAAAATGAAAACAATAAGTTGTATATTGCTTCAAGGAAAACACACACACACACACTCAAGCACACCCCTCAAATGACATACTTGAGGGGTATTTATAGTACAAGTAGAAGATGCCCTAAGGCTTGGCCATGGGCCTTGTATGTGGGCTTCGTGGGATTGGATTGGAATTGGATTTGATATAAGGCTAGCTTAACTAAACTAATACCCATTTAGCTTAGTCCAATCCACGAGCCCGCTGACTATTCTATCACGATATCTAACACACGTTACAAAGTTCCTAAATGTGAATGACCATCACTTCTAATAAAACTATTAAGGCTAACAATCTCCCCCTAAGGGGTGGTCATTCAAATGATGCTCCACTTGATAAGATCTTTACTTTCCTTGAGCTTGAACTTTGCGTGTAGATATAGAATAGTCTTGAATCTTTGTTCCTTCATGCTTTGTGATCAGATAATGTGGTTGTCTGCCGTTGTCAACTTCGTTGGTTAGGTGTCTCCACGTCTTTCTCCACCATGCTCACACTTCTATTTGACTTTTGGTTACCAATGATGTAGTTCTCGAGTCTTTAAACTTTGTGTGGCCTTTGATTGTGATGAGAACTTTCATGTGTCGTTGGTATGAGCATGTGGCGAGTCTGCACGATCCATCCGCTCTGGAGTTTCCATAAGAAGAAACAAAAACATATTAGTAATAAGGCGGATTCCGGCACTTACAAGTTTGAATTTCGAGGGTGTTAACAACATAGTGTGAAAATACGTCTCTAATTCTCACAGAGGCCGTTCCTGAACTGGAGTCCCACAAGTGAGATAACGCATATACCGAAGTACATCTACTTCAGATGAGTGGAGGTACACCGAAAGCATCACCCATCACTGTAGACCGTTTGAGACACACTAGCGTAATCCACGGAGAATTACCAAAGTGACCTGCTGTCGGTACGCTTGATGTTGACCTTGCAGGAATTTCCATTCAATCATTGAAGATCACAGATGTGAAGCTTCTCATAAATGTTCTGGCAAATTGCTAAGATCTGCGTAGGACTCTATAATATATCACTTGTGTCCTTATTGATGAACAACAAGCGATGTCATGTCATGTGTTCCTATGAGATCTTTTGATGAATCTCGTGGCTCTAGACTCAATAGTGCATTTTGGTTTTCTGAGCGGAGACTAGGGAGAGGTCTCCTTCTTCAATACCAACGATCTCTAAGAGAAAGTCGATAGATTATGTAAGGTTCGCAGTGAGAATGAAACAAATCCTTTTGAGGGTGAGTGGCTAGAAGGTTTAGTGCTTGGTCGTCAGGGTCCATGACGTCTTTGTCTTCAATACCAGTGTCATCTAGTGACAACCAATTATATGTATTGAACCGGTTTTACGCCCAAGGTTGAATATGGAGGGCTATTTCTTTTCACCCTTTTCATTACATTTCTTTTTAATTCTTCAACCCCTTCTTTCTCCTTTCTCACATTACTCCTTTTTTAATCATACCTAAGGACTTCTAATACTAACTATGGGTATTATCCTTGGGTAGATCCTCGCTCTGGCGGATCATAGGGCGAATTTCCTATCCTTAGTCACCTTATAACTCCATGACTGTCCTATTGTTGCCATAAAAACCATTTTCTTGAAAATCTCTCAGTGTTTATGATAGAAAACATGTTTGAAACACTCCGTGAGTTTTATATTTTAGAAACACTCCCCCTTCACATGTGCTTATATGTTTTGACAAATCGCACATAGAGGGTAGAGTTCGCACTTTTTGAATTGATCGAGTTTAAATGAACAAGACCTATTCGAGACCGCGTTTACATCACTAGAGAACTAGCTTGAAATTATTACCGTCTGGTCAAGTCCATAGAAAGTTTCTCGAGATGGTACATAATTGCTCGTCAATTCTTTGGTTCCGTCTGAGTGAGCTTTTTGAGATTCAAACAACGATCATTAAACTTTTTGATCACATTTTAATCACGTTTCTCCCCCTCAAAAATAGCATATCCATGATGTTTTTGAAACAAAATGATTAAAGATATGTTTTTCGAAAAGCATTTGGAGAAAGCTGATTCAGCATGAATTTTGGAACAATTTTTGTTTTATACTCCCCATAGCATATTTTTCATATAGAAAATTTAGAATCAATTAAGGGTTTAGAGGGAGTTATCTTGGTACCAAATTTGAGAGATTTTGAAAAATCTTTTTGAAAAATTTCGAATCAATGGTACTCAAGATGATGAAGATATTGAAAATCTTTTGAAGATTTTGAAGAAGAATTATCTTCATTTGTTTTAGGATAAGTGCTCGATATTTATGAAAATCGATTTTGCGTTCCTTTCTTTAAAGATCGGGTTGCAAATGAAATACTTACAAGCCATTGTTTTTAGGAATAATGCTTGAAAAATATTTAAAAGCTTTGATATTGATAAGCACTTTCCTTTCTTTGAAGCGGGTCTGAACGATGTGTTCAAGCCATTAATTTGAAGTCGGGTTTCGATGCTGGTATACGAAAGCCATCATTTTGAAATTTTAAGAAACGACATATTTTGGAAACATTTAAAGAACTCTCGCTCAAGCATCTGTACATGCCCGTATCATTGTTGAATGACATTTCTAGAAACGTACAGAATATTGATTATACAAGAGACATGTCGTGAGAAGAATATTTTTGGATTTTTATTTTATTTTATAATGTTTTTGTATTTTTGAAAGATTTTCTATTTTTGTATTTTGATTTTGTTGATTTTATAAAAGAAATGGAAAATCAAAGATAGACGATAGAGAGAATGAAGACGAAGAGTTTACAGAATTAGAACCCTCTGATGAGCTGGGTTCAGAGATATTTGATTCACCACAACAGAGAGAAGAAGAGTTTTCACAAATAACAGTGTTAGAAGTATACGATTCCTCACGGTGAGGGTGATCACTATCAACGGTTATAGTGGTTTCTACTTCCTTATCGATGATTTTCACTATATCTGTTGGTGCAAGTATCAAAATCTTTCTGTGGGAATCCACCTAAGACCAACTTGGTTGAAAACTTTTCCTGTGGGAATCCACCTAAGGTAAGATCTAGGAGTTGTTTTCTTATCGGTCTGCGGAAGACTCATTTTTGGAATAACTACGTCCTGAAGAGATCCACCTATTAGGTTTCTATTTGTTTGACATTTTATCAACGGGCTTGTTTCTATTTGGTGTCTTAGTGGATTGTGCCTTGTGAGAATTATCTTTCTAGAGATATTGTAGAGCACATGCATCATGATTAGCTGAAAAGATACATTTTTACATGTAGTACAGACAAATTCAATATTCTTGTTTAAAACAGCAGCTTTAACTTTGTCACTACAATCTTTTGGAAATTGATTCTTGTTTGAAAAAGACTTAGAATTCCTAGTGATGTTTTCTAAGGGCATAGCATTTTCTTTTGTGCAACTACTCTTAGATGCAAGCCAATCCCTAGTCTTTTGTAGAGTGTTCCTAGGTAATGGTTTACTACTACTAGCGGTGCCTTGAAATCTTGTAGAATTCATCACCCTAGATGTTGCACCTAGAATTCCGTCTTTTTAAGTCTGTGCCTTTTTCCTAGCTTCTTCTAGATAGTGATTGTTGACCATGTCGTTAGAACCGACAGATTCTTTAACATGATTTTTGGTCACATTCCGTGTAATATTCCTAGAGATGCCAGTGTAAACACTTTTCTTTCTCAAAAAGCAGGTTTTCAAAAGCTTTGATAATTCTCTTTTGATAGGCAAAGTCATTGGAGTGACTGTTTTGACAAATCATTTTTCTCATTGACTTTGGAGGAAAGGAAAATAGACATTTTTGTTTGAAAACCGGTTTGGGAACATTTGTTTTCTCCTCGGTCAATGGTTTTGCAAACTTAGTATCCACAGCCTTTCCTTTTAGCCTTTCAATTTGAACTCTCAAAGATCATTTTGCTCTTGCATGTCCTTGTAGGCACGCTCATACGACAGTTTGTCATACTTGCATTCCTCGGTTTTCGATCAAGTTGTTTAAAATAGGACACGTTTTCTTTTTCAAGTTTCTCAAGAGCATTTTCATATTTTGAAACAATTGCGGAGGTCTCATCCTGGAGTCTTTCATGATCTTCAACAGAATATGTTTGTAAGATAATGGACATGATATCGGTAGTCATAACATCTTCGAAGAGAGAATCATTCAAATTTTCCAAAACTTTGATGTGTTCAAAACATTCATTAGCTTGCTTTACCAGGGATTTATGGTCCTTGACAAAGTCACTCGTTTCTTTCAAAAGAGCTTGTTCAACATGAATTACCCTTGCACTGATGGCAGTTAACGGAGGGGCAATTTGGGTTTTAAAAAACTCTTTTGTTTCGTCATCATGACGAGTAAACGAGATGTTAGTTGTAATATTGGTTTTAGACTTGACAGTCTCTTGAAGATACCCAATTCTAGTTTTAACGTCATCTAAAATGCTTCTAGTATCACTTGTGTTAAGAGGATTGTTTGAAGACATTTGTTCGATTTTTGAAAGAGATTTGGAAACTACAACTGGCTTTGAAACTGGTGTTGACACTTTGTTTGAAACACTTGGTGTGGTGGAAAACGTTGATTGTTCTTTTTGATTAACAAAAGTAATTCCATTAATTTTGTTCCATTTGTTATAATCAATCGGTTTAAGATCTGGATTCTTTTGTTTCATTTTTCATCTACTCTTCTCAGCTAGTTCCAACGTTTCAAGAGAATCACGAACAATTATGGGTTCATGCAAAGGTTTACCATTGTTCAACACATTCAAGATTTCAGAGCTTTCTTGAGGAACGAAGAAGGGTCGTTACCAAGTGCCATTTTGTGAAGTATGAAAGTGATTTACTTGGTTTGAAAGCATCTTGTTTGTCTTATCTGAATGACCCGTTGTGAGAAGCAAATTGTCCAAGCTTTAATTTTCATTTTTATCAGAATTTCATCAAGAAGAGAATCTTCTCGTTTTGAAAAATCGGCAATCAACTTTTTCTTCTCTTTTTCAAGATCGAAAACAGATGCTTTTGTTTAGAAAGTTGGTCATTTAGATCTGAAATTTCCTTGTTTAAAGATTTAATTTTCAAGTGAGAATTCACATCAAGTGTGTCATACTTGATTTGCAATTCTTTTTCTCTTAAAACAGAATCTCGATAACCAATTTCTAATTCCGACATTTTGTTTGTATGAAATTCATAGGCTTTGGCGTGCTCCTTGTAACTCTCAAGCTCTGTGGTCAATTTAACATTCGCGGCCTTAACGATTGACCTTACTCACTTTTTCAATTTCAATGCCACATTGATTGATTAATGATTCAAAATAAGCATGTGTTTCCTCATCAGTCTCGATTATTTTGTGCCACACGGCCTCCATTAGGATCCACATATGGAGTTTGAGTTAGTATTGCTACAACTCGGATTGTCCATGTATGTATCATAAGTAGGTGTTGATGTCACAGAATGCTGTTCGTCATGAGTAAACACATCACATATGACATTGTTATAGCATGGATCAATTATTGGTACCTTAGATACTGCATTGGCGTCATAGACAGGAGATGCGTCAGAGTCAGTGTCGTACTTAGTCTCCTGAAGATTTGCCATTAAGACGCAGTTAGCATTGATGTCCTCTCGGTCTTCCAAATCATCCATAATAGCGAAAAAGTCATGTTCCTCAGCACTCAACTGTAACCCGCTTCTTGCTTATCTGCTAACAAAGCGACTTTCGAGAAAATCACCATTCTTTTTGTGCGGCTTAGTGGGGCAGTTTCTTGCCATGTGACCCTCCTTGCGATTATAACACTTAATCGATTACCCGATTCACATTTCCATAATTCCCAGCATTGGGCAACAACATACCATTACGATTACCACTATTCCCAACATTCATCCCATCTGATTACCACGTCTGGAACGCTGATTACCGTCATTGTTAACTGCTTTATCCAATAAAGAAAATATATCATTTGCAAGGTTATTCAGGTCGGGATTCGGGATCGATGATTCCTTGTTCTGGTATTGTTGATCGGATAGAATTGTTGTTGTGGTTGTGGAATGTATTCTGCAAAGTTGTTGTTGTTGGAAGATGATGAAGCTTGTTGTTGTGTATTCACTGTAGTTTGAGTCTTAGCAATAAGTGCATGATTCTTTGCCAATCTTTCTTGCCGACTTCATTCTTCGCCTTGGTTTTGTTTCAGAAAATCATTCAGTTGATCAAAGTTCACCCGATGTAAGTCTTTTGTTTGGTTGACAATAGTGACATATCGTCCCCATTCTTACGGAAGATTAGGGAACTTGATGTTTTGAACGATTGTTCAGGTGCCAAATTGTTTTGATAAGCTCATTCATCAAAGTGCAAAACCTTCCATAGTAGGATTCAATGGATTCTCCGGGTGTAGTAAAAACTTTTCCCATTCGGTTAGACTTGTTTTCCATGTCTTGTTTACCAATTTCGTTCAAAACATAGCGTCTAACACGTTCCACATATCGCAGTTTCATCTACAGCAGCAAAAATGTCTATTGGTAAACCCGTTGGACAATATGAATTGCCATGTCATACGACTTGTTTGATCCTCTTCATGTATTAGATTCAGTTTGAAGATGAGGATGGTAGGATGGGAGGTGTTGCATCAGCATTTCCAAGTACATGAACTTGTCGAGGCTTGAAGGGTCCATCCTGAATGGATTTAATCATGAGTTTGCCATTAGGTTTTGGTCTGATGTAGACATTCGACTTGTCCATTGAAGATAACCACCTTTTGCCAACATAGGAGGTCGGTTTTCGCACGGCTGCATGAATGTCTTGTTGAGTTGCCATTGATGAAGGTATGATATGATAAAGTTGATGTAGGATCGATTCAACGATAAAGGAGTTGTGGTTGATGAAGATCAAACTCGGTTGAGGTGTATCGAAAGTCATTACTCGTAACCTTGGTTCAAAAATTTTCGCCCAAAATTTGAAATTCACTATAAAAATCAATTCTAAGGTCGTATGAAAATTTGAGTTATGACAATTTTGACGCCAAATTTGACCCGAAAAATTTGAATTTAGGCTTAAAAATTTGAATTTTGATCAAAATTTTCACAGTTAAACCAAATTTTTTTTTTTAATGAAGAGCTTAGGCGTTAGAAACACGAGTTCGAGTAGACGAGGCTTAGGTAGGATCTGGTGCTTATCGTAGGATCTTATGCGTAGGAAGCTTATCTTGTAGAAACCTTATGCGTAGAAACCTTAAGCGTAGAAACCTTAAGCGTAGGAACCTTAGGCTTAGAAACCTTATGCGTAGAAACCTTATGCATTGAGAAAGTATCTTACGCGTAACTTAAGCTTATGCGTAGACAAAAGTTACTAATAAACCTTACGCGTAATTTTGAAGTTATGCGTAGAGTTACTCGTAAGCTTTTAGCTTATGCGTAAACTATGGTTAAGAATCAAAAATCCTTTACAACGTCACGCGTAAGAGATATCCACAAGTCGAAGTGTTCCACACACTTATCCAAGTGAGGAAACGAGTAACAATTATAACCGAAGATTCTTCACCAAAAGTTACGAGTAGAAGAACTTTTTGACTTTTTGACTACTCATAAATTTCCAACGATTCAAATGATTTCATTTACCCGGATAGCCTTAAAACACTCGAATAACCCAAAAATGTTGACCTTTTTCACCCAAAGTTGCTAGAAAAGTTACGAGTAGAAATGACCAATAAACCAAATACGAGTTCAAAAGTGAAGAAAAACACGTAAAGCTTCTAACTTTTTGCAAAAAACTGAAACTTTAGCACTAAATAAACCTTAAACCACAAGAATCTTGAATTTTAAAGTGCAAAAATTAAAGCTTTAAGCTTGACAAAAAACGTATAACGAGAGCCTTTTACGCGTAACCCTTCAAAACAAACACAAACACTCCTAAACCATTGTTAGGCGATTGATACCAATTGTAGGACCTAAGATATATCAACCTTATCACTTTACCAAGCAAACCCAACACAAATACCACGTTAAACCAAACACAATATGCGTAAATAATAAAGAAAGATTAAGATAAGATATGGTGACTTGATGTATATTCGGTATGATGTTTAGAGAGGGAAGAAAGTAATCAAGCACACCCACCGTGAGCATACAGGGGTATTTATAGTACAAGTAGAAGATGCCCTAAGGCTTGGCCATGGGCCTTGTATGTGGGCTTCGTGGGATTGGATTGGACTTGGATTTGATATAAGGCTAGCTTAACTAAACTAATACCCATTTAGCTTAGTCCAATCCACGAGCCCGCTGACTATTCTATCACGATATCTAACACACGTTACAAAGTTCCTAAATGTGAATGACCATCACTTCTAATAAAAACTATTAAGGCTAACAGTGGTGGATTATGACATCGATGCCCAATATGGTATTCACCATTGGCCTCCAAGGAGAAGTCTGTACTACAGAAGCTGCCAAGTTCTAAAGTCAAACAAGGAAGTGTTTAGTGATAAACGGATCATTGCTATCATGAATGTCACTCTGGCTACTAAATGGGATTACTCATTCCTGAAGAAAATCACTGTCAAACGCCAAGACGAACAGGAATATGATTTCACTGAGGCTGATTTTCCGAGATTGTCACTCAACAACATCAAAGAGATGTATCTTGCTAAAGTACAAGGTCGGATGAGACATTTCTCCACCAACATCCAGCTTCAGTTGATCACAGCCTTGTTGATATTCATTCGAAGTAGAGTGATCCAGGAACATGTTGAAGATCTTCAACTTGCCATGGAATAATACCAGAAACAAGTTAATCTCACTAAACCATTGCTACACTTTCCCGATATCAACCAACTATCTCAGTACACCATTGTGAAGAAACCAAAGTTTGGAGTAGTTTACCGCAGTGAACTTCACCATAACTGTTTAATGGCATGCAATGAGCTTCACAAGTTTTGTGATCATACTCTAAAGAAGGTTCGGGATGTGATGCTCCCAGACGATCAAGCTATCACACGCAAGCACACTTCGCTTGAATGGCGGAACCGTAACAAGCTTAAAACGGCTCAGGAACGAAATCAATGAAGATCTGAGGAGTATCGGGTTTCCCCGGGTCGTTATGTCCCAACGAGCTGTGCAATGGATTATCAAACGTAAAGTGATCGAGAAGATTTGAACGGGAAAGGATTGTGGTTGATTTATACCTAAAGAAAAAGCCCATAAACTACAGGGGCTTAAATGCAAATTAAAGAAAGTTAAAAAGATAAAAATATTAAATAAACGCTATCACTATATTTAAAATGATGAACGTTTAAAACTTAAGACTTACGTTTAAAAATAAAATTACGTAACGTACAAAATAAAACGTGAAATCTAAGAAATAAAAGTCCTAAAAATATGAAAAACACATTTTTACAATCCTAATGATAAAAGAAAATTTATAGAAAAATAAAATTAATTTTATAACTATTTAATTAATTATTATTAATTAAAAACTATTTTTAACTATTAAATAATAGCCTAAAATACAAGAAATTAGGAAATAAAGCTAGAAAAATAAAATTAAGACTTAGAAAAATCTAAAATTTCAAAATAGAATTTTCAAAACTATTTTTGTATTTTTCTAAATATTTTTGGATTTTTTATGGATTAAAAACTATTTAAAACTAATTAAATTACTTAAAAATAAAAATTTAACTAAGAAAAATCTAGAAAAATACTTTTTTGTCTTTTTATATTTATCTAAACTTAAGAAAAATGAAAAATTATTTTTTTGAACCTTTTCTTAATTTTTTTGTATTTAAAGCTAATTAAAAAGGCTTAAAAACTAATTTAAAACAAGAAAAATAGCAAACAAGCTTGGAAAAATCTGAAAATTTCAGGAAAACTCTAAAATAATATTAGGAATCTAAGAAAATTAGAAAAACAAGTGCTTATGTGTAGGGATTAGAAACTGATGTAGCAAGTGCTTGTGAAATAAGCACTAGAATAAGCAAATGACTACCAAAGAGTACCAAACTGATAATGAAGCTACAATAAGCTAAAATAACCAAAATGCAATGAGTCTCAACTGTCCTAAACCTCTGGAATGCTGATTACCAAGATTTGATGAATTGAGCAAATGAGCTAAAACAGTTAAAGGGGTGCCTACTTTGGACAAGGAATTAAGCACTCAAATAAGCTGAGAACAGAAAATCAACAGATGGAACTTGAACTAGACCTGGCTAGGAACATGCAAACCAAAGACCAAGCTTAGACAAGCTATTGTGACCTCTGTGCAAGGGTCAAGAATCTGCAAAAGACACATCTGGTCGATTGCCTGCCGGGTATAAGCCTAATTTGACAAGCCAGTTTGAGCTTATAGAAAAAATTACAAAAATCTGCTAAAATAGCCATAAGAAATTAGACCAGGATGACTTTTTAAAATCACTAGTTTCATTGAAATTGGCTAAGAAATGAGTTCAATAAAATTCCTCCTATCTTGGCCAAAACTGAGTATCTAAGCTTTTGACTTTTTAACAAAACTAAAAGTTTGACTTACTTGAACTTTGGATCAAATTTGTGGATTGATAATGATGTATTATGATAAAATAAAGACAATGCAATCAATGTTTAAGCATTGCAAACACAAATCAAGATTTTGAATGTCAAAAATCCAAACAGATAAGTGCTTAGGATAGATCAGAGATACATTTGACTTTTGAAGTTGGAATGACAAAAAAGGACTGCTATTCTAACTATTTCTAACCTAATGTGGACTAAGCAAGTGAAGGGAGTATCAAAACAACAACAAAATCACACAGATTGAAGCTTAACCAAACACCCTATATTGGACTGATATGAAAGTTTAACAAAGCTAACTTCTCAACTAGCCTATGCAGATCATCAAACTGAGATTAAATAGCTATAACACAGCTATATTAACAGGTTAGAACTAGTAATGACCACAGATACACCTATGATCACAATATGTAAAATGGATGGGAAAATGAAAAATGAGACAAATACTCACAGGGGTCCAGCTTGCTTGCAGGCCAAAACCAAACCCAAAGATTACTCTATCCTAGTCTAATTTAGCCCAAAATCCAACTGCATCAACCAAATTCATCACCATTTCCAAACCAATCTCAACAGTTGACTTTTGTTGACCATGGCCCAAACTTTCTTAAAACTTGAATGTAAACTGATACAAAGCTACAAGCAGCTTATATAGGCTTATTCAAACTTGGGAAGAAGCTATATGAAGCTTAACTGTATGATATTGAAACTGAACTTTTCAACAGTAACCACAAAAGAATGAAATTTGAACACAACTTGAATTGGTACTTAAAAGTGATTGCAATACATTGAAATACATTTAAGTTTAAAATTACATCTAAGAGACTAATGAAGACATAGAATTAAAAACGACACATAATTGAAAGCTAAAACTAACTACTTGCCCAATCTTCTCTCTTCCTTCTCTTTTATAGTTTAGTTTGCTTTCTCTCTCCAAAATGAGCAGTTCCCACCTCTGTTTGAGGCCTTTGGATCAGTTTTGATGAATCTTGGCCCTTGATTGGTTTTGGCGGGAAAGCTTATATTAGCCTGTTGGGGGTTGAGTGTTTGGGTAAGAGAAGCATTTAATGCTTCTTGACATTAGGTGAGGAGGGGGAACAAAACAGGAGTAGGGTGGCTGAAGGTGGAGGGACATGGTGGTGGGAAGGACGAGGGGAAAAGCGTTTATTTTATTTTAAATTGTTGGGTTTGGTTTCGGGTTGGATAAACTGGACCGGGTACAAGATTGGGCCAAGGGTTAATTATTTGGGCTTGGGATAATACAAGGGATCCGGTTGGTTGTTTATTAAACACAAGGACCACAAGTGTAAAATCTGAAATTCCAGGGACCAAACATGTAAATTATGAAAAGTAGTCCAAGGGTTGGTCTTGCCAAACTTTAATAATCCAAGGGCTAATTTTTACATTTTTGAAATTCCCAAGGACTAATTTTGACCATTTTTGGATTTTCAGGGACTAAACTGTAATTTCTCAAAATTTTTAGATTTTTCACCAAAGGACTAAATATGATAATTTATAATTACAAAAGGACCTTTGGTGACTTTTCTTTTAAAATAAATGCCTAGGGATTGATTTTGCCATTTTAGAAAGTCGGGGACTGAAACGCCAATTATGCAAACTTTGCTCGTTTTTCATCTGATTTTGAACATTTTGCATCTGAAACATATAAAATGCATTTTTAAGATATTTTCAATATTTTGATGCATTCGGCATTTTAAAATGATTGCAGTTCAGAATAAACCAAAAATGATGAGTATTTACACACTCATCAATCCCCCACACTAAACTATTGCTAGTCCCTAGCAATCTTTTGAGAAAAACTTAATGGATTTGAATCTCTTTACAAAAGCCATTACTTCTTGAGTAGCCAAATGTTTCAGTTCAAGCAAGAACCATGGTACACCGATAACCATGTGATTTTGAGCAAACCACCCGCTTTCAACGGATTTGATTTTGTCTTTACCAGAAGCCGTACCCTTCGGACTAGCCAACTCTTAGATAAATTATCAATATTATCTTTGGTGAGCTGATTACCAATTATGGTTTTCCACTGCCTCTACCACAAGCCATAATCTTGGGGAGCTAACTCTTCACTTTTTAGGATATGGTGAGTTGAGAACCATACAATTTTGGGCAAATTGCAAGCCATATAAACGGATTTGAGAAATCTTTACCAAGAGCCGTTTGCTCCTGGATTAGCCAATCCTTTAGTCTTCAGACATGGCGGATGATTACCATATGATGAATAAGTGAAAAACACTTATTCCAAAAAAATTTTTTTTTTTTTTTGCCAAAAGCGGGAATTGGTATAATTATATGATAAAATTCGTGAGAATCCCCCCACACTTAGAAATGAATATTGCCCTCAATATTCAAAGTACCGGAGGTTATGCCGAAACGAAAGCGTAAAAGGAAATATTACGGCCATTATTTAGAAAGAAGATTTTTTTTTACATGTGGGCAACCCCCACAATTGGGTGGTAGAAAATAGAAAGAAGTCAGAAATATGGGTGAAAACCCATATGGCATGCTACTTTTTTTGATTACCGAGTCGCTAGCTTGACTCGACCCCGCATTAATTTGTTCATGGGGAAGCAAAGTGGAAGAAACAATCTCCATCGGACTTTCATTCAAGATGTTTGGACAAACATTTGAAGTGCGTGAAAGTTCCACACCGATGAGATATACATAGAACCGGCTCAAAAATGATAATTGAAAATGCCGGGGTCAAAGATAGTGTCTTCATTCCCGAAGGAATGAAGATGAAGAGAAATCACAAGATATTTGAGGAAAGGAAGAAAGACTTTGATAACAATCAAGATCCATTCTTCATCCTCAAATGTAGACATATCAGGAGGAAGGGTGAAGGTAGTATCATCAATAAGCAAACTCATACGATAGAGTACACCTTCCTCCGAGCTAATATCATCCTCAAGATCAAAGTAGAAATGATCATGTTCCGGAGGAGATATGTCATGAGAGAGTTCACCAGAGAACTCTTTATGAAGAGAATCATTCACATGAAGTGAATTTGTGAACTCTTGTTCCATTGTGGGCTCATCACTATCCTCAATCTGAGTAGCAAAGAGTGGATTCTCGAGAATTGAAGTGAATTCAGAGTTGAATTCAAATAGAGGATTGGTGAAAGTAGCTTTGAATATTTCGGGAACAAAGTGATCAACATTCTCTATTGGACTGTTAGGATAAGTGAGTGAACGATCATTATCAATGAGACTTTCAGTCTCTCCCAGATCGGCTTCGAAGTCAAAGAGTGGATTGATGTGAGTGAGTTCACCGGAGAACTCCTCAAGAAGGGGATCAGCATCAGGTTGTGGAAGTGATGCCTCAACGTACTCGATGTCTCCATATGAAGCACAATCTTCGCTAAGATCAGAGAAAGTCTCAAAATGATCAAAAGAACACTCAAGAGGGAAAGAAGAATCACACATATGATCGAAATTCCTGTGACTCTCTTGGGATTGAGACAAGGTTCTCAACACTAGACGATTCCATTTCGGAATAGTGCTAGAAGCTCATCCCCCATGTTTAGAGAGTGAGTGGGAGCTTCGGTGTGATAGCAAGACTGAGGGAGTTTAGAAGGACTAGCATACATATGTTTTATACTTAACATTTGTTCTTCTGCTAGTAATCCCATCATAGTCTTTTTCTCCTGATTCTTCATGGAAGGAGTTTCAACTGATGAACTTGATGAACCGTTATAAAATTGTAAGATATCAAGGATATCTTCATCATCATCGTCATCGGGAATGAAACGGAATCGAGAGCTAGATTTGGCTGCTTTTTCTTTTGCAATTGATTCCCTAGCAGTGTGTTCGAGGCAATTTGGGAATCTAATTTAGCGACCCTCTTGGCTAACAAAACTTCCATGGATTTTTCATTTGGATTATCTTGGGAGTGGTTACCTTCCTTCAAATCTTTCACTAAATCCAAAAGATCAAGGAGAAGATTTTTAGGAAGTGGCTCAGGCGAGGTGGTGCTGATTTATTTGGTACTGTAGAGTTGGTCATGATACTGAAGAGTCGTAATTGTTACAAGGAAATGGATTCCTTGTTTGACAATCAGAGCTACAGTGTGGACCACCACAATACTCACAATAAAACGATGTGGTCGTGAGTCGTATGTGTTGTAGTCATAATTGTTATTAGGAACTGCTCATAGACAAGCGTGTTTCCGATTGACAATCAGCGTAGTGTGAACCACCAGTACTCACAATGATAAAAGCTACTGGAGTCTCACATGTGTGGTACGATGGAATAAATCATCGTGTTATGGTAGGAATAGGGATCTTGGTTATAGACAGACCCGTTTCCTGATTCCACCACGCTGCAACTGGGGCAATTGCCACCATTATAAGGACCACCACACCATTGACAACCAAGAGGGTGAGGATGAGACATAGAAAGAATCAAAGGTTTTCAGAGGGGTAGGGATGAAGAATCAAATATGTGAGAGGGTAAAGATGGATATTTTTGAATTTTTGGATAAACATTTTGTAAAAATAAGAAAGAAAATCTTTTTGGTTTTTTTGATTTTTTAAAAGAGAATATAAACACATACAGATGGTATAAACAAGGAGTGAATATCCAAATCACTAATGCAAACAAGATAATCAGCACACCGCAACTCGGCAGCGGCGCCAAAAATTTGATGCGCTCCAGAACAGTCAAGCTTTATCACGCAAGCATGCCACTTGTGAATGGCAGACCATAACAAGCTTAAAACGGCTCAGGAACGAAATCAATGAAGATCTGAGGAGTATAGGGTTTCCCCGGGTCGTTATGTCCCAGCGAGCTGTGCAATGGATTATCAAACGTAAAGTGATCGAGAAGATTTGAACGGGAAAGGATTGTGGTTGATTTATACCTAAAGAAAAAGCCCATAAACTACAGGGGCTTAAATGCAAATTAAAGAAAGTTAAAAAGATAAAAAATATTAAATAAACGCTATCACTATATTTAAAATGATGAACGTTTAAAACTTAAGACTTACGTTTAAAAATAAAATTACGTACACGTACAAAATAAAACGTGAAATCTAAGGAATAAAAGTCCTAAAAATATGAAAAATACATTTTTACAATCCTAATGATAAAATAAAATTTATAGAAAAAGAAAATTAATTTTATAACTATTTAATTAATTATTATTAATTAAAAACTATTTTTAACTATTAAATAATAGCCTAAAATACAAGAAATTAGGAAATAAAGCTAGAAAAATAAAATTAAGACTTAGAAAAATCTAAAATTTCAAAATAGAATTTTCAAAACTATTTTTGTATTTTTCTAAATATTTTTGGATTTTTTATGGATTAAAAACTATTTAAAACTAATTAAATTTCTTAAAAATACAAATTTAACTAAGAAAAATCTAGAAAAATATCTTTTTGTCTTTTTATATTTATCTAAACTTAAGAAAAATGAAAAATTATTTTTTTGAACCTTTTCTTAATTTTTTGTATTTAAAGCTAATTAAAAAGGCTTAAAAACTAATTTAAAACAAGAAAAATAGCAAACAAGCTTGGAAAAATCTGAAAATTTCAGGAAAACTCTAAAATAATATTAGGAATCTAAGAAAATTAGAAAAACAAGTGCTTATGTGTAGGGATTAGAAACTGATGTAGCAAGTGCTTGTGAAATAAGCACTAGAATAAGCAAATGACTACCAAAGAGTACCAAACTGATAATGAAGCTACAATAAGCTAAAATAACCAAAATGCAATGAGTCTCAACTGTCCTAAACCTCTGGAATGCTGATTACCAAGATTTGATGAATTGAGCAAATGAGCTAAAACAGTTAAAGGGGTGCCTACTTTGGACAAGGAATTAAGCACTCAAATAAGCTGAGAACAGAAAATCAACAGATGGAACTTGAACTAGACCTGGCTAGGAACATGCAAACCAAAGACCAAGCTTAGACAAGCTATTGTGACCTCTGTGCAAGGGCTGCAAGATCTGCAAAAGACCTGTGCAGATCAGTGCCCTGCACAGGGTACTTAAGCCTAATTTGACAAGCCAGTTTGAGCTTATAGAAAAAATTACAAAAATCTGCTAAAATAGCCATAAGAAATTAGACCAGGATGACTTTTTAAAATCACTAGTTTCATTGAAATTGGCTAAGAAATGAGTTCAATAAAATTCCTCCTATCTTGGCCAAAACTGAGTATCTAAGCTTTTGACTTTTTAACAAAACTAAAAGTTTGACTTACTTGAACTTTGGATCAAATTTGTGGATTGATAATGATGTATTATGATAAAATAAAGACAATGCAATCAATGTTTAAGCATTGCAAACACAAATCAAGATTTTGAATGTCAAAAATCCAAACAGATAAGTGCTTAGGATAGATCAGAGATACATTTGACTTTTGAAGTTGGAATGACAAAAAAGGACTGCTATTCTAACTATTTCTAACCTAATGTGGACTAAGCAAGTGAAGGGAGTATCAAAACAACAACAAAATCACACAGATTGAAGCTTAACCAAACACCCTATATTGGACTGATATGAAAGTTTAACAAAGCTAACTTCTCAACTAGCCTATCAGAGATCATATGAGATTAAATAGCTATAACACAGCTATATTAACAGGTTAGAACTAGTAATGACCACAGATACACCTATGATCACAATATGTAAAATGGATGGGAAAATGAAAAATGAGACAAATACTCACAGGGGTCCAGCTTGCTTGCAGGCCAAAACCAAACCCAAAGATTACTCTATCCTAGTCTAATTTAGCCCAAAATCCAACTGCATCAACCAAATTCATCACCATTTCCAAACCAATCTCAACAGTTGACTTTTGTTGACCATGGCCCAAACTTTCTTAAAACTTGAATGTAAACTGATACAAAGCTACAAGCAGCTTATATAGGCTTATTCAAACTTGGGAAGAAGCTATATGAAGCTTAACTGTATGATATTGAAACTGAACTTTTCAACAGTAACCACAAAAGAATGAAATTTGAACACAACTTGAATTGGTACTTAAAAGTGATTGCAATACATTGAAATACTATAAGTTTGATACATTTAAGTTTAAAATTACATCTAAGAGACTAATGAAGACATAGAATTAAAAACGACACATAATTGAAAGCTAAAACTAACTACTTGCCCAATCTTCTCTCTTCCTTCTCTTTTATAGTTTAGTTTGCTTTCTCTCTCCAAAATGAGCAGTTCCCACCTCTGTTTGAGGCCTTTGGATCGATTTGATGAATCTTGGCCCTTGATTGGTTTTGGCGGGAAAGCTTATATTAGCCTGTTGGGGGTTGAGTGTTTGGGTAAGAGAAGCATTTAATGCTTCTTGACTGTTAGTTAGGTGAGGAGGGAACAAAACAGGGAGTAGGGTGGTTTGAAGGTGGAGGGACATGGTGGTGGGAAGGACAGAGAAAGAGGCGGTTTATTTTATTTTAAATTGTTGGGTTTGGTTTCGGGTTGGATAAACCGGACGGGTACAAGATTGGGCCAAGGGTTAATTATTTGGGCTTGGGATAATACAAGGGATCCGGTTGGTTGTTTATTAAACACAAGGACCACAAGTGTAAAATCTGAAATTCCAGGGACCAAACATGTAAATTATGAAAAGTAGTCCAAGGGTTGGTCTTGCCAAACTTTAATAATCCAAGGGCTAATTTTTACATTTTTGAAATTCCCAAGGACTAATTTTGACCATTTTTGGATTTTCGGGACTAAGCGTAATTTCTCAAAATTTTTAGATTTTTCACCAAAGGACTAAATATGATAATTTATAATTACAAAAGGACCTTTGGTGACTTTTCTTTTAAAATAAATGCCTAGGGATTGATTTTGCCATTTTAAAGTCGGGACTGAAACGCCAATTATGCAAACTTTGCTCGTTTTCATCGATTTTGAACATTTTGCATCTGAAACATATAAAATGCATTTTTAAGATATTTTCAGTATTTTGATGCATTTCTGAGCATTTTTAAATGATTTGCAGTTCAGAATAAACCAAAAATGATGAGTATTTACACACTCATCGGGATGGGTTAGCGTATCGGTTGAAGGAGATTCATGAAGGCATTAGGTCGAAGAAGCGGTGGAATTCTAGAGAAAAGATGGATGTTAAGAAGATTATCACACGGATAGATGAAAGGTTGTTTCACCGTGATCAGATGCGGAATTTGGAGAGTTTTGTGGGTGGACGACAGAGTTTCCCTCTTACTGGCTATCAACGTCAAGAAAGAACTCCCGGTCTTATTGAAGAATTGCCTGGTACTCCTTAAATTATTTCTTTGATTGATATTTGGATGATATGATTTATATAATTGACGTTGGCTTGTGCACAAATAACAGTGTACAACCCGTACTTGTAATGAAAGGACCCTCTGGTACGCATCAGTGCACAATCGTATGAAAGGAGCGAAAGCTTCTTACTTTTGAGTAAAACTTATCAAAACTTTTATTTTTCTAAGTTTTGCTCAAAAGAACAAGTACTTACCCTTATGTTTTCAAAACCTCAAAAGTTAATATTACTTGTTGAGGGGGAGTATTTGCTAACAATTCTTTGTTCACAAATTGTTCTTCGTTGAAATCTTCCCACAAAACTCGAAATGGACATATTCGATATCAAAATTTCATCAAAAATAACATTTATATGCCATTTTTGAGGGGGAGAAAAATTGTGTGATACAAATATGTTGGATTGCGATGACTTGTGTGCTAAGACTTAACCCATGAATTGACGAGATCTGAACTTTCATACATCAAAAAGATTTGTCTTCCAAGACTTATCCGAGTAGATTGTACCTCTTCGAGAAACTTTTAATAAACATGAACTTTGACGGGTTTGACAAACTTTTTCAAGGTTTGTCCACACCTTCAAGGTAGTTATTAGAGCTATTTGTCACCTAAAAGCTAACAACGCAACTCTTTAACTATACAACGTAACCGTGTCTCGCGGGGAATTGTCTATCTTGAGTCGATCAATTCAAAAGTGCGAGCTCTTCCCTCACTGTGCAGATTTCTGTCAAAACACTTGAGCACATGTGGAGGGGGAGTATTTCTGAAAATACAAAACTCTCAAAGTGTTACAAAATGTTTTCACTCATAAACACTTTGAGAGATTTTTGAGAAAATTGTTTTATGGCAACTTAGGATAGTCATGGTGTTATAAGGTGACTAAGGTTAGGAATAACCATCCTATGATCCGCCAGAGCTGGAGGGATCTACCCAAGGACACCACCAACAGTTAGAATTTAGAAGTCCTTAGGTATGATTATAAAAAGGAGAAAATGAGAATCAGAGAAAGAAGGAGTTGAAGAATTAAAAGGAAAAGTAAAGAAAAGGGTGAAAAGAAATAGTCCTCCAAATTATTCAAATTAGGGCATACACTGGGTTCAATACATATGCTACTGGTTGTCACTAGATGACACCGGTATTGAAGATTAGAGTCGTCATGGACCCAATGGCGCATGCACTAAACCTTCTAGCCACTCAAGTTTCTCTCAAACGAAGCTTGTTTCATTCTCACAGGGAACCCTACGTAAACTATCGGCTTTCTCTTAGAGATTGCTGGTATTGAAGAAGGAGACCCTCTCCCTAGTCTCCGCTCAGGAAAATCAAAGCGCACTATTGAGTCTAGAGCCACGAGATTCATCAAAAGATCTCTTAGGAACACTTGACATTTCATCACATGTCGTTCAACATTAATAGACGAAGTGATACATTCTAGAGTCCTACACAGATCTTAGCAATCTGTCGAGAACATTTATGAGGGGTTCACAATAGTGATCCTCAGTGATTTAATGGAAACTCCTGCCATGGTCAACATCAAACGTACTGACAGCAGTCACTTCGGTAACTCCTTGTAGGTTACGCTTAGTGTTGTCTCAAACGGTCTACGATCATGAGGTGATGCTCGGTGTACCTCAGTGACTCTGAATTGTAGGTGTACCGGTACATCGTGTTATCCTACTTGAGGGACTCCTGTTCAGGAACAACCTTTGCTAGAATTAGAGATGTGTTTTCACACTATCTTTGTGCACGCTCAAAGTTTGAACTTGTAAGTGCTGGAAATCCTGCTAAGAAGATTCCTTTCAAGAATCAAGTCCTTAAGATGTGGGTCATTACTTGAACTCGTTCATAGTAATGCCAACTGTCCCTTATGGGATTCGGATGGCTGATTCGCCTGACCAAGGTGAATGGAATCAAGACATTCATCAGAAGAACAATCGTAGTTGTCAATTCTCTAAGAAACGACCACAGTAATCGATTGGTGTTTATCACTAACCCATTCTTATGTTTTCTTCTTATGGATGCTCCTGGGAGATGATCGTGCTGATTCTCCACATGCTCATACCAACAACAACACAATTTGAAGTTCTCTCGAAAGGCAAAACAAAATTTAGAATGATTCTTCTTCAAAGCCAAAGAATCTACAAAGTATTAAGACTAAGAGAACTACATCAAAACTGAAATCCAACGTCAAAGAGCGTGTGAGCATGTTGGAGAAGGACGTAGAGACACCTGAGCAACGAAGCGGACCTGATGCAGACAACAACAACATAACATCACCATATCCACACATGAACAATGAACAAAGAACAATGTTTACAAAGACGTCAAAGTTGAAAACTTCAAAAGAAACAAGATCCTCACACTGGGGAGATTGTTGGAATCAAGGCATTTCCTCTCACAAGAAAGAGGAATGTCAGAAGACGTCAAGGCAACTATTACATCAACACCAACAACTTTTCCAAGATTGCTGGAGTCTTTAATTACCAACACTTAGGGGGAGATTGTTGGAATCACTCCTAACTCGTATTTCAAGTGTTAGTAATCAATATGTAATAGGTTGCTTAATTAGGCTTTTAAGTTTGTATTAATGGCAAGGCTTATGTAGAAAGCCCATAAGCCTTGGCCCAAGTCCAATAAGGATGGAAGGAACTAGTAGTGTTGCCCTAGTTCCCTTCCCCTATAAATACTCATGTAAACCTTCCTTGGAAGGTTGGTTGTTCACTTTCACATAATACCTACGCATAACCTTTGTTTACTCTCATACGTGTGTTTGTGTGTGTGTTCATCCGCTCTATCTCTTCTCTTATTTCTTACATATTGATGCTTGTGTTACATTATGGTGACCTAACAATTTAATTTAAGAAGATGTTGATATGAGTACCGAGATAAGGATATCGTTCAACACGTAGTAGAAGAGATTAGTAAACATCTCTTAAACATTTACCGCCAAAGCTTTCGAGGCTCCTAAAAAATCGTCTGAACTTGAGCCTTCTCAATGTGAAGCTTTGGTAGCTTCCCCCCAAACTGACAATTTTCCTATTGAGACCACTTCCACCAAGTATTTGAAGTGAGTCAAACAGTCTCATTGTATGAAGCTCAAAAACCCGAAGTAAATGGTAACACCAGAGTAACAGGTTGAAGCACTGATCTTCTCTGCGGTTATCAATGCCGGAATAAGTGATTAAGCCCGATCACGTGAACCTGTTGTGCGTCCCCGACGCACACATTACTCTGCGGTTTTGAGTAGTTGTCTATTCGAGGGAACAATATATCAACATCTTCATTTCACCAAATGCATTCCAGTTATCTTACATATAACCAATCAGCCCATAATATACACATGTGGCATTCCATTTACAAAGCAAAACAAATAGAAGTGTTATTTATATCTCATTATTTCTCCTAGTATTTGTGTTAATTAGAGAGTTGGTGAAATAGCTCATAATACAAGAGATATAAATGTGTTTATCTTTGTAATTAGAGAGGGTGTAACTCCTAATTTTACATAGTGAAACATATCTTTCCTTGTCCGTGGTGTTTTTACCTTGTTGGAGTTTTAATTTCCACGTTATATCAGTGTGTCATCTTTTATAGTATTTCATATTCTAGTTGTGGGTTTGCTTCAATCCGGTGTCATTTTTCTCACTAAGATTTTATTAACAAAAGACTTTTAGTAATCCTTTTATTATTTACTTTTTTCTTTTTAGTGAGAGTTGATATATTAGCTTATAGTGACACTTTTTTAGCTATCGTCACACTTGCTTTTGTAATCAAATGTCTTTATTTTGGGAATTGATACCTACACCACATATTTTGATGTATCGCATATGATTTAATGCATTCTGATATTATCTTAGTATAATGCTTGTGTCATGGGAGTGCTGATAAATCTAATCAAATATGTTATGTGAAATATCACCCATCTTTATTTTACAAACGGAATGTACTATGATATCATTAATCAATATACCCATCATTACCATTATACAAGATGGTATATATATTGACGACATGGCATTGTTTACATTTACAGGTATTCCACGCTACTGGCATGTGATCGACTAGAAATGTGTCCTAGCTTTACATTAAATAGTAATATTGTTTGTCCGCTCGGAAAAGACGGTTAGTATGCCGGAACTCATAAAAAAGCCGATTTAAAAAATATTTTTAGTTGAAAAGTGCGATCCTCGCTTAAATTAGTTTTACTATACCTGAAAGCCCATTCCTTAACCAAAGTTTCTCAATCTGCTGGGGACAATCCCTAAAATAAATGGGCCATAGCTATACGACTTTGGAT
>OU343223.1:225628610-225661626 GCA_910596185.1 Chrysanthemum makinoi | reverse complement strand
CTAAAAAACTAAACTCATATCGGAAAAAAACCAAAATCCGGCGAAACGCAAAATGAAATCGCAATCTAAAAAAGCATACTACCGCAAGAAGCCATTTTCTTTTGCCCTCAAAACACACATACATTACATATGCACCGGAGATCTGAACCCGCAACCCTGGATCTGATACGTTCGAGCCGACAAAAATGTCTCAACCACCGGAAACGTCTTAACCAATTGGTCAATACTCACAACGAGAAAGAAAAAACTAAATCATGTCCATCTAAACACAAGTGGTTAAACCACCACAACCGCCACACCTGATATCTTTAAATCCACTGTCGCTGCCGTCACCTTTGGTCATATCACCACCACTTAGTTGGTTCACCAAATTATTTGATTTTCTAGATCTCGTGTTATTATTTGAGGCCACAATATGTATCTTATTGTTGGAAGGAGAAGTAAAAATGAAAATAAAGAATAAAGTAGATGAAATTTTCAAAGGGAGATGAAAGTAAAAAAAGAAGGAAAGAGTAAATGATTAATAATATTTTTTTAATAACTGAAAAAGTAAAATCTAATGATTGCACTGTGTAATGGTGTGGAGTTACTACAATGTTGGTGTGTAAACACACGAACCCTAACTAATTTACTTCTTTGACTACTTAATAACTAATTTAGTGCAATAATGTGACAACTCGTAATTTCAGGTCATTTTACAAACTTTAAAAATTTTACTATTCATCTCGGTAATTTTACTATTCATCCGTTACTATTCATCATTTTACTATTAATCATTTTTTAAGTCGATTTGATACTTTGAGAGGTTATTTCAAAATTTTACTATTCACGAAACTCTATTCATTCCCCGGAGAAAATCACTATTCATGATTCACTATTCATCATTTTTCGTAAACTAGGTTTACGAGTATCAAATTCGCGTAATCGTAAGGGTTTAGCTGCGTATTCATAGAACATCATTGAAGGCATTTCATATAGACTAGATTTAGGGGGTGTTTCTTTTTTGTTTAATATCCTACATGCAAAAATTTCTTAACCCAACTAGTATAAAAGTTGTTTCTTTTTTGCTTAATACAAAAAAACATCCTAGACACAAAAGAGTACTAAAATTGAAGTCATTTCCATCCAGGATGTTTATTAGACAAAACTACCCTCACTCCTCTCTCTCTTTTGTTCTATAAGCTCATCATATATCCATGTTTTTTCCTCTTTCACCTCCATCATCATCTCCGCTCCGATCCACCATCACCTCCCCAGTTTCCACAGTTTCCAGCACTAAACTATCCCTCACTTTTTTTTTCTTTTATTCATCTCTTTCCTCATATCTCCCATTTGTTCTTCCTTACCTACCTCCACACATGGTACACCTCAATAAATCTTAATAAATTAGGGGGTTTTATACCTTCTAATTACTTTTTGAAGAAGTTGATGTATACATATTAATTGACTCGAATTGGAAATGTGATGTCGTGATTCTTTGAGTTTATAAGATATAGTATAATTTAGGATGGTTCCAATTTTTATAAAAAAATCATCATCAGGTTATGTTTCCAAGTTCCAATTATTGATTTCTTTTATCATGGGATTTTGGATCCAATTTGAATAAAGTTCCAACTATTGATTCTTGGGTTTTATATGTTACTGATTTTGAGTTTACATATTCATTTTAAGTGGAAGGGCAAATAGGTCAACTCTTTTGTTGAAGATTTTATGCAGGATGGAAAAAAAACACACATTTTTTCATAAGATCCTTACTCCAAAGAACTTTATTTATCAACACAGGATCTATTTCTAAACAGGAAAAAAAAGAAACAGCCCCTTAGTCTACATATCATCAGTAACGTCATTATCATATTAGTTCATGCATGGGTTTGCAAATTTCATTGACGTATATTTTTCTATTAAATAAACGCTATCGCACGATCATTTATTTTGAATAATTGATCCGACACTTCTAACAATTATCCTGATATATTTTTATACTCATTTTAAGACTATAAAAATTATATTATTAGTTTACCCGATTTTTTAAATTTATTTTGTATATAAATTGTTATATATAAATATTTACGACGGTTTTCGTAAATTCAACTCGATAATTATTTATTCACTCAATTCTTGCGAGAAATGTATTTTTATAATTTTTGTGACTTCGATATATTTTATTTTGTTCCGTTAAAATCGATTTCTAGTTAACGCTACACTAAACACCTAATTATATTTACCAAATATACATAATACATAACATTATATATACATTTAACTAACAAAATACAAAACCCTTTTACCCTTATCTCATATCCACGCCAACCTCCCCCCCCTAGTCACCACTTTTATAAAGATCTTTCACTTACAATATGTACACCTACACAAATTTAAGAAGATATTTGCAATATACTAGATAATATCCTAACTAAAACACATACTTACACATTTTCAAAGGTGAAAACTACTCAAAAACCCTCTCCTCTCTTTGTTGGGATTTGGCCAAGGCAAGAAAACAAGAAGAAACATAAGATTTTTCAAGCTACAAGTGATAATCATAACTCTAGTATACTTCAATATAAGGTTTTGCAATAAAAACCAAGGAGTAATTAGTACCTAGTTACCTTAAACCTTATCATAATACTAGTAAGCTTTTCATAATCTTCATTACTCTTTCACAATCCTACTTGAGTTATTTTTATCATTCTAGTAAAAAAGCATGCAAGTATCATATGTATTTATACCACTTTTAATTGTTTTTAGTACTTATTATGAGTTTTAATCATCATATAATTAATCCCTTGAAATATATCATTGTTGATGAAGTTTAGGAACCCATAACACCCTAAGAAGGTGTATGGTAAGATTAGAATAGATTTGGTGTTAATTTGAAGTGGTTGAAACAAGATTTACGCAAGAAAAATCAAGTTAGACGTTAAATAAATAGTTGATGTCCATTTTTATAAAATCTGAAAATTTCAACAGGTCATGGACTATTTTGGTTTATATTTTCAGAAAATATACTTTAAAACGAAACCGTGGTCGCTTGAACGGGTTAAAACGGATTTATAACGAAGAAGTTACGCTATTTTCAAGTTTAACGACGAAAACTAATTTTCTGAAAATTCAAAGCTGTCAAGGTTTATTTAAAGGGAAAAAATGAGTTTTAAACATTGTCTAAATGAGTCGATTTATCAAAAATATATTAGTATATATTAACACGAAACCAATGATATATAAAACGTAGAAAACGGACTTATAATGACTAAGTTACATGCGATTTAAATAGAGTTATAGTAACTATTTTTCACAAGTAATAACACTTACATATTTTTACTAGACCAAAATGGTTGTCGCAAGTGACCATGTTTCGAGTCATTTTTCATATCGATAGAATACTTTTGAGAAAACGATGTCTTCTAGTAAAAGTGAGTTCGCCTATTCTATTTTCCAAAATGTTCAACCTTTTGTCAAACGAAGATATACGAATATATACGATCACTCAAAATTAGTCATTTTCATGAATTGTCAAAGTGTATTATTTTACGACGAAAAACTATAATCTCTTAATAAATCACTAAATGACTATCGTAAGATATCATTTCAACGTAAGTACTAGTAAAGTAATTTATAACTTGTCAATACGTTATAAACTTATTTTTCGTCGATAAACTTTATTTTCAAAAATGCACAAGTAGTATGGATATCATATGAGTTTGCATGCACAACATTATTTCATGACTTATATTAGATCATATCATTCATAATAGGTCGCAGTTAGAGATTGCACCTCATTTCAATGTATCCACTTTTGCCATCATAATCATTGCATCAGGTGAGTTCATAACCCCACTTTCTATTACTTAATTGTTTTACAAACTCTTGGGGGAGATACATGCTATATTTTTAATCGAAAACAAATGCTTTGAACTGTACGTTATATCCAAATGCTTTATTGTCACTAAGTATTCTATTGCCATGTTTGAAGTCCCTACATCATGCACCATTAGTCACTTGCGAGTGAGCGCGAATATTGTGAATAGGCCTATTGGAATTAACACTCTCGTTCTTATTGACCCAGTTAGGGGAAATCGAACGCACTATATTTGAATCAATAAGGTAAATTGGCAAGTTTACCTTCTAGGGCTGAGATGAAACGATTTTACCAATTTCTATTGGTACGAGGTTTACGCTTTGGTTGTCATGAACTTAGTGAAACAAATGTTGTTTTGTTTTCAACTATGAGTGTGAAACAACGTAACTCACACTACGAATATTGTGTTCAAACGAATTAATTAAACCTATGGATTTCACTCAACCTTTGTGTTGATTGTTTTGAGCATGTTTTATCTCAGGTATTAGCATATCATCATGGCTTGCATGGAGTCGCTGAGTTGACGCGTCTCACATATATTTTATGCACTTAACTATCGTTTGATTGTAACAAACTCATTTTGGCACTTTGGAAATCTTTTGGGACCTATACTTTGTAAACTCTGATTATTTTACTCAATCAAACGATGTATTTTCCAAACGACACTTTAGGTCGTTCAATATAACTGTAACTGTGATGCTATGGCAGTCATCCCCCAGGAATTCCATTCCGCTGCAAAACAGGTATTTTGGGGGTGTGACAAATAAAGAGATGGACATCTCCAACTTTTAGATTTTTTATTTTCCTTATTTTTTCTTAAACAATAAAACTAAAATTTCATCAATAATTTAAAGCATTACATATTGATTCAAATAAAATTAAAAACATAACAATTTGTGGAAAAAGATATTGATCATATTTTAATTAAATGCCCTCGAGTTCTTGCAAGTTGCAGGAAGTTTGGAGTTGATGGCAATTAACTCCTCCTATTTTCCCATCGTTCATTGTTAAGGATATAGCTTTGGGCTCTCTAAACTCTCGTAGTTGTCCTCGGCTCAGAAAGGTCATCCATGGGATTTTTCAATGCACTTTATGGGCAGTATGGAAGTGGAGGAATAAGGTGCTCAGCTCTCTTATGGATAAGGTTCAAAGTGCTAAAGATGAAGATATCTTCCTGTTCATCCAACGGATTTCAAAGACACGGATTTCGGCTAATTGCTCTCTAAAGCCTACACCGTTGAGTTGCTGCATCACTTCCCCTTATAATTTGTTCCCTTAATGTAATGTGATGTTGTTTGGCTTTTTTATTGTCTTGGTTTTGGTTGCCTTTTGGCCTTTTTGCACATTCGTCTTGTTCTTGTTCGTCCTCCTCCTCTGAGCCGGTTCGTAAATAAAATCTTAGCTTTTCAAAAAAAAAAAAAAAACATTACAATAACAATTAAAAACTTAAACTAATAATCTAAATTATATTTTTTCTTGATTTTTTTGCTTCATCTCCAACATCTTCCGTTTGTTGTGCTTCGGGCAAAGTCTCATCGTTGCGTGAATTATAGAACATGAGGTCTCTGTCCATTTTATTTTCGCGTTGAAATTGAAGCAGCTCACGTCGCAGTACAATTTCTTCTATCTGGTTTGCAAGCCTCTCTCTTTCCAATTTCGCTTGCTCACGACGTGCCTGTTTTTGGACTTCCAATTGTCGATTCTTCAACGCTATATAAGAATCTTGCACTTCCTTCTTTTTACCCCAACTAGCCGAATTGATGCTTTTCCATTTATCGACTATCATATCAACAAGACCTCCAGTAGCAGTTGAAAATTCCGATTTGATGCTTTTACATTCTACTATAGCAAACATGAGTCGAGTTTGGATTGAATCACTCGATCATAGTGTTGTAGGATAATAGGGTAATATTATTGATTGATTGGTACGTACAATGAAAAACAGGATATAAAAATAGGGAGACAACCCCAGAGATACATGGGCTATGGCCTATACAAATATACAATTTGGCTTATACATATATACTACTAACATCTACTAACACCCCCCCCCCCCCCCCCCACAGTTTGAGCGTGAGGGAACCGAACACTCATACTGGAACAAAACTCCTCAAACAAAGTTGTAGGCAAGCCTTTACTAAAAATGTCTGTATACTGATAGCAAGAAGGAACACGAAGAACTCTGACTTGACCAGCAGCTACCAAATCTCGAACAAAATGAATGTCAATTTCTATATGCTTCGTACGTTGATGTTGAACCAGATTAGAAGACAAATAGACAGCGCTGAAATTATCACAGTAAACAAGCGTAGCCGAAGACAATGGTGTATGCAGCTCACGAAGAAGGTTCCTCAACCAACAAGTCTCAGCAAAAATATTGGCAACCCCACAATACTCTGCCTCATCACTAGAATGAGAAAGCGTTGGTTGACGCTTAGAAGACCATGAGAGTAAGTTGTTGCCAAGAAACGTACAATAAACAGAAGTCAACCTCCGAGTAGTGGGGCAACAAACCCAATCAGTATCCAAATAAGCAACCAATGAGGAAGTAGCGGAGGAAAATAATTGTAAACATTAGTCTAGAGTACCTCAAACATATCAAAAAATCCGTTTAAGAACCGAGAAATGAGGCTCCCGTGGATAATGCATATAAAGGCAAACTTGTTGTACTGCACAGGAAATATCAGAGCAAGTAAAAGTGAGATACTGAAGAGATCCTGCAAGACTCCAATATAAGGTTGGATTAGACACCAAATCACCATCATCACCCAGTTTAGACTCGGTGTCAACAAGAGTTCGACTGTGGTTACAACCAACCATGTGAGCTCGCTCTAGAATCTCAGTAGCATACTTACGCTGAGATAAGAACATCCCTGTAGAAGCACGTGTAACTGAAATGCCCAAGAAATAATTAAGAGAACCCAGATCCATCATAGAAACCTCCTAATGTAGAGAAGTAATAACATGTTGTAACAAAAACTCAAATGAAGCACTGAGAATCATCAACAAAATAGTAACAAGTAAGCAGTGTCCGTCCCTTATTTAGAGATAAATAATGAGGAGTCACAACGAGTATGACTAAATCCAACCCGTGTAATGTAAGCAACAAATCGCTGAAACCAAGCCTTAGGTGCCTACTTAAGACCATAGAGAGACCTCTGTAATAAACAAACATGATCAGGATGTGCAGGATCCTGAAACCCTGGCGGCTGATGCATATAAAATGTGTCAGCCAAATAACCATGTAGAAAGGAATTCTTGACATCTAGCTGATGAACCGACCAATGTTGAGAAAGAGCCAAACTAAGAACTATCCGAATAGTAACCGGTTTAACAACTGGGCTAAAAGTCTCATCAACATCAATACCCTCAATTTGGGTACTGTCATTCACTACAAGTCGAGCCTTGTAACGACTAAGTGTGCCATTAGCTAAAAACTTGTGGCGAAATAACCACATACACCGAACAATATTGGCATCCATGGGCTGAGGCACAAGAGTCCAAGTGTTATTTTTAATAAGTGCATTGTACTCATCAGACATAGCTTTTTGCCAATTAGGATCATGAAACGCAACATTATATGACTTAGGTAAACGAGATATAGAAGACAAATGAAAACGTAAATGCTGAGTGGCACGATTAGTCCCGACACGAAAACGTGTGATCATGGGATGAACCGAAACCGGGTTCGGGTTAACAGTTGTAGGTGGTGAATTTTAGGAGGCGAAAACGGGGGTTTGCTGTTGGTTAATTGGACTAGCAGGTGGTTTGAATTTGGCAAACAGAAATGGGGGTTTATTGTTGGTTAATTGGACTAGTATCAGTTTCATGAGTTGGACTAGGGACATGCATGGGAATGAGTTGTGGATATTGGGGGAGTTGAGAGTCTGTGTTTGGGCCGAAGAACGTAGGTCGTGTGTAGGGGAAATAGGATCATGTAACATATTGGATTTCACATACACATCAAACCATAACCAAAGTAGGCGTACACAAGAGTTTTAGAGAGAGAAAGTTAGAGGTTTGGGAACTTTAGTGAGAGAAAGAAAAAATCTTATTATGAGCTCCAACTCTCTACCTTGGGAGGTAGAGAGTATTTATAGTACTTACATAAAACGCCACCTGACGGGCTGTGGATCAGGCATACAGTGGGTAAAGACCCGTCCGTTCTCCACGGTGTTACTTAACTAAATACTACTTAACATTAAATAACTACAACTACGAGCTTTCTAACGATTACATATACTTGAGGTGACCGACACTTTAACTACTGGATTTTCCAATTCCTAACAATCTCCCCCTAAGGGAGGTCACCTCACACCATTACATTACAAGAAAAACAACGATATTAATTTTGAGATTGTTCTTAGATTCTTGTTCTGTAGCTCGTAGTCTTTGATTCTTCATCTTTGCATGTTTTGGATAATCTGAGTGGAGGTCTTTAACTGATCCACGTGATACTGAGTTTTGAGCCAGCCTTGAGATGATCAGTAATATTAAATCTCTGACTCATCCTTTGTGGTGTTGATATTATGTGATGGTGTGACTTTTGGACCGACATGCTCACATTCTGGATCATGATATCTTCTTATCAGAGTAGCGGAAGCTTTCGTTGATTCATGATATTGGCAGCAGCGTAGCAGAAGCATGGAGTGATAATATCAGAGTCATTGATGCACTAATCATGATTTCTTTAGATATGAATGTGTTGTGTGAGCATGCGGCTATGGATTGACCGCTCCATTCTGATCAGCTGCAAACGTCGGGGTGTAACTGCATAAGACAGTTAGCAATAAAGCGCACGAAAGTGTCTTTGATCACTTTCGATGAATTGAGGTACACGGCCCACGGTTCCCCGTTGATCAGTACAAGTACTGCCCATGATCAGGTATAATTCCGAAGAATTTCCTTGATAGGGTTTCGCAGCTGCTCTAGCTGTTCTCAAACCGGAACGTCTCAAAAAGACAACACGGAGTGAGTGAACCAGCGAAACGAGATTCACTGATTGATGAAAAGAGATTTGAAAAACAATCGTGTATTGCTCAATAGAAATTGTTTTTGCAATACAACGAAGGTTTTAATGAAAATCAATTATCAATCATAAACACCTTTTATTTTGAGAAATAAGTACACAGTCGATGTGCTAAAGAAAAGAGTTTTTAAGCACAACTACCGTTTTCAAAGTATCCGTCAATCCATAACCTGAAACAGGATTGATTCAAAAGATTGAATCTCTCCATTGTTTCTGTCCAGTTGTCACATGGTTGATCTATTGGATAGATCTCA
This sequence comes from Chrysanthemum makinoi, assembly GCA_910596185.1. Lineage (NCBI taxonomy): Eukaryota > Viridiplantae > Streptophyta > Magnoliopsida > Asterales > Asteraceae > Chrysanthemum > Chrysanthemum makinoi. The sequence goes on along the minus strand of OU343223.1, from coordinate 225,652,484 downwards.
CATGCCACCTACCAGGAGCTTGTTTGATGTTGGCTCCAGAAGGCTTTCCATCTTCATCGTGAATATGTATGCATATCACTCAGATGTTCTGGCAATACCACAAGGATAATGCGTAGGACTCATAAGATATAATCTCTCTTTCCACATTGTGTGAAACAGAGAGTCTTCATTGTAAGTGTCCTAATGAGATTTATTGGATGATCTCTTGGCTCTAGACTCAATTTTGCACATTTGGTTCCTATGTCGGAGACTAGGGAGAGGGTCTCCTTCTTCAATATCAACAATCTCTAAGAGAAAGTCGATAGATTATGTCGGTTCCCTGTTAGAATGAAACAAGCCCTTTTAAGAGGAACTTGAGAGGTTTGGAAAGTTGAAGTGCAGTGCGTCACTGGGTCCATGACGTCTTGTCTTCAATACCGATGTTACCATCAGTAGCATATGAATTGAACCCGGTTTCTGCCCTAAGGTTGAATAAATGGAGGGCTATTTGTTTTCACCCTTTTTTCATTCAATTCTTTTTCATTCTTCAACCCCTTCAGTGCTTACCGAGATTTCATTACTAGCCTTGTTGGGTTTATTCCAATACTAGCTCAGTCTCAGTCCGCACTCTTCCCATATCTCACTTTTCTCCTTTTTTCATCATACCTAAGGACTTCTACACTATCTAGTGGATTGTCCCTGGGTAGATCCCTCCGGTTCTGGCGGATCATGGGACCTCAACCTAACCTTATCATCCTTATATCACCATACATAAAGTAAAGTTGGTTGGTCTTTTGATATAGTTCTTCCACCTTGAAACCAATTGAAAACCATTTGAAAATCAATCAAGATACTTGTGATATAGAATCAAAGAATTTTGTATCTTAATTGTTTTGATATTTTAGAAATGCTCCCCCTCAACATATGCATAAAAATTTAGAAATTGTTTAGCACATGGAGGCAAGAGATCTTTGAAATCGTTAGATTAAGAGTGAAAGGTCCAATCTTTTGAATAACATTTTCTAAATGATCATCAACTTCCCAATCAATTGAGTAGATAAAACATTTTGAGGAAGGATGAGGTTTTCAAAAGTTTGCTCCCCTCAATATGTGCCTCGAATTTTGAAAGAATTTGCACATATTAGAGGGAACCTGCACTTAGAGACAATTCAGTCACGTTTCAATAATTTGAGGTTTAAAAATAGTTGCTCCCCCTCAACGTGTGCATGGAAAATTTGAAATCGTTTGTCACTTTCGGGGAGGCAAACATGCTAAACACTTATGAAACCATTTATCGAATTATCAGTTTAAATCCAATTTAAATCACAAATTCTCTCCCGATCACAATTATCAAATCATTTGAGATTTGTGATCTCTGTAGATTTAAATTGATTTTTGAAAGCTTTTAAGGAGAATTGTGACTTGATTATGAAAGCGTTTTAACTGATAAGGATTGGATTTTGAGACTTTAAACTCCATTGATTAAACATGCATAATTATCTTTTGAAGACATAATAATAACCAGGGTCTGGAACCAATTGTGTAACAATTTGTAAAACATTTAGAGTAGACCTTACTCATTTAAGTGCAAATTGTTTGAAAAGAACACTTTTTAATTTAAAAATCATTCTCCCCCTCAATCAATGACGAAAGTCGTTGATTGATGAATTGAGATTTTGACACTTGATAAGTTCTTTTGATTTTCAAAAATAGAGTCCGAAGTGTTTTTCAAAACAATTGAGTTTTCAAAAGATTACAAATATTTTTCCAGAGGAATCTTAAGAAGGAAAAATATTTTAAATTAAACATTTGTCTTGTTGATGACAAACATTTGTTTTTAGAATCAGAGCATTAGGTTTGAAACAAGAGATAAAGCATGACTATGTTCTTTCTTTGAGAAGCGGGTTACTACCTGAAATAACAGTAAACCATTTGTTTTCCTTTCTCCCAATTTTTTTTTTAAACATTCGAACAACATCTAAAGTCCCGTGTCACTCTTTGATTGACAGCACAAAGACCGTAGATATATATCGAATCAAGAAAGAAAAGACAAAAAGACAATATTTTTGAGATTTTTCGAGATTTTCAGATTTTTATGGATTTTTGAAAGTTTTATATTTTTCTATTTGTTTTTAGAAGGTTTTATAATTTTGTATTTTGCTTTTTGGATAAATATATACAAAGATATAGATGAAGGAAGGACCTTTACTCCTCGTCTTCCTCCTGAAGACGTTTGAGTGTTTCTGGTTGAAGGCTTTTCAAGCCAAGTCGAGGAAGAATAAACTCAAAACGTTCTCTCGGAAGAGCTTTGGTGAAGATGTCTGCTAACTGGTATTCTGACTTCACAAAATAGAGTTCCACCACACCGTTTTCCACTTGCTCCCTGATGAAATGATGTCGGATGTCAATGTGCTTTGCTCTTGAGTGTTGTAGTTGTTGCATGAGAGAGCAATAGCACTTTTATTATCACAGTACAGAGGGATTTTGTTGAATTCAAAGCCATAGTCAGATAATTGGGATCTCATCCAAAGGATTTGAGCACAACAAGATGACATGGCTATGTATTCAGCCTCTGTAGAGGAAATAGAAGTACTCATTTGCTTCTTTGAAAACCAGCTCACAAGCTTATTACCCAAAAAATGAGCACCTCCTGATGTACTTCGACGTGTATCTTGACATCATGCATGATCAGCATCTGCATAGGCTGTTAGTGACATACTGGTGTCCTTAGGGTACCATAGTCCCATATTGATTGTTCCTTGGAGATACCGAAAGACCCGTTTAACTGCTTCAAGGTGCTTTTTATTAGGCTTAGCCTGATATCTAGCACACATGCACACAGCGAACAAGATGTGTGGTCTGCTAGCTGTGAGGTACATCAGGGATCCAATCGTACTTCGATATTTCGTTTGATCTACCATGAACCCTAACTAATTTACTTGTTTGACTACTTAATAACTAATTTAGTGCAATAAAGAGATAGACATCTCCAACTTTTAGATTTTTTATTTTCCTTATTTTTTCTTAAACAATAAAACTAAAATTTCATCAATAATTTAAAGCATTACATATTGATTCAAATAAAATTAAAAACATAACAATTTGTGGAAGAAGATATTGATCATATTTTAATTAAATGCCCTTGGGTTCTTGCAATTTGGAGGAAGGTTTGGAGTTGGTGGCAATTAACTCCTCCCACTATTTTCCCATCGTTCACTGTTAAGGATATAGCTTTGGGCTCTCTAAACTCTCATAGTTGTCCTCGGCTCAGAAAGGTCATACATGGGGTTTTTCAATGCACTTTATGGGCAGTATGGAAGTGGAGGAATAAGGTGCTCAACTCTCCTATGGATAAGGTTCAAAGTGCTAAAGATGAAGATATCTTCCTGTTCATCCAACGGATTTCAAAGACACGGATTTCGGCCCGTTGCTCTCTAAAGCCTGCATCGTGGAGCTGATGGATCACTTCCCCTTATAATTTGTTCCTTTAACGTTATGTGATGTTGTTTGGTTTTTTTATTGTCTTGGTTTTGGTTGCCTTTTCGCCTTTTTTCACATTCGTCTTGTTCTTGTTCGTCCTCCTCCTCGAAGCCGGTTCGTAAATAAAATCTTAGCTTTTCAAAAAAAAAATAAAAAATAAAAACATTACAATAAAAATTAAAAACTTAAACTAATAATCTAAATTATATTTTTCTTTGATTTTTTTGCTTCATCTCCAACATCTTTCGTTTGTTGTGCTTCGGGCAAAGTCTCATCGTTGCGTGAACTATAGAACATGAGGTCTCTGTCCATTTTATTTTCGCGTTGAAATTGAAGCAGCTCACGTCGCAGTACAATTTCTTCTATCTGGTTTGCAAACCTCTCTCTTTCCAATTTCGCTTGCTCACGCGTGCCTGTTTTTGGACTTCCAATTGTCGATTCTTCAACGCTATATAAGAATCTTGCACTTCCTTCTTTTTACCCCAACTAGCCGATTTGATGCTTTTCCATTTATCGACTATCATATCAACAAGACCTCCAGTAGCAGTTGAAAATTCTGAAGGAATGGAGGGGGATGGCCCTTTCTTCTTAGCTTTGTCCTGACCTATTGGTTGCACTTCCCGAACCTCTTCCTCAAAATCAACCACTTCTTCATTCAGATTCAAACCACCAAGTGTTGAGTCTGATGTGATGTGTGAGGTGGTTTTAGACGTCTTAGATTTTTTGAAAGACTTTTATTTTTTTTTGTGATTTGTATAATTTTGGCATCTCAACCTCTTTACAATTAGCATGGTCCTTCAGAAGTCTCCAACACTCAGTCATTGTGAATTCCTGAATGTACGTCGCGTAATATTCCTTACACGCTTGTTCGTACACAATTAGGTCACGTGCACCACTCTCTTGCCTCCCCTTTACATTATCGTGAATGGCACAAAATTGACCAATTTTATAACGAAGCCTATTTTTCCATTTGGTGCTGATGGCATCGTATCCTCATGTCGCTTCCCCGATTTCATTCTAAAAGTAAGCCATCGCCTCCCCTCAAAACCCCCTAGTCTTTTGAGCTTTCCCTTTGGCGCTGTTTTCCAATGTGTTGATCCACGCTTTACACAACGCTAGCTTTTCCATCGGGGACCATCGTTTTGCCACGCTAGCTTAGTCGTAATAGCTTATTTATGGCGTTTTTTAGTCTTCTTAGCTTTTACGGATGCCACCTCTTCGATGGGAGAGTTGTCTTCAACGAGTTCGGATGGACCTTGACCCGAACCTTGGCCCATAGAATAATCTTGACGACCACCTGAACCTTGCATCATGGTAGAATCTTGACTACCAAAAAAGGATCCATATCTACGTCAATATTAAGAGGGTTAACCAGATAAAATCATTAAGAAGATTGAGATTGGTTTATCGACTGGTTAAACGGTGGTGGTGACTCGAATTGCAGAGGATACATTTGATTTTGTTGTTGTTGTTGTTGTTGTTGTTGGTAATAAGATTGTTGTTGTTGTTGTTGTTGTTGTTGTTGTTGGTTGTACGGAGGATGGAACAAATTATTTTGATAATTGTGGTGTTGTGGTTGTTGAATTGATACTTGAAACTTGCGGGTTGAAATTAAATGGGTGGTGAGAGACCGGATCAGCGAAAATTTGGATTTTTATTAAGTTAAGAACGTTTTGTTGGCGTTGGGATTTTGGAGTTTTATTGGGAGTTTTTGAGACATTTTATCTATAGATGAGAAGATTATAATAAAGTGGTTTGAAATTGTGTATAAAATGGTGAACTGAATGGGGGTATTTATAGTGTTAAAATGGCAAAGTTTTTAATTTTTTTTATAAATCCACCAAACAGTCTACTTTATAGCCGTTGGAGTTTGATTTCGAAACTTTGTATCATCAGCGAGTGTGATCTCCAGACTTTGTCGGCCACCATAAGCCATTGCTTCTATGCAAATTTGTCCAACCCTAGCCGCCATTTATCTTTTCTAAAAAAAAGTAATTTTCAGCCAAAACATCACATGCATACAGTTTTGGTCATAACTTTCGAATTTTTTAAATTTAAATGGCACGGTTAATTTCATTCTCTTCTTTTTTTAATTCTGCACAAAACGTAATGTGAATCACCTCCGTCGGCCGCCCGACCTGCTGCCAGAAGATGACTGCCGCAAAAAAAACCACGCTTTGCTTTTGCTTTTGCTGCATGATGAGGATTAATCTCTTCTCGTTGTCAAATGCCTTCATCAACATATTTGTTATTTGCTTTGCTACTGTTTTTATTAGCTTTTGTTTCCGCTTGAAGAATTGCTTTTGTTTTCAACTAAATTTCTTCATCAACAAATTATGCTCTTATGGCGATAATTTATTATTATTATTATTATTATTATTATTATTATTATTATTATTATTATTATTATTATTATTATTATTATTATTATTTGTTTACTACTCCAACCCAAGCTTTCGCAATTTCATTGCTCAGATTGCAGGGAAGTATTAGATGATTGATTTGGCTTAATCCTGATTGTGGGTTTGGTCTAATTAGGGTTTCATTATTCATATGTACTCCATACATTCTTTTCCTAGTAATATGATAGAATCACGGGGTTCACATTATTCAACATGGTATCATGAGTCCCGAGACCTAGTCTGCCGCCATGAGTCGCTGCCTCTTTGCTTTTTATTTTGCTTTATTTTTGCTTTGTTGCATGGTGAAGATTTATCTCTAATTATTGTCGGATGTCTTTATCAATAAATATGTTATTTTCCTTTGAAACAACTTTGATTTGCTTTTGCTACTGCTTGAAAAATTGTTTCAGCTTGATGTTTGATTTCTTTATCAACAAATCATTGCTTTTATTTCCATACTATTTTTTTTTAAATTTATTCTTCTTTGTTTTGCTTTGTTTAATCCTTATTAGTTTTCTAATCCAATATGAGCTTTCATGATTTCGTTGCTCGGATTGCGAAAGAGTATTAGATGATAAAAAGTCCATAAATGCATTCGGGCCTATAATCTATCAACTGATAGGATCGAGGGTCAGTGACGGAGGTGAGGTAGTCTCATAATAATGAGGGTTTTCTTTGTTAACAAGTCCTACATATCATGTGCCATCACTCGCTTTGTTTGTGTGGCCGAAACAGTTTGGTTTGATGTTTTGGTGGGTTTGTCTTAGCATGAAGGTCATGTTTGGTTTCTCACCTTGTTTCCATGCTTCAAATCAAGTGTACCTTTAATTGGATATGTGATGTGTCGGGATTTAGTAGTGGAGGAATTTTATTTTATTGTTTGATTTTCACTAGAGTAGATGTTAGGGTCAAGGTCAGTATAAAGGTCATTTGGATAAGAACAAAGTCTATGGTCATTGTAATTGTTTCATGTCGGTATCGGTGAAATGTTGTTTAGGGTCATGAGTTTGTTGCTTAGGGTGATTGTAATTGTACTCCTAGCGTCTTGCTAATTTTAACTACTTAATATAGATGCCTTTAAAAAAAACAGCAAGCTATATCCGACCCAATTTGAGATCTCAATATACATTCTACTATAGCAAACATGAGTCGAGTTTGGATTGAATCACTCGATCATAGTGTTGTAGGATAATACGGTAATATTATTGATTGATTGGTACGTACAATGAAAAACAGGATATAAAAATAGGGAGACAACCCCAGAGATACATGGGCTATGGCCTATACAAATATACAATTTGGCTTATACATATATACTACTAACATCTACTAACACCCCCCCCCCCCCCCCACAGTTTGAGCGGGAGGGAACGAAACACTCAAAATGGAACAAAACTCCTCAAACAAAGTTGTAGGCAAGCCTTTACTAAAAATGTCTGTATACTGATAGCGAGAAGGAACACGAAAATCTCAAACAAAATGAATGTCAATTTCTATATGCTTCGTACGATGATGTTGAACCGGATTAGAAGACAAATAGACAGCGCTCAAATTATCACAGTAAACAAGCGTAGCCGAAGACAATGGTGTATGCAGCTCACGAAGAAGGTTCCTCAACCAACAAGTCTCAGCAAAAACATTGGCAACCCCACAATACTCTGCCTCATCACTAGAATGAGAAAGCGTTGGTTGACGCTTAGAAGACCATGAAAGAAAGTTGTTGCCAAGAAACATACAATAAACAGAAGTCAACCTCCGAGTAGTGGGGCAACAAACCCAATCAGTATCCAAATAAGCAACCAATGAGGAAGTAGCGGAGGAAAATAATTGTAAACATTAGTCTAGAGTACCTCAAACATATCAAAAAATCCGTTTAAGAACCAAGAAATGAGGCTCCCGTGGATAATGCATATAAAGGCAAACCTGTTGTACTGCACAGGAAATATCAGAGCAAGTAAAAGTGAGATTATATTGAAGAGATCCTGCAAGACTCCGATATAAGGTTGGATTAGACACCAAATCACCATCATCACCCAGTTTAGACTCAGTGTCAACAAGAGTTCGACTGTGGTTACAACCAACCATGTGAGCTCGCTCTAGAATCTCAGTAGCATACTTACGCTGAGATAAGAACATCCCTGTAGAAGCACGTGTACCTGAAATGCCCCGAAATAATTAAGGAGAACCAGATCCATCATAGAAACCTCCTGATGTAGAGAAGTAATAACCTGTTGTAACAAAAACTCAAATGAAGCACTGAGAACCATCAACAAAATAGTACCAAGTAAGCAGTGTCTGTCCCTTATTTGGAGATAAATAATGAGGAGTCACAACGAGTATGACTAAATCCAACCTGTGTAATGTAAGCAACAAACCGCTGAAACCAAGCCCTAGGTGCCTAATTAAGACCATAGAGAGACCTCTGTAATAAACAAACATGATCAGGATGTGCAGGATCCTGAAACCCAGGCGGCTGATGCATATAAATTGTCTCAGCCAAATCACCATGTAGAAAGGCATTCTTGACATCTAGCTGATGAACCGACCAACGTTGAGAAAGAGCCAAACTAAGAACTATCCGAATAGTAACCGGTTTAACAACTGGGCTAAAAGTCTCATCAACATCAATACCCTCAATTTGGGTACTGGCATTCACTACAAGTCGAGCCTTGTAACGACTAAGGGTGCCATTAGCTAAAACCTTGTGGCGAAATACCAATACACCGAAAAATATTGGCATTCATGGGCCGAGGCACAAGAGTCCAAGTGTTATTTTTAATAAGTGCATTGTACTCATCAGACATAGCTTTTTGCCAATTAGGATCATGAAACGCAACATTATATGACTTAGGTAAACAATGTTGGAATCACTCCTAAACAGTATTTCAAGTATTTATATTTCATATGTAATAGGTAGCTTTATTATGGCCTTTATGTTTGTTTGAGGTCAATCTTATGTAGAAGGCCCATAACTTAGCCCAAGCCCCATAAGGATAGTAAGGAGAGGGAGTGTTGCCCTAGCTCCTTGCCTATATAAACCATGTAATAACCTTCATTTGAAGGTTGGTTGTTCAAGTTATCCTTTCTTTCACACTCTTTCTCTTAACCGTGGTTCGTCATAGTATTTGTGTGTTGGATAAGCTTGTCATCCCCTCTTCTCTATCTCTTCTCTGATGCTTGTGTTGTAAACTAGTGACCTAACGTGGTATCATCGCCAAATAGTTGGTGAACTCGTTTTGTTTTTTGAAGTTTTATGGTATACGCGTAAGGTTTCGGTACTCAATCTTTCATACGCTTAAATCTTTCATTTTACATGTTACAATCCAAGATTCTTGTACTTTCAAGGTTATTAAGTGTTAAAGTTTAAGTTTTTGGCAAAAAGTTTGAAACTTTATGCTTGAATATCAGTTTTTAAGCTGTTTTTGAACGTGGTATCATCCTACGCATAACTGTTTTAGAGGCTTTGGTCCATCAAGTTCCACACTTTGTGTGTCTTTTGTGGTGTTATTGAAGCTATTTCATCACATAAAAACTGGTTTAGAAACATATTTGGGCAAAATCACTTTTATGAGTAAACCTACGCGTATGAAAACCCTATTTCTACGCGTAAGTGTTTCCTCGGTTTGATATTCATTCGTGGTTTATTCGTGTTTTCTTACTTGGATAAGTCTGAAAATACGTCGACTTTGGATATCTTTTGCACTGTGATAGTGTTAAAGATCATTTGGGCAAAAACCCTAAAATTAACGCGTAAGTTCAACTTACGCGTAGAAATCCTACGCCTAAGATTTTCTTACGCCTAAGCCTTTTCTTACGCATAAGCTAAATCCTACGCCTAAGTTTCTACGCCTAACTTTGTTGTCTACGCATAACTTTAGATTTTTTCCTGCTTACGCGTAAGCTAAAAACTACGCGTAACTTGTACTGTTTACGCGTAACTTTGGTAATTTCTACGCATAAGTGTTATATTGCTCTCACGTGATTTCTACGCCTAAGGATACTTCATCAACAAAGGTTCATTCGACTACAAAGATCCATCAACACAAAAAAAAAAAAAAAAAAAAAAAAAAAAAAAAAAAAAAAGTTGAGTAAAATTTAATTTTTCAAGGAGACTAAACGTTCAATTTTCCGGAGATTCAAATTTTGGTTTAACTGTGAAATTTTGGTCAAAATTCAAATTTTGGGCCTAAATTCAAATTTTTCGGGTCAAATTTGGCGTCAAAATTGTCATTACTCAAAATTTTCCTACATTCTTAGAATTGGATTTTATAGTGAATTTCAAATCTTGAGAGTCAAAATTTTTCAAAATTATTTTTGGAGGGAAATGGGCAGTTCACTATATCGACCTTCTGTGTGCTATATCGACTTTGCACCTTTTCTTCTCTTTGATTCTTCTGCAAGGGAGTGTAATGGATTCTGATCATAAAGATCCATTTGTGGCATTGCAAGAAGGATTCATGGCTATATCTCTGGCATTCAAGCGTCAGACAACATCTATTTCCCAATATCCCGCAGTCGTACAAGGTGCAAGGTTGCTGTACATGAAAGGAATGCTCAAATGGACGTTGAGAATGTTGTGAGTACTGCATCTGTCGGTAATGCAGACAATGAGGTTGTAGCATTGAAAAGCAGCATGACAGCAGCAGATCTGGAGAAGATATCATACTTAACTACGACACCGAGCCTAACTGTGACGATGAACAAATGGTTGAGGAAGATATCTTACCCACCTATGACACTGACACAGAACAGATGGTCGAGGTACAATCTACTGTTGATCATATTCTGCCTGCAAATGCGATACAACAAACTGAGCAACCTGAATTCAGTAATGAAGGAGAGGTTGACCAGTATGTTGCACAATGTCCAGACAACTTTCTCATGTCTGAGCCCTTACTTGTTAACAATTCAACTGAAACGTCAAATCAAACTCTTGAATCTGAAAACATTCTTCTCAAAAAGACCATTGCTCAGTTTCATAAAGATTTTTCAAAACTAGAGGCACATTGCATCTCTCTTGAACTTAAACTTCAAAACAAATCTTTTTCTTCAGAACACAATGGTCAGTATTCAAATGAACAAAGTATCCGTGTGGATAAATTAGTAAAAGAAAATGAGCATTTAAAGGCTCAAATTCAAGCAAAGGGGCTTGCACATGTTGCTTTACAAAACAAACTGAGAAGATTCACTGACAAGAATGTGGATACTAATTTTACAAAACCAACAATCTTGGGGAAATCGTCTCTAAAACCAATCAGAAAACAATCAGTGGTTAGACAACCAACTGCTTTTCAATCTGAACGTTCAAAATCGTCAAAACCACGGTTTTCCTCCCAAGTTGTTGAGAATAATCATTTGTCAACCATCACCCCACATTCCGGGCCAATGAATAATGCTTCTGTTTCTATTAAATCTGTTTCTGTTATACCTGTTTCTTTATATCTCACAAGTGGCTGCTCCTGGCCAATCTAGGACTAGTTCAAACACTGTGTCTAAACTGAGCATTAAACGTAAAGATTCATATGATTCAAATGACGCGTACAAGAACTATGATCTAGAAAAGGCTAGGAAAGGGCACTACTCCAAAAGGATGGAATCTTAGGTTCACGACCTAGTGTATCACCTTCGGTGTATTACTGAACTGCTGTAGTAGCAAACCAAAACCTAAGTTAACTCAACAAACAGTTTGAAATAAACCCGTTGATCTACGTAAATTTCAGAAACCTAATAGGTGGATCCATATAGGACGCAAATTCTTCCCAAAAGAAGTTTCAACATCCCTTAGATCTAACCTTAGATTGATACCAACGGGTAGATTTTCAAACTGTAGTCTTAGGTGGATTCCTACAGGCAAGATACTAAGTAGTTGCACCCAAACAAGTGGGATACCAACAACATCCATCCCTGAGGCAGGAAAGGAAATCATCATAATAGCATGTTCAGGTGTCAAGAAGATAATTGACACTACATCTTTATGCTTCTAACATCTGGAACCCAGTTACACTTGGGGATCCATGTTTCTCTTTCTTGCCCCCTTTCTATTCTCTCTATGCAGGTACAACAGCTATGGCTTCTACTGCAATACAGCGTAGGACCCGTTTCTCACCGTCTAAAATTTAATGATCCATCAGCTGTTCCACCATTGTACTTAATCGTCATGAATTGGAAATATTGCTTGCTCCTCTGTTAAAAGATTCTCTGCCAAAATTCGTGCTTCATATGTATCGAATGTTTCCGCTGCACAACCGATAATACTCTAATTTCAGATACACATGATCTACAAAACAAACCGAATCTTCTATAACAGAAGATCAACTGCTTCAACAACAATGACACAGCTGGATTCAACAAATGACAGAGATGTTTTATCACATTGACTCTCTCGAGTATATGTTCGATCAATTGGACATACATGGTCTCGCTGTCTCCTTATACATGGTTTCGCTGTCTTCAATTCATCATCAACATACTGGTGTTGATTCTGAATCATTGAAAACATCGAGGGGGAGAAGTGTTAGGTGTCATTGCTTCCTTGTTCTTCTACATGCTTCTTTGCGAAAAACCAATGCCTTCTTGAATTTCTTCAATTAGAGGGAAGAAATAAGACGATATGTGGCTCAAACGTCTCACTTTGGTGTTATCGTCTCAATTTCACGAGTGATATTGTGTGAAGTTACTCCAAATACGGTGAGAAGATCTTGTTGAGTTCTGGCACGTTACCCTCGAACCGATCTTCCGCAATTAGTCCTATTTTCTTTGTATGGTTATACAAAGCTCCATCTACAAATTCCGTGCATACTGAAACCTTCAAAAGTTAGAGGAATGGTAGACGTCATAAACAGTTTCCAATAGGCTAAAGACATTGTCAGTTTGGGGAAACTGATTAGAAACTTCGTCAATATCTGTTTATAATCCAATGGCTTCTGAGTATAACAGCTTAGAACCCGGCACAACCGTTTAAACTTCCCTCACCCCCATCATCTTCAGCTGAAAAGCCCTCAGCTTACTCGTCACCAAATGGAAAGGTTATTTGCTCCTCTGTTCTATGACGATATTGATGAACGTGCTCCAGGTGTATCCGCTGTTTCCGCTGCACAACCTGATAATATTCCTATACCTGATACACCTGCTACAACAACTACTGTTGAAGAAGCACCTACACCAGTTGACTCCAACACAACAGTTGAAAACACCGCTTCCAACAATGATGAACCAGCTGATGATATTCTGAATGAAATACCCCCACCTGCAGATTTTGATCCAAATGCGTTCTTCAACCCGTTTGCTAATGAGACTGCTGCACCAGATGTCGCGGAATCTTCCACAAACCATTTGAATCCTCAGAATCTGCACAATGTATACCAACATCAACCCTCCACACATAGATGGACAAAAGACCATCCTCTGGAAACATTATTGGCAACCCGAATCAACCAGTCGTTACGAGACAACGTCTTCACACAGACGGTGAACATTGCATTTATGCACTCACTGTCTGCCAATCTGAACCTAAAAACATCAAAGACGCAATGACAAAAAACAACTGGATTGAATCCATGCAAGAAGAACTCAACCAATTCAAACGTCTTGAAGTATGGGAACTGGTTGAAAGACCAACAGGAGTCTACGTCATTGGTCTAAAATGGATTTGGAAAAACAAATTGGATGCTGAAGGGAACGTCATCCGAAACAAGTCACGTCTGGTGGCTAAGGGTTATCGTCAGGAAGAGGGATTAGACTTTGAAGAATCTTTTGCTCCTGTTGCTCGTCTTGAGGCTGTTCGGATATTTCTAGCATTCGCAGCTCATATGAATATAACGGTCTATCGGATGGATGTCAAAACTGCGTTTCTCAATGGACAACTTAAAGAAACGGTTTATGTCAGCCAACCAGATGGATTCGTTGATCCTGAGTTTCCGAATCACGTCTACAAACTGAACAAAGCTCTGTATGGTCTCAAACAAGCTCCTCGGGCATGGTACGATAAGCTATCATCTTTCCTCATTGCTAATAATTTCACCAAAGGTTCGGTTGACCCAACTCTTTTTATACAATATCACGGGGAACATATCTTAATTGTTCAAATTTACGTGGATGACATCATTTTTGGGTCTACACATAAAAAGTTTTCAATCGCTTTTGCAAAACTAATGAAGAAAATTTTTGAAATGTCCATGATGGGTGAACTTACATTCTTTCTCGGACTACAAGTTCATCAATCACCCCGTGGTATTTTCTTGAGTCAGTCCAAATATGCCCTTGAATTGTTAAACAAATTTGGAATGAAAACCTGTGACACCTATGCCACACCAATGGCTCATACCAAGAAGTTAGACGCTGATTTACATGGGAAATTGGTGGACCCTACAAAATACCGTAGTATTATTGGGTCTCTCATGTATCTAACAGCTAGCAGACCTGATATTGTCTTTGCCGTTTATCTATGCTCCCGTTATCAGTCGCGACCAACTGAAACCCACCTCTCTGAGGCTAAAAGAATCCTCCGATACATAAAGGGAACCATTAACTTGGGGATCTGGTATCCGAAGGATTCTGGTTTTTAACTAATCGCTTTTTTTCAGGATGCTGACCACGCAGGATGCTTAGACTCACGGAAAAGTACTTCAGGAGCTTTTAATTTCTTGGTGATAACTGGTGTCTTGGCAATCGAAGAAGCAGGATTGTACATCGCTGTCATCAACCGAAGCAGAATATGTAGCCATGCCCGCATGTTGTGCTCAAGTCATATGGATGAGAACACAACTCAAAGACTATGGTTACGTATTTGACAGAATCCCGATGTATTGCGACAATCGGAGTGCAATTGCAATCTCGTGCAACTCAGTTCAGCACTCGAAATCAAAGCACATCGATCTTCGATATCATTTCATCAAGGATCACGTGGAACAGGGTACTGTTGAATTATATTTTGTGGGGACTGAATACCAATTGGCAGATCTTCTCACCAAAGCCTTGCCTCCCGCTAGGTTTAATGAGTTGGTCCACCGGATTGGTATGAGGTGTTTGACTCAAGAGGAATTGGATGATCTCCTAAAACAGTCTTAAAAACCTGTCAAACACCAAATTCTCTTTTGTAAATACTTTTTTCAAAAACAAAATACAAAATTATAAAACCTGATAAAAACAACAAGAATATTCTTCTAATCTACTTTTCTTTCAACATTGCAAGTACATTTCTTCCGTCAACACTTTAATCTTTCAAAATTCAGTATTTTTCCGATCAAGTGTTGAGGGGGAGAAAATATCCTTTAACTGTTTCAAAACATCTGTGTACTTGCATGTTATCATATCTCGGTTGATTTTTTTACAAATGGTGGTACATTTTCTGGTTCAAAGACACTCCTCGGACTTAAATTAATAACCTTTCATTATTTTTCTCAAGTCGAGGGGGAGTGTCGTCAAGCTTCTTTCCTAAAATCTTCGTTTGGTAACCAAAATGGAAGTTAAATGGCTTGGTTGGAAAAAGGAAAAGGTGGAGGGACCAAAACTGTCAAAAACCTTTAAGTTATTTTTAATAACACCCCCTCCACCTACTTTCACTTCTCATTTATTACTCAAAACATAAAACCATCCTACGCATAAGAATTCACTCAAGTAAACCGTGTTTTTGATCTCCATCTTGTAAGTGTTTTTGTGATCACAACATGTTTTTATCATAAGGTTTTGAATTTCATGAAAATCCTACGGCTAAAACGTTTTCTAAGCGTGATTAGGTGTTCTTCGCTTATGCGTAAGAACATACAATCAACATGTGTGTGTTTGTGGTGTAATGGTTTGCGTCAAAACGTTCAAAATACATCAATGATACCATTTTTACCATCTAAATCCACCCAGAAACACGAATTGATGATTTTTGAAAATTAGGGTTTATGAGTCGAATTGGGTATTTTCAAATGTGAAGTGTTTTGGTCAAAAAGATTGTTGGGTTATGGTCTTATGGTGATGAATTGATGATTTCCAAGGTGCTTTATAACCACCCAGAAACTCAAATTGGTTAATCAATAATTTGGAAATTAGGGTTTAAAGTTCATAAGTTTGGGTATTTTTTTATTCACCATGAATTGGGTGTTATAACTTCGGTATAAGACTTCTCAACTCTCTTAAGCTACCAGAAAAAGTTTGGTGCATAATCTATGGCTAGATCTCATACGCGTAGATTTAGGGTTTAGACTACGCGTATGTATTCTACGCGTAACAGTTAAGATGAGCTAGTATGTTTATGTCTGTCATAAAATGATGTTTTGTGTTAACTTTGATGATTGATAAACTTATTTCAGGCTTGTTCACACTGAAAATCAGAATCAAGGTCATTTGCACTCTACGCATAAGGATCACCTCTACGCGTAGTCATGTTATGCGTAAGAATAATCCTACGCATACGTCTCGCGTAAGGTTCTACAATGGACTACGCGTATCCTGTGAAGGATATGCGTAAACAGTGACCTCTACGCATAAGGTCAACTCTTACGAGTAGCCTTACGCGTAAGGTTAATATATGCCTACGCATAAGCTCTACGCATAAGGTCTTCTTTTCCTACGCGTAACACTTCTTACGCGTAAGTTAGGATTCTACGCGTAAGTTTACGCCTAAGCATATATCATTCCTGTCTACGCATAACTTTGCCAAACTACGCTTAAGCCGGATTGATCAGACCTTCATGATGAATTGTTACTTGTACAAACTTGTAAATAAACTAATCATATCATCACGAATCCTAAAATGTCACTAATAAACTGAAATCGTTTGATATGTTGTGAACAATAAGTGATAAAATAAACTTTAAAACTTAAAGTTAACTAACTCACGAAACATTTCACGACGTCATTGGACTATTGAATATACAAGTGACTTAGGACTCGTAACAATCATTGACACTGTTCACTCAATAACTAGACAATAAGACCTTCTGTTGACTAACATTATGTCTTTCGATATGTTGGTTCTTTTGGCTAATGTTATCTCAGATCACGACATGGCTGAACAAATGAATATGGATGCACCTGAAGTTCTCTCCATTGCTGATATCTATCCTCATGGCTATCCAATGAAGATAGGAAAGAATAATCTCCGTGTTGACTTTGACAACCTCACTTGCTCTGAATCTTCGTGTTTAATTGCTATTGACATTCTGAAGACTCATCCGTATCAGAACATGCTTTCACACTCTGCAACTGTTCCTGAGATCTACATCCAACAGTTCTGGAACACTATGGAAAGGGTCAAAGGACAAACTGCTGTGACGGTGACTCTGAATCACAAACAAGTCACCATTACACCTGCAGACTTAAGGGCTGTTCTCCTAATTCTGATGTCGATCCAACCAAACTATATGCCACACCTGCTGAAGAGCTCACTCTCCAATTCTTAATCAATATCGGTTATGACGAGGCTACAGGAGTAATCACCAAGCATTCTCACGTAGAGCTTAAGAGTATTCCTCAACCCTGGAGAACACTCTACATGATCATCACCAAGTCTGTTTCTGGTCGTGACAGCGGCTATGAGCACCCTAAGCTCATAGAACTGCAAATATTCTGGGCATTGGTCAACAAGACACACATCGCTATCGAAGCTCTGATTTGGGATGACATGATGTCATTTCTCAACAAACTTGGCTCAAAGATTCCCTACATCAGATATACAAAATTGTTGATCCAGAGAGCACTTGGACTTCATCCTGACATTCCCAAGAGGCTCAATGACCCCAACAATCACGACATGTTGACGGAACCCATTCTATCTGTTAGAATCAAGGAAACGTCTACAAAGAAACAAGGTGCTGTGCTACCAGATTTCCTTCTAACTGAAGATGTCAGAAAGCTCGAAACGTACAAAAGGTATCTGGAAGCAGTTAGACAAGGCAAAGTTGGTCATCTCGACGAAAAATCTTCTGGAACACCTGTAAGGAGAACCAAAAGAGGAAGTGCAGGAAGTACGGCAAGTACTGTGAGTCAAAGGAAGTTCCCCAAGAGGAACCCTCCTTCAAAGAGGATTGTTCCATCTAAGGAAGCTGCCCCCATCCCAATTCCCAAACCCGAACCGCAAAGAAAGCTTGTGGACGAAAGCTCTGAAGGTACTGACACAGATGAAGAGATTACCTTCTCTGAATCTGCAACCGTATCCCCTCCTCCAGCAGCTAAAACTACAAGTCCAATAGCCGAACATGGAAAAGGAAAGACTCCTGTACTTGAGTCTCATGATGAAAGCTCTGAAGAAGAAGAAGAGCAACTGGATCAATCATACAGGAAAAAGTTTAAATTAGTTAGACAAATTCAAAAAGCTGAAGAATTTGCAAAAGATCAAATGGGTGGCCCCGGAGGATCAAGTGGTGATGTCCACTCTTCACCAGGTCCTGATGCGGTTAATCAACCCGATAAGGGATCTGGTGCCACCACTCTTGTGCAACAACAAACGCTTGTGAAGGAGTCTACTGATCTTAACATTGAGGAACCAGAAAAGAATATGACTGAGAAAGAGAAAACTGATGAAGAAGCTAAGGAACAAACAGAAGAAAAGGCTAAACTGGACATGATCGAAGAAGATTATGATGACTTTCTTCTCAGCAGTCCAACTCGTTCCAAGGAGGATACTTCTGCACCTCCAAAGGACCCCGAATCTCCTCATGTCCCTCCTCATCAGATTCTTCATCTCACTCATCACCACCACCATCAAAAAGATCAACAAAATCATCATCCAAATCTGTGAAGAAACCACCTCGATCTTGGATTTCTCAAGCTCATTAACGGATTCACAAAGCTGTCAAACAAGTCAGAAAGAAAAACGTGCTCTACAAAAAGCTAAATTTCTTTTCTGATCACATACAGCATATGTATGACGAGCATGACAAGATGGAGAAAGAAAGGGAATTTGTTCAGAAGTTCATGAAGAGTCATCGTAAAGAGGAACTGAACGAAATGATCGAAGGTTACACTAACAAGTACCTACAAGATATCGTTCCTAAATCCAAAAGGAACTGGAAAAGACAGCAAGAGATCATACTCACAAGTTTCTTCTTGACACTGTCCCCGGTGTGACTAGAGAAATATTTTCCAGACAACTCACCCCTAACATCGTAGCATTGGTTAAAAATACAATGGCCAAAGAAGCTGATCTCTCTGAATCCGAGTTAATCGCTCAACTTGTGATACAAATGTCAAAGCGATCTGGAACGTTTACGTCGGATGAAGCTAAATTTTCGAAAATCTACTTGATTTTCAACTCAGATCATCATGCAAGGAGTCAGCCGATCAACCCAAACGACCCAGAGATGACGATGATAAGGATAAGGATTCTGCACCTAAACGTCAGAAGCAGTCTGGTAAATCTACCTCTATGCCACCTCCTCCACCACGAACTTCTTCTCAACAAAAGTCTCCTCCACCTCGGTCTTCTACTGATAAACCTCGGGACGATTCCGAGTTACCACCCCTGACTCATAAAACCGGTGATTACTTTGAGTATACGGGTGGTGACGATGAAGAGGTCCTTGAGCCCCGACAACAACCCACCTCACCCAAACAAGTGCAGAAACCAGTATCATCATCAAGGCCTTTCAAAAAGAAGAAAAAGACGACTCAGCCTGGAGTTGTCTCATGGCTAGATGACGATAAAACCGAAGAGTTTGAATGGTTCTCCACACTTGTCAATCAAACTCCCTACCCTGATGAAGGTCAAGAATTGGTAGACGGTTCTACATTGGAGCACGCAAAACTTTTGCAAGAAAAGTTCCATTTGAAGAAAATGACGAATCTACCGGAATTGAAGCGAATCAAGAATCGAAAAAAAAAAAAAGAATCAAAAAAAAATGCATTCCAACTTCTTAAAGACAGCTCAAAAGCTTCGCATTTGTCGAGGTCGAATATCATCTTGAGAACATCGCTCGAGCTATGTCTAACGACATGGATTGGCTCAATCCGGAAGGAAACATTGACTTCACACAAAGGAACAACCCTCCATACTACACCGATTGGACCAAACCTCTACCGACTCATTGGCCAAACAGACGAACCACGGATTCCCTTCCGATACTTCTTTAACAGAGACCTAGATTTTCTCTTACACGGTAGCGATGGTTCGCGAAAATACGCTACATCATTGACTCTTCCATTCCCAGCGGCTATTTACTCAAACTGCATAGCTATCGAGGAATGTGCAAATCACTTGTTTTCTGACAACGTGCAAGCATACGACCAAGATGCATTGTATGGGATTCATCATTGGCCTGATCGCCGAAGAATCTACTACGTAGAAGCAGCCTGGTCAGAAGTCTCAACATGCAGTGTATAGTTCTAAGGACATCGTGGCCATCAAACACATTGATCTCAAGTCTAAGTGGGACTATTCATTCTTAAAGAATATCATAGTCAAACGACAAGATGAACAGGACTATGGATTCTCCGAGGCTGACTTTGAGAACTTGTCCCTCAACGACATCGAAGAAATGTACCTTGCCAAGATGTACGGTCGTATGAGACAATTCTCGACTGAAGTTCAACGTGAATTTATCAAGTCAGTTCTCATCTTCATTAGACGCATTGTGATCAAAGAACGTGTTAAAGATATCCAGATGGTCAGTTGAATCTTATCGACGCGTGTCAACCTCACTCCTCCAATGCTTACTCTTCCCGATCTCAATCAGCTACCTCAATATACGCTCATCAGCAAACCTTTCGGAGTTGTTTACCGCAGTGAACTTCAAAGAAACCGCTTAATGGCGTGTAGTGATCTTCAGAAATTCGGGGATCATACTTTGAAGCTGGTTAGGGACGGATTAGCATACAGGTTGAAGGATATACGCCTGAAAGTGGGATCTCGTAAGCGCTGGAATTCTCATGAAAGGAGGGATGTGAGAAGGATCATCACCATGATTGATGAACGGTTGTTCGCCACGGGATCAGTTCAGACGATTGGAGAGCTATGTTGGTGGTCGACCCAGGAGAAACATCACCGGCTTTCAACGCCCTGTGCGCACTCCTGGGAACATCACTGCACTTCCCGGTACCCCTTGAATTGTTTCCTTCATAATTTTGGATGTATGATATAATATGTCTATGGCTTGTGCACACATAACAGTGTACAACCCGTAATTGTCAAGAAAGGACCCCGTGGTACGCTTCAGTGCCACAATCCTTATAAAAGGAGCGAAAGCTTCTTACTTTTGAGTAAAACCTATCAAACCTTTCATTTTTCAAGGTTTTGCTCAAAAGAACAAGTACTTCCCTTAAGACTTTCAAAACCTCAACCGTTTATATCACTTGTTGAGGGGAGTATTTGAAACTTTGTTCACAAATTGTTCACAGTGGTCATTCTTCCCGCAACACTCGAAATGGTCATATTTATTCTCAACCGTTCAAAAATAACACTTTAATATGCCATTTTGAGGGGGAGAAAATTGTGTGATAAGAAATATGTTGTTCAAAATGCAAATGAATCTGTGTACCTCAGACTTAACCAACGAATTGACGGTACTAAACTGTTAGTAACTCGAAAAGACTTGTCCTGGACGGGTAATAATTTCAAGCTAGTTCGCTAGTGATGTAAACGTGTCTCGCAAAGGACTTGTTCGAGTAGAATGTACCATTCGAGAAACTTTTGATAGACATGAACTCTGACGGGTTTGACAACCTTCTAAGGTTTGTCTACACCTTCAAGGTAGTTATTAGAGCTAGTTGTCACCTAAAAGCTGACAATGTAACTCTTTAACTATGCAACGTAACCGTGTCTCGCGGGGGATTGTCTATCTTCAGTGAATCAATTCAAAAAGTGCGCGCTCTTTCCTCACTGTGCATTTAACCATTAAAACTATTAAGCACATGTGGAGGGGGAGTATTTATGCAAAACATCATCTCTCACAATGGTTCAAACATGTTTTTTCATTAACAAACCCTTTGAGAGACATTTTTTTCATACAGTGGTTTTAATGGCAAACATAGGTTAGTCATGGAGTTATAAGGTGACTAAGGTTAGGAATAACCGTCCTATGATCCGCCAGAGCCGGAGGGATCTACCCAAGGACACTACCATTAGTTAGTGTTAGAAGTCCTTAGGTATGATTGTAAAAAAGGAGAAAATGAGAATCGGAGAAAGAAGGAGTTGAAGAATTAAAAAGAAATGCAAAGAAAAGGGTGAAAAGAAATAGCCCTCCAGATTATTCAACTTAGGGCAGACACCGGTTCAATTCATATGCTACTGGTTGTCACTTAGTGACGCCGGTATTGAAGATTAAAAGTCGTCATGGACCCAGTGACGCATGCACTAAACCTTCTTATCCACTCAAGTTTCTCTCAACAGAAGCTTGTTTCATTCTCACAGGGAACCCTACGTAAACTATCGGCTTTCTCCTAGAGATTGCTGGTATTGAAGAAGGAGACCCTCTCCCTAGTCTCCGCTCAGGAAAACCAAAACGCACTATTGAGTCTAGAGCCACGAGATTCATCAAAAGATCTCTTAGGAACACTTGACATTTAATCACTTGATGATCAACTAATAAGATCATCAGTGGTTCATATCGAGTCCTTCACAGATCTTAGCAATCTGTCGAGAACATTTATGAGAGGTTCACATCTGTGATCCTCAATGATTGAATGGAAACTCCTGCCAGGGTCAACATCAAACAGCCCTGTCAGCAGGTCACTTCGGTAACTCCCCGTGGATTACGCGGAGTGTGGCTCAAACGGTCTACAGTCGTGAGGTGATGCTTCGGTGTACCTCAGCGACTCATCCGAACTGTAGATGTACTTCGGTACATCGCGTTATCTCACTTGTGGGACTCAGTTCAGAACGGCCTTTGTAAGAATTAGAGTTGTGTCCTCACACTATGCTGTTGACACTCTCGAAGTTCAAACTTGTAAGTGCCGGAAACCGCTTACTACTAACCGTTTGAAATGTTTTTCTTATGGAAGCTCCGGAGCCGGGATGATCGTGTGATTCTTCTCATGCTCACGCCAACATCATCACTAATGGAAGTTCTATTCAAAAGCAACACAACCGTCAGAATGATTCTTCGTCAAACCAAAGAATCTACAAAGTTAAAGACTTAAAGAACTTCATCAGTATTGAATTCCAACGTCAAAGAGCGTGTGAGCATGTTGAAGAATGACGTGGAGATACTGGAGCAACGAAGCGAACTGAGGCGGACGATGCAGAACAACAACATACTATCACTCTCACCACAAAGAACAATGATCAAAGAACAAAGTTAAAGATGACGTCAAAGCATAACTGTTCAAAGATAACTATCTCTCTACACTCGGGAGATTGTTCGAATCAAGGCAATTCTTCTCACAAGAAAGAAGAATGTCGAAGATCGTCACTGCTACTATTACATCAACGCCTTCACCGTTTTCATTCATATATACTTGAGGGGGAGATTGTTGGAATCACTCCTAAACAGTATTTCAAGTATTTATATTTCATATGTAATAGGTAGCTTTATTATGGCCTTTATGTTTGTTTAAGGTCAAGCTTATGTAGAAGGCCCATAAGCTTGACCCAAGCCCAATAAGGATAGGAAGGGAACTAGGAGTGTTGCCCTAGCTTCCCTCCTATAAATACCTCTTGTAAACCTTCATTTGAAGGTTGGTTGTTCTCTTTTCTATTTCACTCTTTCCTTTAACCTTTCTCTCTATATTTCGTGTGTTTGGATAAGGGTTCAACCGACCTCTTCTTCTCTATCTCTTCTCTTGATGCTTGTGTTGTAAAACTAGTGACCTAACAACTTCCAATTGAGAAAACTGTTTCACCAGGTTATCATGATCATCATGTTCAACTTTATCATGCAATTTAGAGTTAGTTTTCTCAAGCTCAATGACACGATCATGGGAGACTTTCAGAGAACCAGATAATTCATGAAATTGAGATGCATTAATTGAACAATACGTGGCAGTGTAAAACACATCTTGAGTGATACATTAAGAAATCATATTCTCATTTAAGGTATGCTAGTTCTTCCTCTCAATCTCATTATATTTTAATTCTCGCTCATAGTCATTG